>CM057841.1:4845564-5370697 GCA_030068075.1 Paguma larvata | reverse complement strand
CAATAGCCAAACCTCGTCATGGTCCACCAGAATGTTCTCACACTTGAGGAGCACTTGAGTGGCTCAGTTGGTTAAGCGTCCAAGTTCGGCTCAGGTCATGATATCACAGTTAGTGGGTTCAAGCCCTGCTTCGGGCTCTGTGCTGACAGCTCAGAACCTGGAGCCTGCTTCGGATTCTGTCTCCCTCTCTCTCTGCCCTTCCCCATGCTCTCTCTCTCTCTCTCAGAAATAAACATTAAAATTTTTTTTAAATGTTCTCACACATGATAATTTGGAAAAATTGACCAAAAACACCCAAAAGTTGATCCCAAAAAAGGAAAAACAACATTGGAAATTTAATAATTTTTGATCTGATAAAAAGGGAAAATTTTATTTGCATTAAATGACCATACGGCCCTACCAGAAATTCTAAAACTCCCCCTATTTACCAATGTACAACCATTGGTCTACTGACAAAATGGTAGTGTTTATGAACCAATACTGGTGAGGAAATATTAATGAGGCCACAAAAATGCCTACTTCATTTGTCCTGTTTGTCCAGAGGCACAAGGAAACCAGTTCAAACTGCTCCCAGACACTTTGAACTGCCCGATGGAACACCCAAGGTTTGGCAAGTGAATTTCATACAGCTTTCCCTGTCTCATGGTTATAAATATGTTTTAGTCAGGGTTTATACATTTTCTCACTGGACCAAACCTTTCCCTTGTAGACAGACCACTGCTTCTTCTGTGACTCAAAGTCTGTTAGAAAAGATTACCCCTACCCGAGAAACACCTTTCAAACATGATGGTGGTTGGGTAACCCATTTTACCCATAAGGTGCTTCGACAGTTCTGTTTGACTGGTTTTACACTTTGATTGTGTGTACCATCCTCAGTCCTTGGGGTTAGCTGAACACACTAATGGCACCATTAAGACTCAATTGTTAAAATGTGTAGAGATCCTTTTATATACATTGCCCAAAAATATTGCCATTGTTCCTAAATCTCAGATCCCGCACTGTCCATAGACTCTCACCCTTTGAAATAGTCACAGGACATCTAGTGCACTTGGCCCTGCCTCCTCTGACCCACAACTGATAAAAGGAGATATCCTTCAAGATTATAAAGGCCTAATCACTTCTATTAAAAATAACTATGCTTCGGTAGGAGCAATCTTTTCACAGTGCTCTCCCAGTAGGTGGAGACCTTAAGCATCACGCCTTGCAATCTGAAGATTTCGTCTACTGGAAAAGACACCTCCAGAAAGACTTCAAGTTCACCAGAAATTCCTCAACTGAGTTCTGCTAACCAACCCTTGTCCTGCCAAACTCCACGGAATAGACTTTTGCGTTCATGTAACACATTTAAAGAAAGCACCGGACTCTGACTGGACCTGCATGCCATCTGGTGACCTGCAACTAAAGATTCTGGAACTGAAGCGTGAGACATCTGATGAGACAGATTTCCCAAGATGTTCAGACCCTGCCTGTTCGAAGGTTCAGGATTTTTTTTTAAAAGGCATCTTTTTTATCTGGACTTAACGGACTCTGGATTCTTACCCAAATTCATGGTTTCTGAACTTAAAACTTTAAGACTGTATTATTGATAACACATTTGGTTCCAAACAGTTCTTTTGAGATAACAGTGTTGTTTAAAAATTTCTTTGAAGCTTTGCTGTTTTGCAAAAAGCTCGTCAGCTGTCGCTTCACGTTTATACCTGCACTGTATCTTCCCAAATGCGCTCAGCTAATTCTTCCAGTGTGCTCCTGCACTATTCTGCAGTCACAGCCTCTTTAAACGAGGATTTCCATATACATGCCTCCAGGTTTGTCTCCAGGCTAAGTCAGGATAAGTGCAGGTAAATATTTTCAGTTGGCTACTTTCAGATCTAGAGTCTTGCCTTAGACCACCATACACTTTGGTATTGTCATGTTACTTTTGATTGTGTACTTGTTACCTGTCAAGATTTTGTAAAAATAATGTACCCAATAAGAATATGATCTCCAATGCTTATAATTTTGATAAATATGGACTATAGATGGGAGGAGACTGATAGTTCTCCCTCTTACCCCTTCTTGTTACTCAAATGCGACCTCAGTAGGATTCCAATCTACTACACAATCTATACAATTTCCCTCCAATGTGAGTCACATCCAGGAAAGTTCCTTCCTGGCACTGAGGGACAAAAGGCCACTGAAGTAACAAAAAACTGACTCTTGATCAGCAATGCTTTCCGAGAAGGATCCTGATCAAAAGGGGGAAATGTGAAAATGAATAAAGGAACACCTCACTAAAATGGAGTTGGGAGGCCAAAAAGAGGAGCTATCACCTAGTACCACTGGAAGTCAAGAATTGCCAATTACCGAGGCCAACAGAAGAATCAACAGGGAAGAATCTTTAATTACAGATCCCAACAGGAAAAGATGTACACTGCATCTCCTACAAGAAATCGACCACCCCAGCAACTCAACCAAAGAGAAACCACATTCACCCTGAATTCTTGCTTTTCCCCAACAGACTTGTGTTCAAAACAATCCTTCCCAACATCCTCTTTCTTTTCCATAAATAAGTTCCTTTCTTTTGTTTGCTGAACTAGTCTATGGTTTTTGCAATAGATTACTTGTCCTGAATTGAAATTCTCTGCTCTTCCAGAAGAAACCCGTTTTTGCTAGCAAAATAACTGATTTGCTTTTAAGGTCTACCATATGAAACCATGTTAAGTCTACACCTACTCAAGGCTAAGAGCAATTAGTCTTGATAGTCCTACCTTTGAATCATATGGCCTGTAAGAATGTGTCCCTTGTACAATAGATCGACCTGTGCTTTATGAATTCTTTCTATATATGATTTTTTTAAATTAAATACGCCTCAGGGCGCCTGGGTGGCTCACCCACTCTCGTGGTTCGAGAGTTCAAGCCCGATGTTGGGCTCTGTGCCCAACGGCTCAGAACCTGCTTCAGATTCTGTGTCCCTCTCTCTCTGCCCCTTCTCCGTTTATGCTCTATCTCTCCTCTCTCAAGAATAAACAAGCATTGGGACGCCTGGGTGGCTCAGTTGGTTAAGTGTCTGACTTTGGCTCAGGTCATGATCTCATGGTTCGTGGGTTCCAGCCCCGGGTGGGGCTCTGGGCTGACAGGTTGGAGTCTGGAGCCTGTGTCGGATTCTGTGTCTCCCTCTCGCTCTCTGCCCTTCCCCCACTCATGCTCTGTCTCTCTCTCTCTCAAAAATAAATAAATATATAAAAAAAGAATAAATAATCATTAATTTTTTTAAGTTTTAAAAATAAAATGCACCTAAAGGTATACATGTGTGCTTTACACAAAAATTCTAACCATTACTTATGATGCTGCTTGCTGACTCAGAGTGGTTCTATTTTGTGTTTGAAAAAAATATCATCTGTGATTCTGCAAAGAGGGGGGTCCCTGATACCCCCCTACAGCAGTATATGTACGAACCTTGTGATGATGATGAATAGTAACAATAACAGCTTGTATGTATTTAGCACTAGGCCCTGTGTTAAGCACTTATCTCATTTTCCATTAAGTAGGTTGTAGTATTTTCCCACTTTAGTTATTAAATTGGCGGGGTGGGGGCGGTCAGGACTTTTAAAGAGAGTTTCAGTTCTCCAGCTTACGCTAGGGACCCTCCCCCATGGTTTATAATGTCAGAAGATGTCTGTTGGGTCCGAGAACTTTGATTTTCAGGAAGTTCACAGGTGATGATGTTACCGCCATATCAGGAATTTAAATTTGGGAATTAACGAATTAGAAGAACATTTAATGGTACTACACAAAGGCCCCACCAGCGAGGCATAAAATTGTTCAGTTTAAATCTCAGCCCCCAAAACTCAAAGAGGTGAATCAGCTCCCCCAGGATTAAAGATTGCATCACGCGCTGGAGACCTCTGAGGACGTGACTTTGTCCAGGTGACCACAGAAATATGGGTGCGTCGCCTTTAAAAGGAGTTTTGGCACTACAAGACCCTCTTTCCCCGCTCAAATTTCCCCTCCCCGAGGCCTCCGCCTCTGGCGGCTAGGCGGTTGCCAGGAAAAACCTGAGAGATGCCCACTGCCTGGTAGGATGCAGGGCAACAACTTCATTACCCAGAAGTCTGTGCCCGCCGTGTCGGCGCCGTGCCAATAACAGCCCGGAAGGTGGGCGTTTCCCACCGCCCGGCGCGGCTGAGGCGGGACTTCCGGCGTCGCCAACGTGACGTCTTTTGCCTGTGCCTGGACTCTCCGCGCCGATCGTAGAGGCTCTGAGTCTGGGGCGGGGTCAGCTTCCCGCGCGGCTCTCGGAACCGAGCCCGGAAGGACGGTACCACACACGCCTTTGTTACTCTCCATGAGCCCCGTCGTGGGACTGGGGCCTTGCGCGGAGGTGTCGTCCGGGGCTGTGCCCTTCCCGGGACCTTCGCAGCCGCGCTCTGGCCGCGGCCCCCCGAGCTGTGCGCGTTGGCACCCGGCGTAGACGAGCTGGGAGCGCGGCAGTCGGTCCGCGGGCACAGTGCCTAGTGGAACTTTGGGGTTCCGGCTGAGCCCGCAGGACCTGCCCGCTTTGCCCGCTTCTCACCAACCGGTTCTGCTCACAGGATCCCATGGAGGCTGCAGCGCGGACGGACGGGGCTCAGGTGAGCGGAGGGGCGGTGTGACCTAGGACCTTCCTCACTTGTCCATCGCTCCCTCTGAGTGCCAAAGCGGCGGAGGGCATTCACTCCCCGCGGATATGTGCCGAGGTTCCGAGTATCAGCATCGTTGGGATGAGGTGTCCAAGGCGCTGGTACAAATACTTGGAGGTGGGAATGAGGAGCGTTCCAGGAACCAAAGGTCCCTCTTAACCCGGTCAGGGGAGACAGCAGGTGGTCAGGGGTTGGGCCTGGGTTGGCAGCTTGAGGAGCTGGATCTCTGTTGCGAGAGTGGCGACGGACGTGGCAGATTTGGAGCAGAAGAGAGAGGGACCTGACCCAGATCTTAACGGGCTCCCTTTGGCTCTTCTCTGGCTGAGAACAGACCATGGGCATGAGTGGGGAGCCTACCGCAGTAGTCTGAGTGTTAATGGTAGCTGGCCCAAAGAGGTGACTGTGAAAGTGAGAGGTTGTGGTGGATTTTGTAGCTTTGTGTTCTGTTTTCTTTTCTTTTGTTTTAGATAATTTATTTTTGAGAGAGATGGAGTGCACAAGCAGGGGAGGGGCAGAGAGAAAAAGAATCCCAAGCAGAAGCAGGCTTCTCATCTCAGCACAGAGCCGGATCTCACAAATGGTGAGCTCATGACCTGAGCCAAAATCAAGAGTCGGTAACTTAACTGCCTGAGTCACCCAGGCACCTGTTATATCTGTTTTTTAACCGGAGTGACTACATTTTTCTGGTGTAAAGGGTGAATAAGAGAAAGGGATGAATTGTTGATTACACTTATGTTTTGTGTTTTGCTTTACCTGGTAGAATGAGGGAGATGCCATCAACTGTGATAGGGAAGCTGATAGCAGGAGTAATTTTCTGTGGTTATATTGGGAGTTAGACTATTGTCATGTTTAGCTTAAGAAGTTCCAGAGACTCCTTAGTTGAGACATCAAGCTGGATGTGGGTGTTTAGTTCTGGGGAAGGGTAGAGGTTGAAGAAGTTCAAAACTTCAAAACCAGTATGTTGAATGCGGCAGAGCTATGGGTTAAATTTAGAAGGGAGTATGTTCAGGAAAAGTTGAAACTCGGGACTGAGGACTGGGTCTCTTGCTTCAGCACTGGGTGACAGTATACCTGTCACAAAGATACATGAGCACTTCCTGGACACCATGTGCGGAGTGCCATGGGGTGGGGGGTGGTTTGCCCTATAGGTGCATATGGTGTGCTCTGGAAAGTTGTTAGCGGAAGTGGCAGTCGCAGATGGGAGGAAGGGGTGGTTCAAAGAGTGATGTACGTGTGAGAAGTGTAAAGTGACGGCATTAAGGCTGTGTCTGGGAGGCATGGTCTGGAGGACGCTGGGAGAACTGGCCAGCGGGAGTGTTTCGCGCCCTTCGTGCCAGACCCATAGGTTACCCAGTACTCACCTGCCCACCTATCTGGTTCTGCTCTGCACACAGTGCTCAGAGGGCCATGAGGAGAGCGCAGGCACTAGTGGTGCCAAGACATGGTATCTCTTCTGAATTGGGAGCTGGGAGGAGACAGACCATGCTGGTCGTGTGAGTGGATAGACTGGGGAATCCTCTTGCCTGTGGGTTCAACTGTCCCCCATCATGACAGGGCTGTGTGGCTTTCGAGGATGTGTTCGTGTACTTCTCCCGGGAGGAGTGGGAGCTCCTTGAGGAGGCTCAGAGACTCCTGTACCGCGATGTGATGCTGGAGAACTTTGCACTCGTGGCCTCGCTGGGTAAGTCCCTATTTTATCTATTGGTATTTGGCAAATTACCCCAAAATTTAGTATCTTAAAGCAGTAAAAATTCACTGTTTCAGTTTCAGTGCATCAGGAATCCAGTCACAGCTTTCTTGGGTGCTTTCTGCTTAGGCTCTCTCATGAGGTTTCAGTCAAGCAGTCAGCCAGGGCTGTGTTCTCATCTGAAAGCCAGTCTCTGGAAGAATCTACTTACAGGCTGGCTCCTGTGATTGTTCACAAGAATTAGTTTCTCGTGGCTTATCGAACGATAAGAATTAGTTCCTCTCTGGCTTTGACCTATGGCCTCCCTCAGTTCTTTGTCCTGTTGGCCTTTCTGTATCGTACCTTGTAACATGGAGAATGCCCAGGATGGAATCCAGCCTTTTTCTAACCTGACCTTAAAAGTGACATCCCGGGGCTCCTGGGTGGCTCAGTTGGTTGGACGGCCGACTTTGGCTCAGGTCATGATCTCACTGTCTGTGAGTTCGAGTCCCGCGTCGGGCTCTGTGCTGATGGCTCGGAGCCTGGAGCTTGCTTCGGATTCCATGTCTGCCTCTTTCTTTGCCCTTCCCTGCTCATGCTGTGTCTCTCTGTCTCTCAAAAATAAATAAACGTTTAAAAAAAAAAGAGTGACATCCATTATTCTGTTCCTTAAAAACGGGTCAGTCAGTCCAGCCTACAGTCCAAGGAAGAGGCTTACACAGGGGCAGGGATGCTGGGAGGAGGGCATTCCCAGGGCCAACATAGAGGCTGCCTTCCACAGGCCCTCATGTTCACTCCAGTGTCCCTGGGGTTTGGTTTCCCTGTTTCCTAGAGGCATCTCTTTCTGTCCAGCCAACTCAATGACTCCCTCCCCTCTTTGGGTCCCAGAATGGGTGCTGTGGGTGCCAGGGCTGGGCCATATGCAGTGTCCGCTTCCTTGCTGAACACCTCCAACACTTTCTGCCCAAAGTCTTGCAGGAACAGGTTAGGGGTTCAGGGCCGTTTTAGTCTGCTCAGTATATTCAACGTGGCTGTGTACTCCCTGGCCAGGTATCTGTCCAGATCCATGGTACCTTGGTGTCCCAGGTTCTGCCCTGGTCCTCTAGCTGACATTTCCTGAGCCTTGAGTATGCCAGGAACTACAGGCACTGACATGGTCACTGCTCGTGAATGTCTCAGGGCTGCTTTCCCAAACCCTTCTTCAAGTTTCCATTTTTAACATTTCATTTTCTTTGTTTTTGAAAGTTTATGTTTATTTATTTTTTGAGAGAGAGAGAGAGCAACAAGGGGAGGAGCAGAGAGAGAGGGAGACAGAATCCCAGGCAGGCTCTGCGCTGTCAGCACAGAGCCTGAGCGCGGACTCGAACTCACAGACAGTGAGATCATGACCTGAGCCAAAGTCGGCCGTCCAACCAACTGAGCCACCCAGGAGCCCCGGGATGTCACTTTTAAGGTCAGGTTAGAAAAAGGCTGGATTCCATCCTGGGCATTCTCCATGTTACAAGGTACGATACAGAAAGGCCAACAGGACAAAGAACTGAGGGAGGCCATAGGTCAAAGCCAGAGAGGAACTAATTCTTATCGTTCGATAAGCCACGAGAAACTAATTCTTGTGAACAATCACAGGAGCCAGCCTGTAAGTAGATTCTTCCAGAGACTGGCTTTCAGATGAGAACACAGCCCTGGCTGACTGCTTGACTGAAACCTCATGAGAGAGCCTAAGCAGAAAGCACCCAAGAAAGCTGTGACTGGATTCCTGATGCACTGAAACTGAAACAGTGAATTTTTACTGCTTTAAGATACTAAATTTTGGGTAATTTGCCAAATACCAATAGATAAAATAGGGACTTACCCAGCGAGGCCACGAGTGCAAAGTTCTCCAGCATCACATCGCGGTACAGGAGTCTCTGAGCCTCCTCAAGGAGCTCCCACTCCTCCCGGGAGAAGTACACGAACACATCCTCGAAAGCCACACAGCCCTGTCATGATGGGGGACAGTTGAACCCACAGGCAAGAGGACTCCCCAGTCTATCCACTCACACGACCAGCGTGGTCTGTCTCCTCCCAGCTCCCAATTCAGAAGAGATACCATGTCTTGGCACCACTAGTGCCTGCGCTCTCCTCATGGCCCTCTGAGCACTGTGTGCAGAGCAGAACCAGATAGGTGGGCAGGTGAGTACTGGGTAACCTATGGGTCTGGCACGAAGGGCGCGAAACACTCCCGCTGGCCAGTTCCCGCAGCGTCCTCCAGACCATGCCTCCCAGACACAGCCTTAATGCCGTCACTTTACACTTCTCACACGTACATCACTCTTTGAACCACCCCTTCCTCCCATCTGCGACTGCCACTTCCGCTAACAACTTTCCGGAGCACACCATATGCACCTATAGGGCAAACCACCCCCCACCCCATGGCACTCCGCACATGGTGTCCAGGAAGTGCTCATGTATCTTTGTGACAGGTATACTGTCACCCAGTGCTGAAGCAAGAGACCCAGTCCTCAGTCCCGAGTTTCAACTTTTCCTGAACATACTCCCTTCTAAATTTAACCCATAGCTCTGCCGCATTCAACATACTGGTTTTGAAGTTTTGAACTTCTTCAACCTCTACCCTTCCCCAGAACTAAACACCCACATCCAGCTTGATGTCTCAACTAAGGAGTCTCTGGAACTTCTTAAGCTAAACATGACAATAGTCTAACTCCCAATATAACCACAGAAAATTACTCCTGCTATCAGCTTCCCTATCACAGTTGATGGCATCTCCCTCATTCTACCAGGTAAAGCAAAACACAAAACATAAGTGTAATCAACAATTCATCCCTTTCTCTTATTCACCCTTTACACCAGAAAAATGTAGTCACTCCGGTTAAAAAACAGATATAACAGGTGCCTGGGGGACTCAGGCAGTTAAGTTACCGACTCTTGATTTTGGCTCAGGTCATGAGCTCACCATTTGTGAGATCCGGCTCTGTGCTGAGATGAGAAGCCTGCTTCTGCTTGGGATTCTTTTTCTCTCTGCCCCTCCCCTGCTTGTGCACTCCATCTCTCTCAAAAATAAATTATCTAAAACAAAAGAAAAGAAAACAGAACACAAAGCTACAAAATCCACCACAACCTCTCACTTTCACAGTCACCTCTTTGGGCCAGCTACCATTAACACTCAGACTACTGCGGTAGGCTCCCCACTCATGCCCATGGTCTGTTCTCAGCCAGAGAAGAGCCAAAGGGAGCCCGTTAAGATCTGGGTCAGGTCCCCTCTCTCTTCTGCTCCAAATCTGCCACGTCCGTCGCCACTCTCGCAACAGAGATCCAGCTCCTCAAGCTGCCAACCCAGGCCCAACCCCTGACCACCTGCTGTCTCCCCTGACCGGGTTAAGAGGGACCTTTGGTTCCTGGAACGCTCCTCATTCCCACCTCCAAGTATTTGTACCAGCGCTTGGACACCTCATCCCAACGATGCTGATACTCGGAACCTCGGCACATATCCGCGGGGAGTGAATGCCCTCCGCCGCTTTGGCACTCAGAGGGAGCGATGGACAAGTGAGGAAGGTCCTAGGTCACACCGCCCCTCCGCTCACCTGAGCCCCGTCCGTCCGCGCTGCAGCCTCCATGGGATCCTGTGAGCAGAACCGGTTGGTGAGAAGCGGGCAAAGCGGGCAGGTCCTGCGGGCTCAGCCGGAACCCCAAAGTTCCACTAGGCACTGTGCCCGCGGACCGACTGCCGCGCTCCCAGCCTCGTCTACGCCGGGTGCCAACGCGCACAGCTCGGGGGGGCCGCGGCCAGAGCGCGGCTGCGAAGGTCCCGGGAAGGGCACAGCCCGGACGACACCTCCGCGCAAGGCCCCAGGTCCCACGACGGGGCTCATGGAGAGTAACAAAGGCGTGTGTGGTACCGTCCTTCCGGGCTCGGTTCCGAGAGCCGCGCGGGAAGCTGACCCCGCCCCAGACTCAGAGCCTCTACGATCGGCGCGGAGAGTCCAGGCACAGGCAAAAGACGTCACGTTGGCGACGCCGGAAGTCCCGCCTCAGCCGCGCCGGGCGGTGGGAAACGCCACCTTCCGGGCTGTTATTGGCACGGCGCCGACACGGCGGGCACAGACTTCTGGGTAATGAAGTTGTTGCCCTGCATCCTACCAGGCAGTGGGCATCTCTCAGGTTTTTCCTGGCAACCGCCTAGCCGCCAGAGGCGGAGGCCTCGGGGAGGGGAAATTTGAGCGGGGAAAGAGGGTCTTGTAGTGCCAAACTCCTTTTAAAGGCGACGCACCCATATTTCTGTGGTCACCTGGACAAAGTCACGTCCTCAGAGGTCTCCAGCGCGTGATGCAATCTTTAATCCTGGGGGAGCTGATTCACCTCTTTGAGTTTTGGGGGCTGAGATTTAAACTGAACAATTTTATGCCTCGCTGGTGGGGCCTTTGTGTAGTACCATTAAATGTTCTTCTAATTCGTTAATTCCCAAATTTAAATTCCTGATATGGCGGTAACATCATCACCTGTGAACTTCCTGAAATCAAAGTTCTCGGACCCAACAGACATCTTCTGACATTATAAACCATGGGGGAGGGTCCCTAGCGTAAGCTGGAGAACTGAAACTCTCTTTAAAAGTCCTGACCCGCCCCCACCCCGCCAATTTAATAACTAAAGTGGGAAAATACTACAACCTACTTAATGGAAAATGAGATAAGTGCTTAACACAGGGCCTAGTGCTAAATACATACAAGCTGTTATTGTTACTATTCATCATCATCACAAGGTTCGTACATATACTGCTGTAGGGGGGTATCAGGGACCCCCCTCTTTGCAGAATCACAGATGATATTTTTTCAAACACAAAATAGAACCACTCTGAGTCAGCAAGCAGCATCATAAGTAATGGTTAGAATTTTTGTGTAAAGCACACATGTATACCTTTAGGTGCATTTTATTTTTAAAACTTAAAAAAATTAATGATTATTTATTCTTTTTTTATATATTTATTTATTTTTGAGAGAGAGAGAGACAGAGCATGAGTGGGGGAAGGGCAGAGAGCGAGAGGGAGACACAGAATCCGACACAGGCTCCAGACTCCAACCTGTCAGCCCAGAGCCCCACCCGGGGCTGGAACCCACGAACCATGAGATCATGACCTGAGCCAAAGTCAGACACTTAACCAACTGAGCCACCCAGGCGTCCCAATGCTTGTTTATTCTTGAGAGAGGAGAGATAGAGCATAAACGGAGAAGGGGCAGAGAGAGAGGGACACAGAATCTGAAGCAGGTTCTGAGCCGTTGGGCACAGAGCCCAACATCGGGCTTGAACTCTCGAACCACGAGAGTGGGTGAGCCACCCAGCGCCCTGAGGCGTATTTAATTTAAAAAAATCATATATAGAAAGAATTCATAAAGCACAGGTCGATCTATTGTACAAGGGACACATTCTTACAGGCCATATGATTCAGAAGGTAGGACTATCAAGACTAATTGCTCTTAGCCTTGAGTAGGTGTAGACTTAACATGGTTTCATATGGTAGACCTTAAAAGCAAATCAGTTATTTTGCTAGCAAAAACGGGTTTTCTTCTGGAAGAGCAGAGAATTTCAATTCAGGACAAGTAATCTATTGCAAAAACCATAGACTAGTTCAGCAAACAAAAGAAAGGAACTTATTTATGGAAAAGAAAGAGGATGTTGGGAAGGATTGTTTTTGAACACAAGTCTGTTGGGGAAAAGCAAGAATTCAGGGTGAATGTGGTTTCTCTTTGGTTGAGTTGCTGGGGTGGTCGATTTCTTGTAGGAGATGCAGTGTACATCTTTTCCTGTTGGGATCTGTAATTAAAGATTCTTCCCTGTTGATTCTTCTGTTGGCCTCGGTAATTGGCAATTCTTGACTTCCAGTGGTACTAGGTGATAGCTCCTCTTTTTGGCCTCCCAACTCCATTTTAGTGAGGTGTTCCTTTATTCATTTTCACATTTCCCCCTTTTGATCAGGATCCTTCTCGGAAAGCATTGCTGATCAAGAGTCAGTTTTTTGTTACTTCAGTGGCCTTTTGTCCCTCAGTGCCAGGAAGGAACTTTCCTGGATGTGACTCACATTGGAGGGAAATTGTATAGATTGTGTAGTAGATTGGAATCCTACTGAGGTCGCATTTGAGTAACAAGAAGGGGTAAGAGGGAGAACTATCAGTCTCCTCCCATCTATAGTCCATATTTATCAAAATTATAAGCATTGGAGATCATATTCTTATTGGGTACATTATTTTTACAAAATCTTGACAGGTAACAAGTACACAATCAAAAGTAACATGACAATACCAAAGTGTATGGTGGTCTAAGGCAAGACTCTAGATCTGAAAGTAGCCAACTGAAAATATTTACCTGCACTTATCCTGACTTAGCCTGGAGACAAACCTGGAGGCATGTATATGGAAATCCTCGTTTAAAGAGGCTGTGACTGCAGAATAGTGCAGGAGCACACTGGAAGAATTAGCTGAGCGCATTTGGGAAGATACAGTGCAGGTATAAACGTGAAGCGACAGCTGACGAGCTTTTTGCAAAACAGCAAAGCTTCAAAGAAATTTTTAAACAACACTGTTATCTCAAAAGAACTGTTTGGAACCAAATGTGTTATCAATAATACAGTCTTAAAGTTTTAAGTTCAGAAACCATGAATTTGGGTAAGAATCCAGAGTCCGTTAAGTCCAGATAAAAAAGATGCCTTTTAAAAAAAAATCCTGAACCTTCGAACAGGCAGGGTCTGAACATCTTGGGAAAGCTGTCTCATCAGATGTCTCACGCTTCAGTTCCAGAATCTTTAGTTGCAGGTCACCAGATGGCATGCAGGTCCAGTCAGAGTCCGGTGCTTTCTTTAAATGTGTTACATGAACGCAAAAGTCTATTCCGTGGAGTTTGGCAGGACAAGGGTTGGTTAGCAGAACTCAGTTGAGGAATTTCTGGTGAACTTGAAGTCTTTCTGGAGGTGTCTTTTCCAGTAGACGAAATCTTCAGATTGCAAGGCGTGATGCTTAAGGTCTCACCTACTGGGAGAGCACTGTGAAAAGATTGCTCCTACCGAAGCATAGTTATTTTTAATAGAAGTGATTAGGCCTTTATAATCTTGAAGGATATCTCCTTTTATCAGTTGTGGGTCAGAGGAGGCAGGGCCAAGTGCACTAGATGTCCTGTGACTATTTCAAAGGGTGAGAGTCTATGGACAGTGCGGGATCTGAGATTTAGGAACAATGGCAATATTTTTGGGCAATGTATATAAAAGGATCTCTACACATTTTAACAATTGAGTCTTAATGGTGCCATTAGTGTGTTCAGCTAACCCCAAGGACTGAGGATGGTACACACAATCAAAGTGTAAAACCAGTCAAACAGAACTGTTGAAGCACCTTATGGGTAAAATGGGTTACCCAACCACCATCATGTTTGAAAGGTGTTTCTCGGGTAGGGGTAATCTTTTCTAACAGACTTTGAGTCACAGAAGAAGCAGTGGTCTGTCTACAAGGGAAAGGTTTGGTCCAGTGAGAAAATGTATAAACCCTGACTAAAACATATTTATAACCATGAGACAGGGAAAGCTGTATGAAATTCACTTGCCAAACCTTGGGTGTTCCATCGGGCAGTTCAAAGTGTCTGGGAGCAGTTTGAACTGGTTTCCTTGTGCCTCTGGACAAACAGGACAAATGAAGTAGGCATTTTTGTGGCCTCATTAATATTCCTCACCAGTATTGGTTCATAAACACTACCATTTTGTCAGTAGACCAATGGTTGTACATTGGTAAATAGGGGGAGTTTTAGAATTTCTGGTAGGGCCGTATGGTCATTTAATGCAAATAAGAATTTTCCCTTTTTATCAGATCAAAAATTATTAAATTTCCAATGTTGTTTTTCCTTTTTTGGGATCAACTTTTGGGTGTTTTTGGTCAATTTTTCCAAATTATCATGTGTGAGAACATTTAAAAAAAAATTTTAATGTTTATTTCTGAGAGAGAGAGAGAGAGCATGGGGGAAGGGCAGAGAGAGAGGGAGACAGAATCCGAAGCAGGCTCCAGGTTCTGAGCTGTCAGCACAGAGCCCGAAGCAGGGCTTGAACCCACTAACTGTGATATCATGACCTGAGCCGAAACTTGGACGCTTAACCAACTGAGCCACTCAAGTGCTCCTCAAGTGTGAGAACATTCTGGTGGACCATGACAGAGGTTTGGCTATTGGGTCTCATTGAGAGCACCATTTGGCAGAAATATCAGTGAGGTGGATTACTTTGGCCTCCGGGGAGATGAGTCCAGAATGCCCAGGAAGCTTAATAGTAAACTTCCTCAATAGAGCAGCTGGCCTGTTGAGCTCAAGTAGCCAAAGGTGAAAGTGTTGCCTCACTGACTTCAAAACAAGTTGAATGGCATACCTAGCGCTTACATGGTCCCAAGTAAAGTGTAAGGGAAACACAGACATGTTTTTTCTCTCAGGAGTCCAGAAGAATAGAATTCTTAGACCTAGACCATTTCTAGCACAATCCATCAGTTTGATCGCTAATGCCCACTTTATTATCCATCATCTACATTTTACCTCTTACACCCTTGTTAATGTGACAACCAAAACCTCATCCATTCACTGTCTGCATCTCAATGTTAGGATCACTGGGTGAAGTCTTGTGCAACTCAGGTCCAAATATTGTTTCTCAGAGCTATATATGTTTATATGTAGCTTACACACTCGATGTCTGCACTCACACCCAGTATAAAGTTATGTGTCCAGAATACAGTTGAAGGAGATACTGAAAGTGTGGGAGAATGTAACCACCAACAAGTTTCTATATACAACAAATGCATTTTCAAAGAAACAGAATAAGATTATTTGAGACCAAAAGTGAGAAATTTAATGGAAAAAAAAAAACAACTGACACAAAGAACTCTTTAAAGATCCTATTTAAGGCTGAAGGAAAGTGATCCCAGGTGAATGGTCTGTGATGGTAGAAGGAATGAGCATCTATGACAAGCATGTGTTTGTAGATTAATACAAACATTATCTATAAAACATTAATATTACCTTTTTGGAGAGAGAGTGATGGAATTGCCCTGTATAGGTTCAACAGCACATAAACTGAGATAAGCAAATGAATATTTAAATCTCATATTTTTCAGGAGAACAAAGATATTATCTCTATTCTGTTAAATAAGTGCGTTGTCATTTTCAGCTTAAATACTAATCGACAGAATCAGAGTGTCTACACCCTACAAACATGAAGAAGGACAAATTGAAATGTAAAGGAATAATCCATAGAGAATATGTATGTATGTATTTAGAGAGCACGCACATGCGTGTGTGCAAGTGGGGCAGGGCAGAAAGAGAGACCCCCAAACAGGTTCCACACTATCAGTGCAGAGCCCCACGGATTGAACTCACAAACTGTGAGATCATGACCTGAGGCAAATTGGAGGCCTAGTTGACTGTGCCACCCAGGTGCCCCTCAATAGAAAGTTTTTGTTTTGTTTTGTTTTGTTTTTTTCATTTATAATAGTTTATTTTCAAATTGGTTTACATAAAACACCCAGTGTTCATCCCAACATGTGCCCTTTTTTAATGCCCATCACCCCCTCTCCCCCCCCATCCCCCTCACCCTCAGTTAGTTCTTAGTCTTTGAGAGTCTCTTATGTTTTATCTCCCTCCCTCTCTGTGTCTTTTTTTTCTTTCCCCTCTTCCCCTCCCCTGGTTTTTGCTTAGTCTCACAAAGTCCACCTATTCGTGGAAACATATGGTATCTGTCTTTTTCTGATTGACTTATTTCACTTAACATACTACCCTCCAGTTCCATCCATGTTGCTACACATGGCCAGATTTCATTTTTTCTCATTGCCACATAGTAGTCCATTGTATATATGTACCACTCAATAGAAAGTTTTAAAAAGGAAATGTACAGAATAAAAGGCAAAGAAAACCATACACATATCCACAGAGAATGTATTTAAACCCAAATATATATATCAGCCATTTCATGAAATGAATATGGAGTAAATGCTCAGATCATCAGTCAGTAATTTTTGATATATTAAAAATATTCAACAATAGCATGGATACAAGGGACACATCTAAAATATAAATATATGAAACAGGTTTTGAAAAATGTATCTGTTATAATTATTAAAAAATAACACACAAACACATGTGAAACACGTATTTATATCAGAAAAAAATAATTTTAAGTGAGAAAGCATCACCAAGAAGATAGAATATGTATGCAACTTATAATACTGACTCAAATTACATAAAGCAACAGTTTCAGAATAACAAGGATACCAGTCCATAAATGTATCAGGTATTTTTATATCAGCCATCTCAGAAATTAGTAGAAACAGCTAATATAAAATTGTTAAGGTTATTGGATCCACACATCAAGAGTGATAAATTTAGCCTGACATACATATACATACAAGAATGTTTATATTTAGTACAAACTGAAAGTTTACATAACTGCCAATGTAGAAGACCATGAAAAGTATCTTTGATTTGTATTGAGTGAAATAAGACAAAGAAAACAATCAAGACATTGATCAACAACAGAGGTAAATGGAAAATATTAAAAGGTGTGTTTAGAAAATAAGTTACAAAATACTAAATAACCCATGTGACATAAAGTAAAGATAATAAAAAGTGTATATTTTTTTGGCTAAATGACATCCCTATACATTCTTTTCTTTTTAGTTTTTTAATGTTTACTTATTTTTGAGAGAGAGAGAAACAGAGCATGAGCAAGGGAGGGACAGAGAGAGGTGGAGACATAGAATCCAAAGCAGGCTCTAGGCTCTGAGCTGTCAGCGCAGAGCCCGGTGTGGGGGTTGAACCCACAAACCGTGAGATCATGACCTAAGTTAAAGTTGGACGGTTAACCGACTGAGCCATTCAGGTGCTCCAGACATCCCCATATATTCTTGAGTGATGTGTTTAATAAAATTCTATAGGTACATTAATAGTTTAAATAACATATATTATCAATAAAGGATGATAATTAACAAGTGATACATTCACCTCACAAATACTAAAAAACAAAAATCCATAGTAAAGAAAAGAACACCAATGATTTCATTCATATGGATTTCACAATTAAGCATAAAATGTACCTATGATACATTGGTACGATGTCAAACCATGAATTAAAAAAAAAAGAGAACTAGTAAAGCAAAATTTCTGGATAAAGGATTCCTCTGAGGTGTAAAATGGGATTTGCAACCTGTGAGATTCTTAAAGGAATTCTAATCTTACTGTCCAGTTTTTATTCTGTGGGGTGTGCACTGGTACTTATTTTATTTTTTCTATATGTGTAATTTCAATAAGATAAGTGGACAAATGTTAAGAGCATGACTTGATGAGTATTTGCCAGTCAACACCCATTAAAGCCCACCCATCCAAGTCCTAGAAGAAAGCCCTGCACAAGGTGACCTTACTGTCCTTTTTCACCACATATTAGGTTCACCGGTTTTTTAACCTTTTATCTAAGGTTCCAGCACATACTGATTTGTCTCTGACTTGTATCACTGTCACCCACTTCTTTCTTAAGGAGATTCATCCACATTGTTGCCTGAAGCAGTAGTTTTCATTGCTGCGTTTTCTTCCATTCTTTGACCATATAATTTAGGCATGTCCCCATTGATAGCTCTGTGATTGATAACGAGGTCTTGGTTATTATCAATCAAGTTGCTTATAAGCCTATAGTCTTACAGGTGACTTTTGAACAACATGGGGGTTGGGTATGCTGATCCCTGGTCAGTTGGAAATCCATATATAACTTTGGATTCTCCAAAAACTTAACTAATAATAATCTACTATGGACAGGAAGCTTTACTGAGAACATAAACAGTTGATTAGCACATGTTTTGTATGGCTAGAGAAATGAAAATGTTATTAAGAAAATCATAAGGAAGAGGGGCACCTAGGTGGCTCTGCCAGTTAAGCGACCGACTTCTGCTCAGGTCATGATCTCGAGGTTCGTGAGTTCAAGCCCCACGTCAGGATCTGTGCTGATAGCTCGGAGCCTGGAGCCTGCCTTCCAATTCTGTCTCCCCCCTCTCTTCCCCTTCCTTGCTCATGCTCTGTCTCTCTGTTTCTCAACAATAAGTGAACATTAAAAAAAAATTTTAAAAAAAGGAAATCATAAGGAAGAGAAAATACATTCATAGTACTGTACTGAATCAAACAACAAAAACAACAACAACTCCGTTTATAAATGGATCCATATAGTTCAAATCTGCTGTTCAATGGCCAATTGTGTATATTTTGGAGGGAAAATGCCCTCATTTCTATTGGGTATACACGCAGAATTGAATTTGCTTGGTTACAATATATAAACATGTTGAAACTTTGTACAGATCTTGACACATCAAGGAGTTAAAGCAAAAATTAACAAAGCATTCTTTGAGACCACTGTAAACATTATTATCATCTATAAATTGCACGCTACACGCCCTTTATATCAGTAAAGTCTGTAACAAACTGATGTGGTCCAAATGCCCTTTTTTCTCAGAAGCAGATGTTACACATTTATCACCACGTTCCTGTGGATACGGATCTGATTCTCTACATTAGGGAATTTCTGTGCAACTGTGTGTCTGTGTGAGTGAGATCGTGTGTGTCGCTCTCTCGGATGGCTAGATCTGTACATATGTGACCATTTGGACATGTGTGTCTGTCACTGTGGCTGTATAAATAAGTCTACCTTTGGGTATGTACCTGTGTCTGTTGTTCTTTTGTTGTGTCTAGGGGCTATGCTCTTTCTGCACATGCGTGTCCCAGCGTGTACCTGGGTGTCTGCATGTACATATTTGTGCCAATGGGTGCATCTGCCCATTCCCCACAGGTGTCCCTGTGGGCAGTTTTGTTGATGTGTGCGGGACCTGCGTGCATAGGTATCTGGGTGTCCTTCTATGTCTGTGTCTTAGTGAGTGTACGTATCCTCAGTTGATATAAATATACCCTCACAACTCTCATGTCTGTGTCCTGGTGGGTATCTGTGTGCACCTGCATAGAATGTTGTGGCCTGTATGTGTGTCCCTGAGTGTGGATATCTGTCACTACATTTCTGGGTTGTGTGTGTGAGGATGTTGTGGAGTCTGCTCCCAAACTGGGTACGTTCTGTGGTGTGTAGGTGTGCCCCATCTGCGTCTGCCTCTGGGTGCCCCTGACCAACTGCCCACACCGGCCCCAGGTCCCTTGCTCTGCTTTAGCCCAGTCACCTCTAAGGGACCCTCTGAGTGCCACTAAGGCCCCACGAGCAGCTGGGCACTGGAGAACGATATCCCCACTGGAATATCTGCCCTTAGTTTGTTCCCACTCCGAAATCACCTCCTCTGGGAGGCCTTTCTGACCAGCCCCTCAGGGAGGCCAGTTCCCAGGCCCTGGCCTCACATCTCCCACTCTCCCCAGTGCCCAGGATCCTCACGCGCTCACAGCTTCGTGTGTAATGTTCCCTCTGCCTAGAACTCTCTGTGTGGGGCTAATTTCTATCAGTATTACAGGCTGAAAGTTGCCATGGGAGGGGTCATGATTGGAAAGAGAAAAGAGCTCAGGGGGCTCCTGGGGACCAGGCCATGGCGTTCTTAGTAGCTGGTCTGGCATTCTTCTCTAACCTCTGGGATCTCCTGTTGAACATAAGCACGTTCACAGAACACCAACTTCAGGGACCATGACAGACTGAAACAAAGCCAAAAACCACCCCATCACCATGTCAGAGCATGGACAAAAACAAGAGCCCCGTGCAAACAACGGACCAGGCATCCACCCTCTCCTGGGTGGCCTGAGTGATAGCTACACCGTCTGCCAGCTGCTGCTGTAGGGCCACTTCCATCCCCTGCCTTGTAGATAAAATATTTAAGGGGTGTCTGGTTAAGTGTCCAACTCTTGATACTAGCTCAGGTCATGATCTCATGGTTTGTGAGTTCGAGCCTCGTGTTGGGCTCTGTGCTAACAGTGCAGAGCCTGCTTGAGATTCTCCCTCCCTTACTCTCTGCTCCTTCCCTGTTCACACACTCTTTCTCGAAATAAATATATGAACATTAAAAAATTTTTTTTATTTCAGGATATCCAATCTTAGGATCAACCCCACTTTCTGATAACATCCAATTCAGACGAAATTTCCACTTTCTTAAACCTCTTGAAAATCACTGAGCACAAGCCCAGATCCCGGAGGACATCTCAATACCCCCTTTCTGAGTGTCGCACATTTCCCGGCACGCAGCACACCAGTACACCTCAGGGTGTGCATTTCCGGTCCAGCGGGCACCGGAACCATGTATCCGTAGTCCGAATGCTCCCCTGAGCTCCAGGCACGCACACCCAGCTAGACACCAAGACCCCCTCATGGGCATCTGATAGACAGTTCAAAATGAGTGGGCACAAATCCCGTGCCTCCTGTGGCCCTGCCGCTCCACCTCACTGACCATCGCCCCTCCCGCCGTAGCCACAGCGGCCCTCCTCCAGAACACTCTCCTCAGTCTTGCATCTTGACACACGCTGTCACCCCTGCAGACGCCCTCCGAACCCGACCCCGCCTGAGGGTCCTGCATCCTTCCAGGGCCTGCTCTGCTCTGTGTGCTTTAGCTCGATGTCCACCTTTGCATTTTATACGCAAAGACAAGGAACTTCACGGACGAGTGCTGGGACCAAGATCACGTGGCTGGCGACGGGCACGGTGCAGACAGGCTGCAATCCCAACCATGGCAACCCCAAGCTCTGAGCCCCTGTGCCACCCTGCCCCCTCCACACCAGTCCCCTACCCCCTGCGTTTCCATCCTTCTCTCGCGCTTCCAGGGCTCTCACTGTGGTGTCCAAGTCAGAGTTACTTTATTCCACCTGTTTAATGCATTTTCCACGTGAGCTCAAGGCCAGGGCCCACGTCTCAGCCACCCACGTGTCCTAACTCCACAGGACGTGCCAGGACTGAAGCATGCAGTCTCCTCATTCTTGTCCACACAGTAGCCAGGTCGTAGCTGGGCTCTCTGATGGAGTGCGTGAGCAAAGGCTGGATGGGGAGAAATGGGAGATGAGGGAACAAACCTGTCCTTCATCACTGGGACAGCATGTCACAACGGCTTTGGGACGAACGTCGGCCCAGGCAGTTCTCTGAACATGCTGTATCGTACCAGAGTTCTGAGGTGGGGAAAGAAATTCTCTGTAGAGGATTTCTTTGACCCTTGTAGACCCAGGAGCTTAGCTATATACACAGCCACAGCCACCATGTAGACAAGGTCCCGTAAGAGACAGTAGAGGACGAAGGGGCCCTTAAGAGGCAACTCTGTTTCTCAACTCACAGAAAACTATACATGCTGTCACTAAAAAATTATAACTGGGGCGCCTGGGGGACTCAGGTAAGCATCTGATTTCGGCTCAGGTCATGATCTCCTGGTTTGTGAGTTTGAGCCCCACGTTGGACTCTGTGCTGACAGCTGAGTCTGGAGTCTGTTTTGGACTCTGTGTCTCCCTCTCATCTCTGCCCCTCCCCACTCGCACTCTATCTCTCACTCAAAAAGAAACATTAAAAAAAAAATTCTAACTACTGGGGCGCCTCAGTGGCTCGGTCAGTTGGGGATCCAACTTTGGCTTGGGTCATGATCTCATAGTCCGTGAGTTCAAGCCCCGCATCAGGATCACTACTGTCAGCAAAGAGCCTGCTTCGGATTCTCTGTCCCCACCTCTCTCCCCTCCTCAAAAATTAACATTAAAATTTTTTGGGGGCATTTATTTATTTTGAGAGAGGGAGAGACAGAGCATGAGCAGGGGAAGGGCAGAGAGAGAGGGAGACACAGAATCTGAAGCAGGCTCCAGGCTCTGAGCTGCCAGCACAGAGCCTAACACGGGGCCTGAACCCATGAGCGAGATCATGACCTGAGCCGAAGCTGGATGCTCAACTGATTGAGCCACCCAGGTGCCCCAAAAATTAACATTAAAAAAAATTGTAAGTATTGTGACTATTGACTCATTGCCTAGTGCACGACTGTCGAAATGCGGTAAAGCACAGCAGAATGGTTTCAGCCCACAGTGGTGATGCAAACTTAGGCCTGTGGTCACTGAAGAGGTTTCAAGGAGGGCTCAAAGGGAGAGTATGATTATATTTATATTAAAAACTACACAATTTCATATGAGGTAGCAAAGACCGTCTCCTATAGTTCAACATTTGTCCTCAAGGACAATCCTGAAGGAAGGAGAAACTCCTTCCCTGCCTGATGTTAGCACAGCGGAAGTCAGTTCGGGGGAGAGGGGTGGGGTGGTGGTGGTGGCTCAGAATGCGAAACTACACATGCCCACATGTATACATCTTCATCCCTCTGGTAAATTCCAACTGTTCCAATTCCAGTTGTTCTCTCTATAACAACACTAGACACATTCTCCTAAGATTAAACAATGAGATTCCTTATCCATGTTTGTTTTTTCAGTTTGTCATGGATTTAACTTGAATGTATGTTTTACTGTTTCTTTAAGCCCTAATTCAACCCCTAGAAAACTACTGAGGTGGATTGGAGAAGACCCTCAAGAGATTTAAAAAAGTGAAAACCCAGTCAGAGAAAACGATTAAGACTCGCCTGGGAAGACTGCACAACTACATGATCCCATCATGCCTCAGAGAAAATAAAGTAAAAGAGATCATAGGATCAAGGAAAAGTGTGCAGACTGGATGTCTAAAATGAAATGAAGAAAAAGCTTGTTTTTTGGTTTTTTTTAATTGAATACTTCTCTCACTACTCTTACTCAACATAGTACTGAATGTCCTAGTTTGAGCAATTAGGCAAGACAAAGAAATTAAAAGCTACCCAATTGAAAAGAAAGAAGTAAAATGGTTGTTATTTGCAGATTATATATATACATATGTGTGTGTGTGTGTGTGTGTGTGTATATTTAAAGAAGGCTCCACATATATATACACGCGCATATACATATATATATGTATGTATGTATATATATATATATATATATATATTTGTTTTTGTTTTTTTTTTTTTTTTCCTTTCTTAAAGTAGGCTCCACACCCACCCAGCATGGAGCCCAACACAGAGCTTGAACTCACAACCCTGAGATCAAGACCTGAGATGAGATCAAGCCCAACGCTCAACCGACAGAGCCAGTGACCCCAGATGATATATTCTTATAAACTGAAAATCCCAGACACTCAACTAAAAAACTGGATCTAATTAATGTAAAGTTGCAGGATATGAAATCAACACATACAAATCAGTTGCATTTCTATACACTATCAATGAAACATCTGGGAAAAAATAAAGAAAATGGTCTCATTCAAAATGGCATCAAAAACAACAAAATACCTAGGAATAAGTTTAACCACGGAACTGAAAGATCTGTGCAGTGAAAACTATAAGATTCTGTTGGAAGAAATAAGACCAAATGGAAGGACACACCGTGTTCAGAGACTGGAACAGTGCTAAAATGTCCATGGTACTCAAAGTTATCTACAGATTCAACATAATCCCTATCAAAATTCCAATGGCACTTTTCACAGGAACAGAAGAAACCTTAAAATTTTTGTGGAACCACAAAAGATCCTAATAACCAAAGCAATCATGAGAAAGAATAGGTAGCATCACATTTCCTGATTCTGAACTACACTACAAAGCTACATTAACCAAAACAGTATGGGATTGGCATTAAAAGTAGACACAGCCCAACGGAATAGAAGACAGAATTCAAAACCCCATAGATATGGTCAATTAATATTTGATGAGAGCCAAGAACATCCAACAGGGAAGAGAGTCTCTGCAACAAATGGTGTCAGAAAACTGGATAACCCCATATAGAAAAATGAAATTGGACCCCTTACACCACTCACAAAAATTAACTTGAAACGGATCAAACACTTAAATATAAGACCTGACGCTGTAAGACTCCTAAAAGATACGGGAAGCTCCAAGAAAGTGTTCTTTGCGGTAATTTTTTGGATATGACACCAAAGGCACAAACAAAAGAAAAAAATCAACAAGTGGGACTACATCAAATTTAAAAGCTTCTACACTGCAAAAGAAATAACTAAAAAAATAAAAAGACAACATATGGAATGAGAGAGAGTATTTGCAGATAAAGGGTTAATATCCAAAATTTTATAAAGAATTCATATAACTTGGGGTGCCCGGGTGGCTCAGTCTGTTAAGCGTCTGACTTCAGCTCAGGTCACGATCTCACAGTTTGTGGGTTCAAGGCCCATGTCAGGCTCTGTGCTGACAGCTCAGAGCCTGGAGCCTGCTTCAGATTCTGTGTCTCCCTCTCTCTCTGCCCCTCCGCTGCTCATGCTCTTTCTCTCTCTCAAAAATAAACACACATTAAAAAAAATTAAAAAAAAAAAAAAAAAGAACTACAACTCAATAAAAAAAATCTAATTAAACTACGGGCAGAGGAACTATACAGACATTTTTGCAAAGACATCCATATGGCCAACAGGTACAGGAAAAGGTGCCCAGTGTCACTAATCATCAGGGAAATGCAAATCAAAACCACAATGCGGTATCATCTCACACTTGTCAGAATGGCTGGTGTCAAGAAGGCAAGAGATTAAATGTCAGCAAAGATGTGGAGAGAAGGGAACATTTGTGGACTGTTAGTGGGACTGTAAACTGCTCCGGTCACTTTGGAAAGCAGTATGGAGGTTCTTCAAAAATTTAAAAACAGACTCACCACAGGGTCCAACAGTCCCACTTTTGGGGATATAGATATCCAAAGGAAATGAAAACAGGATCTCAGAGATATCTGTACTCCCATGTTTATTGTCAACATTGTACACAAGAGATAAGATATAGTGACAGCTTAAGTGTCCATCAAAGGATGAAGATGTGGTGTATATACACAGTGGAATGTTATTCAGCCGTAAGAAAAAAAAGAAATGCTGCCATTTCTGACAATACAGATGGACTTTGGGGACATTATGCTAAGTGAGGTAAGTCAAACATAGATGTATATTTTTTATATGTAGAATCTTAAAAAAACAAAAAACTCTGAACTCAAATAAGAGAGTGGAATGATGTTACCAAAGGCTTGGCAGGGGAGGAGGGGGGGCGGGGATGTTGTTTAAGGGTACATTCTCGCAACTACTAAGTCCTGGAGATTTAATACACGGTACAGAGATTACAAGGAACAAAACTGTATTACAAACATTAAACTTGGCAAGAGACTAGATTTGAACTGTTCCCACCACTAGGAACACAGGACACAGGATACCGCCAGGATACAGAGGTTAGTTAATGCTACAGTGGCAATCATGTTGCAATATAATTTCAACAAGATCAATGTTGCACACCTTAAACTTACATGAAGTGATATGTCAATTATATCTCAATACAAAATAATTGAAAAAATAACCTTAAATGGTCTTAAATGGTGCAGTAAAATGTACCCATTCATGTATTTTCCTTTGCTCCTTAGATATGAAATAATTTTAGGTAACGACGTTTTTAGTGTTCTGATTTCTTTTAAGTGCTTCATAAATCAAGACTTCACATTTATCACAAAGACTTATGACCCTTAATGATTAAGTAGATTTTTTTTTTTTTTTTAACAAAAAACGATTTCAACAAATATTTGCAGAGCTGTGTCAAGTGTCCAGCTCTCCTGACACAGAATGGCCGGGAGTGTGTATTAAGTCGGGTGGAGGGGTGAGGCCCCTTCACCTCGCACACACGGCTTCCACTTGCTCCCCTAAACAAACACAACTGGTGACAAATTGGCATGGGTTTGGCAGGGAAACCTGAAAGAAACCATATGCATTCCTTTTTCTGTCACATTTACCTCTTTTCTTCCTCCTCCCTCATGCCTTCGCTCTCTTTTTAAAAATATTCTGGGATTGCTCTTCAGGGCATACTAAGACAGAGCTAGGGCTGAAGGCCTTGTAATTACATAGTAACCGCTGGTTTTCTCTCCTTTGAAAGTTCTCGTTCGTAGACCACTCTCCTAGCCAGGTCGATCTCCAACAGGCCAATAAGCGACGAACTGCTTCAGAAGATCTCACAACGATGACACTTACGGGGTTTCTCTTTGGTATAATTTCTCAGATGTCGGACAGGAAGTTTCCTCTGGCAAGGAGTTTCCTCAGGACTTACACTTGAAAGGCTTCTCCTCAGTATGAGTTCTCTGGTGCTGACTGAAGGAAGTCCACTTGCAAAAGGCTTTCCCCCATTTCTGACACTCACAGGATTTCTCCCCAATATGAATATTTCGGGGGAGGGGGAGGGATGAACAAAGGCTGAGACTGTGTCCACATTCACTGTGTTCACAAGGTTTTCCCACCGTGACCCCTCGTGCTGACTTAGGGAAGAGCAGTCACAGAAGGCTCTCTGAACTTCTTCACACTCCAAGGGCTTCCCTGCAGTGCAGACCCCACTATGCCAGAAAGAAAAGCGGTGACTGGAGGCCTTTCCACATCACTGCACTCAGGTCTTCTCTCCTGGGAAAACCCTTATGCAATCAGGGAGAGAACAGCGGTCACAAGAGGCTTACCCCCTTACTTTGTACTTGAAGATATTTTCTCTAGGGTGGAGAAGACTATTCTGGACAAAAGCAGGCTCTCCCCGACTCTCCTCCATTCCTGGCATTCATAAGGCTTCTCTCAGTGTGAATCTGCTGGTGCCTCAGGAGGTGTGACCTGCAGCCGAAGGCCCTCCTGCACTTGGAACCTCTCCCGTGGCTTCACTTGAGGTAAATCCTCACGTGACTGAGGCCTGCCCTCTCGAGAAAGGCTTTCTCACATTCGGTGCGGTCCCAGGCTTCCCTTCAGCATGACCTGCTGTTGCCAAGCAACATGCCAACACTTGTTGAACCTTCCTCTTGTAGAGATTCTTCCCATAGACCATGGAGCTTTATGTGGACCGTGTGAGTGGTTCATGGAAGATGCCCCACTGAGACTTGCTCCCGTGAAAAGTCTCGAAGGCAGATCAGCTGTGCTTAGAGCTCACCTTCCTGGGGAGACTCTCCATGTGGCTCAAGTGCCTCTCTGTTGGCCCTCATTGTTCCCAGTTCACCCCAACCATGAGAGCTTCCCATGAGAAGCTCTGAGTCAACCAAGCCTGGAGTGAGGCTGCCTCCAACAAGTGGAAGGCTTTATGGTCTCAGGTTGTGCTTTCTGCCTAAAGGAAACACGATACACAAAAGGCCCTCCACACTCAGGGCCCCAGTGTGGTTTCTCCCCACCGCAAGGTGCTTGGTGCTGGACGAGTCCACGGATGACCAGAGTCCCTCCCACCCTTCCCGCAGGTAACGGCCTTCTCTGACACATGGCACCTGCCGATCTTCACAAATCAGGCAGGTCCAGCTCCTTACTTTCTGAAGAAATTTTCTCCACTCTGCTGCTTCTGCATCTGGTCGAGGTTTATACTACCCAGGAGTCTCTCCTACAGTGACTCACGGGTTGGTGTTGGAGTGATGCCCAGATAGTGCTCCCAGTGGCTCGGCCAGGTGCAAAGATGTCTGTCAAGACTGGGCCACACGTGTCACAAGGGGTGAGCCTTTCTGGGGGAAGGACCTGCCGGGGGAGTTCTCATCTGCGACACCACTGATGGGAAGTGTCAGAGGGTGCAGCCTCATCCTTCACCGCATTCCAACGACCTGACGGAAGATAAATGCTGGTGAAGCGCAGGTTTCCTTGGTGGCCCATGGCGCCCCGCAACAAACGTGTGTCTGATGCAGCCAGGAAGTAGTCCATGGGGCCGCTGGCACAACAGGGGAAGCGGAATCAGGATGAGGGGGGGCGGCTATGAGCTGTGAGTCTCTAAAGGTCAGTGAGTGAAGGAGACTGCACAGGGAGAGGGGACAAAGACGGAATAGAGGCTAAGGAGAGGCAAAGGCTCCAAATCGCTCGCCTGCCAGTGGTCGCCTGGAAAGGCCCGCTCCTTGTGAAGGTGAGTGCTGTGTAAAAGGGCCTTCCCTGAGGCAGAAACGTCCGGCTGGAATGTAATACTTGCTTTTTGAGGAAAATTGAAGGGTATCAGCACAGCTCACAACCTGTTAAATGAAAGCCAATGCCGCAGAGCACTGCATGGAGCACCAAGAGGAGAAAAGATGTGGAGATGGGAAGAGTGGGGGACCAACAGGTGACTGAGGTCAGAGTAGAAGTGACAAGTAGGCAAAGTGTCACAAATGGGGAAAGAAAAGTGGGATGAGCTCAGGCGCTGGTTCTGGCATCAGAACACTAGGAGACACCGCACAGGTTGCTGGTAGAAGGCGAAGCCAGCCCTGATGCGACCATCCCGTGGCTTCTACTCACCGGGGCCAGGCCTCCTTCAGGTCTTCTTTGCTGTAGCTGCGGCTGTGTCTACCTTCTCAGGCACCCTGGGCTCCCCTCTGGCTCCATCTGGGAAACAACATGGGACCTGGAAACTGCAAGTCCTACAGGGAAAGAAGAGCTAGTGAGTGGCTGGCAGTACCCAATGGTGACCCTCTCCAGAGAGAAGAAAATTAAGTACTTAAAAAATAATCTTCGAGAGGGTTTTACAGGAACAGTTCACTGTTCTTCACAAGGAGTTGAACATGTCAGTGCTTTCGATTCTTGGAAGAGTTAGGCCCCAGGAAATGTCAATTAGAGGATGCGGGCAGACTCTGGGCAGAGCTCAGGGATTTGGATAATCTCCCAGTCAAGGTATGGCCAGGGCATCTGGGATTTTTTGGGCATTTGTTGCATTCAAGACTCCTGAATGCAAGACTCCTGACCCCCAAATCCTTTACTTCGAAGCTTTGGGACAGAAGAGGCTGGGGCTGTTCTAAGACAAGAGGAGCCAGTGTTTGTTACCCAGCCCTGGTACCCACACCACCTAGTCCAGGGAGCCAAGGAAAGGGGTCATGTCATGACAGTACTGTCAGACAGACAGCTGCCCTGTGGGGAAAAAGGGAAGAACAAAACTCGGCCCAGGAAATTTGGAATCATACACCCCCAGGTATCCATGTCCCTGTTAAGCCCTTCCAGACTAGTAAGGGCTGAACCTAAAAATTCCTTTTTAATGAACAGATTATGGCAAAAATGATAGAATGTCACTCCTGCGAATAAGTTACAAAAATACCAGCCTCTATGTTGGATGCTGTCTCTTCCTCATTCGCATGGAAATCAGCTGCCTTGTGGTGATCTGCTTACGGAGAAGACAACATGGCAAGAGACTGAGGGAGGGCTCGGGACAAAAGCCAGCAAGAAAATGACTAATTCGTCCAACAGCCTCTTGCTCGTGTGCGTGACCTTGAAAGGAGGTTTACCTCAGATGAGCCTTCAGATGAGACAGCAGCCCTGGAGAGCCTGACAGCAAGGTTATGAAAGATGTTGAGCCAGAGGTACCCATGTGAGATATGCCTGATTTCCGACTCACAGGAACCATGAGATAATAGGTGTTTGTCGCTGTCCCATTAAGCTCTGGGTTAAACTGCCATGTAGCAACTACAGCAGGGCCTTACCCAGTGAGGACACGAGTGCAAAGTTCTCCAGCATCACATCGCGGTACAGGAGTCTCTGAGCCTCCTCAAGGAGCTCCCACTCCTCCCGGGAGAAGTACACGAACACATCCTCGAAAGTCACACAGCCCTGTCGTGATGGGGGACAGTTGAGGCCACAGGCAACAGGACTCCCCAGTATCCACTCACACAACCATCCCTGGTCCCTCTCTTCCCAGCTCTCAACCCAGAAGAGATACCAGGCCTTGGCACCACTAGTGCCTGTGCTCTCCCACGGCCCTCTGAGCACTGTGTCTAGAGCAGAACCAGACAGGCGGGCAGGTGGGTACTGGGTAAGCCACAGGTCTGGCATGAAGGGCGCCAAATGCTCCCGCTGGCCAGTTCTCCCAGCGTCCTCCAGACCATGTCTCCCAGACACAACCAAACTTGGGCTCAACCTTCTCCCAGAAGCTGAGTGCCCACTACTAGGGCCTTAAAGCTCTCAGTTCATGTTCTTCCCTCACTTTCAGTCTCCACTCTGTACCGGGCGGGGGGCGGGGGTACGCCTGTTGAGTGAAGTCTGTGTCACGTCCCGCCACTGCGTCAGCTCCAAACTTTCAGGAGAGGCCCAGCCTGCAGGGCTGCCATTCCACTGCACTCTGTTCCCGTAAGACGCAATGGAGACCCTATTCACTCCCAACTCCTCCTCACGTCCAAGTCCCCCGTTCCCGCACGCCTGTTCCCATGCCTGGGTCGCTCTTCCAGTGTTACTCCCTTGGCCTCCCGTAATCGAAACACACCCGCTCTGGGCTCAGAATCCTGGGCCAGGAGGGGCCTCTTCCAGGGACTCCACGACAGAGAACCAGGGGAGATAAGGCAGAGTCCCACCGCCAACCATCGGCCATAAGGAGGAGCGGTGACCGTGAAGGTGACCCTTCACTCACCTGCGCCGGATTCATCCGTGCTGCCGCCCCTGCCACCACCGGGGGACCGGGTGGGCCGAGCGGGGCCCTGAGAGGCGGGTGACCAGGGCGGATCCCGAGGGCTCAACCTGGGCGGAGTCGCCCGGGGTTGCGTGTCGCGCTCCGAGCCTCGCTAGACGACGGTATAAGATGCTCCCAAGGCCCGGGCCGCCGCCTTCGGGGACCCTGGAGACGGAGCGCGGAGGCGAGTGCCGGAGAAGGCGCAATCTCGGCGGCGCCGGTCCCACAGCCGGGCACAGTCTAGGGGATATGGAGCCGACGCCCGGGCGTCACGGCTCGCACAGGGCGCGGAGGCGGTCCCCGCTACGTCACTCTGCCACCCGGCGCGGCCCCGAGCGGCCCGGCGTGCGCCCCAATCCACGTGGTAGGGGCCAGACCAGCCGCAGCTCACTGAGGGATGCGCTCCTACCGCGCGGCCGGAAGTCCCGCCCCGACCCCGCAGGAAACGCCCCTCCCGGGCGTCTGCGGCCCCTTTCCCGGGGCGGAAGGCCGCAGCACCCGTTTCTGGGTAATGTAGTTTGCGTGCTCCTGCGCCCAGGCGCGTGCGCCACTTCCTGTCTCCACGGCAACGACCAGGGCCTCCAGGAACGCGCCGGGAATAGAGCCCCAATTTTCCCAGTAGAGAAAAGCGCCCCAATTTCTGCGGGCGAGGGGCGAAGCCCAGTTCCCGGTATCTGGCGTCGCGGGAGGGGCCCGCTGCGACCCAGTATGTCAGAAACTCTGAGAACGGGGTTCATTAGTGTCTTAAGGATCCTGCCGCGGCGTCCAGGTTTGAGAACCACAGCTCTAACTAGACTAGGCACTAAGTCTCTCGGGACTTGAAGTGCCTGTCACGCGGTTAGTGCGCAGTAAGTACCTAGTATTGTCACTGTCGTTACCATCAACACGCTACAGAGGGAGGCGCAGTCAGGGTCGCCTCTTCGCGGGATCTTTGGCATTGCTCGTGGAAACAAAATACAAGGACTCCTTGACTCGAAAAGCAGCCTCACAGGTCTTGATGAAAAATTTTACGTAAAAGCACAGATTTGAACTATTTGGCTTATCTCGTTATTTCTTAAAGAATTCGGCAGGAGGGTTTCGTAGACTACAGGGAGGCACGTTACCCTAGATGTGCATTCCTACAGGTGTCACGATTCCAATCTGGGGAACATTATGACAAACTGCAGTCAGGCCTAACTGGAGAGTGGAGCTGGCATGGTCTCAAGTTTGTGGCATGACCTTCATCGGGTTCACAGTGACCAGGACCTCCGTCTCTCCTCCCCGATTCTGCCCTTTTGACGCTCAGGGCAGGTAGGCCCAGGTACAAATATGTGATTATGAAGCTCAGAGGCTTCAGGTCATCATGCCCTGTCTTTATCAAAACACCCTCACCATCAGCCCATCACCTGAACTTGCAGTCCCCAAAGGAGCACTAAATCCTGGGGAGGTGTGAAATCTAGGACCCCTGACGATATCCCCAAAATTGTGCACAAACGTGAGAACAATTTCACAGTCGCTTCTGTCTATATTCAGTTGGCCACAGCTCACTTATATGGTCCCAACATAAGTGTAAGGAAGGCTGAGACACCTCCCAAGTGTCCAGGTAGAGAAAATGGGATTAGTAAGCATCCAGCCTTCTATACTGTCACTCTTATTATTCCAACAACTCAAACCCCGTCTAAATACTGAGGCCATCTCACTGATACAATCTCTACAGGCTGTTGTTCTGTGCATCAGTTTCATATACCATTTCTTAACACCAGGAAACTATCCACACAAAGTAAACTGCTTCTGCTCACATCCAGTATATGGTGGGTCAGGAACACATGGAAAGACACAGTGAAGGTGGCACAAACATAGTCATCCACATGGAGTTTTACACTCCCAATAGTGTTTTTCAAGAAAGAGCATGAAATAAGACTATATGAGGCCTAAAATGAAAAATGTAAAGAAAACTGACCAATGCAAGATGAATCCTGAAGTTTATATTTCAAGTTTGATCAAAGGGCAGGCATCTGTGTGGCTGTCGGTTAAGCCTCCAACTCTTGGTTTTGGCTCAGGTCATGATCTCACATGTTTCTTTTTTTTTTTTTTTTTGATTAAAGTTTATTTTGAGAGAGAGATCGCACACAAGTGGGCCGGGGCAGAGAGAGAGAGAGAGAGAGAGAGAGAGAAAGAGAGAGAGAGAGAGAGAAAGAGAATCCCCACCAAGAATGATCTCACAGTTCTTGAGTTTGAGACCTGCGTCTGATCTCCCCAGGATTTAGTGCTCCACACTGGCTCTCGCTGACAGTGTGGAGCTGCCTCAGATCCTCCTTCTCCCTCTGCCCCTTCCCTACTGGCTTGTTCTCTGTCTCAAAATTAATTCTAAAAAATAAAAAAAAAGAAACATTAAAGTTTGATTAAAGGAAAGTGATCCCAGGTGAAATGTCTGCACTGACAGAAGGCATGAAGATCCAAGAGAAAGCTTCATCTGTGAATGAATACAATTATTCACTAACTGTATAACACATGAAGAGTAACTCCTTTTTGAGTAAAATGATAGAATTACAGTGTATCCTTTATATTGAGGATGTAATCCTTTATATTATAAGAGAACGGGAAACGTATTAATGCTATATTCTGTTGTTAAAGACAGTTTTATAATATATAATTATAATTTATAATATATAATTATATATAACTTTTAGCTTAAAGATGAATAAAATAGGACCAGATACATTCCCAGATAAAACAAAGTTTAGACTGCAAATAGTCTATACAGATTTTTCAAGAAAAGTATAAGAAACAGAATTGAAGCAAAGATAAGCAAAAATAGATATAAGGAAGAAAACATCAACTGGAAAACATACTTAAAAATTTTTAAAGTTTTTCTTATTAAGTTTATTTTTGAAAGAATGCGAGCGAGTGGGGAAGGGATAGAGAGCAAGAGAGAGAGAGAGAGAGAGAATCCCAAGCAGGCTCTGCACTGTCAACGCAGAGGCCATTGTGGGGCTTGAACTCATGAACTGTGAGACCATGACCTGACCGAAAACTAAGAGTCAGACACTTAACCAGCTGAGCCACCCAACTGCCCCTAAAATTTGTATATAATTCTTAACATCATTTCAAACTTTGTATACAATTCTTAACACATTTCAAACTACGAAAATAACAATTGTACTGTAAGAATAAAGAGTTAAATCTGAGATATTTTCCTATGTTATCTCAGTAACTGATTTTTAAAAGGCAGGCATAACATTGGTAAGTTTCCATTAGATTCACACACCAAGATAGACAAGTGTGGGGCGCCTGGGTGGCTCAGTCGGTTAAGCGGCCGACTTCAGATCAGGTTGTGATCTCACGGTCTGTGAGTTCGAGCCCCTCGTCGGGCTCTGTGCTGATGGCTCAGAGCTTGAGCCTGCTTCAGATTCTGTGTCTCCCTCTCTCTCTGCCCTTCCCCCGCTCACGCTCTGTCTGTATGTCTCTCAAAAATAAACATTAAAAAAAAAAAAAAAGATGGACAAATGCGACCTGATGGATACATAAAGAACTGCAGACACGGACTACAGGTTGTTTGCTTTTTAGCACAAAGTGAGTGTGTATAAAACTGACAATACAGGGGTCCCTGGGTAGCTCAGTTGGTTAAGTGTCCAAACTCTTGATTTAGGCTCAGGTTATGATCTCACAATCATGAGATCAAGCCCCATGTGGAGCCCTGCACTGGGCGTGGAGCCTACTTGAGATTCTCTCTCCCTCTCCCTCTGCCCCTTCCCCACTTGGCATAGTCTCTATTGCAAATTAAAAGAAAAACCTACTGGCTATATAGAACCATAAAAAAAAATCTCTTTAACTTGCATAGAATGAAATAAAGAATGCAATCAGGGTAGGAAATATCTGAAAAATTTAATTTAATTAATTTAATTTAATTAAGTTCCAAAATACTAAATAACCCATGCCTAAAGAGTACAAAGATAATAAAATTAGAACTATATTTTTTGAAAGTAAGGACATCCCCAATGCCAACTTGACAGAACTTTTGTAAGTAGTCTGATGAATAGTATTCAGACAAGTTAGGAGAAGTAGACGGGGTCTACCCTTGACCTTGGATTAGTCATCGGACTTCTCTGCACTTAAGTTTTCTTATCACATGGAAGGGGTCTCTATGGTTCTTTAAAGTGCTCATTGTCTATTATTTAAAGCATACTTCTGTTTTAAAATGATTATAGCCGTCCGTTCCTAAGAGCCCTGTTACTGGACTGGGGAGCACCAGTTAGGACCTTGTTAAAGTTGGTAATGAGGGAGGGCGGTGGCTCAGTCAGTTAAGTATCCAACTCTTGGTTTTGGCTCAGGTCATGATCTCACGATTCATGAGATCAAACCCCGCATTGGGCTCTGCACTGACAGCGCAAGAGCCTGCTTGTGATTCTGTCTCTCTGCCCCTCCCCCACTTGCACTGTCTCTCTCAAAAATAAATATTAAAAAATATAAAATTATTATATTCAACTTGAAGCTTTGGTTTACAGTACCAAAAATGATGACATCCCTATATATTCTCCATCCAATTAATGGATTCCACTAAAAAGAACACCATTTAATGTGTATAATTAAAGGATGATTAGACAGGCATACATTCATCCCCAAAATCTTTAAAAATAACAGAATAATATATCTAGGTAATACAAAACATCTGTAAAGCATTATTCCATACATATACATTTCAAAATCAGACAAAAATATAATAAACACCATTTGCAATACACATTTAAAGTGTCAAAATACAGAGAAGAGAATGAGTAAAGCAAAATTCTGGATGGTGTTCTCTGAAGTGACGGAAAAAAATTGCAATTTCACGGGTTCGTATGTGGCACACTAAGATTGCCATGTTCCATCTTTCACTGGGGGAGGAGGTGCCTTAGTATTATTACATTGATCTTCTTTCTTCTTTTTCACACATGTGTAATTCAATGAGATTAAGTGGACAAACCTTACAGTGTACTTTGAAGTCTCTTTTTTTAAATTTTTTTAACGTTTATTTATTTTTGAGAGACAGAGAGAGACAGAGCACAGCAGGGGAGGAGCAGAGAGAGAGAGAGACGCAGAATCCAGAGCAGGCTCCAGGCTCTGAGCTGACAGCACAGAGCCCGACACATGGCTCGAACCTACCACTTTGAGATTATGACCTGAGCTGGAGTCAGACGCTTAACCGACTAAGCCACCCAGGCACTCCTGAAGTCTCCTTATTTGTGTTTCATGTGCAACCCCTAGTGTGCAGAGAGAGCATGCCCAGTAACTTCTCAGCATGTATTTGCCTCACTTCAGTTAAGACTACACAAACATGATCATTATTATGTTATCACCATGGATTAAGTTTTCCTGGTCATGAACTATCTACAGAATTCTGCAGAATGTACTACCTTGTGTCCAGTGTACATTGCCCGTCCGAGTGTTGTTGCACAGATGCAGCAGTCTTAATTTCTGTGCTTTCTCCCACTGAATGAATGGAAGAAATTAAGCTCTTCAGAGATGACTGTCATCTGAATTGTTTCCAGTTCGCGGTTATTATGAAATTGTTATAAACTTTTGTGTATATGCATTTTGGTGTAAAAAGCACTCATTTCTAATGGGTATGCCCCCAAAGTGATAAGCTTGGTTATAAAATGTCTAAAAGTAATATAAAATCTTTACCTTAGACCATATATAAGTTAATATGGGTCTAGACTATAATGTAATGATGAAAACCATAAAATAGAAAAAAGCATAATTCAAAGCTTTACAACCTTTTGCTGGACAAACTTCAAATTAGAGAGTATGCAAAAAGAACACACATTAAAAACTAACAAAAATGAATTCTTGATTACATCAAGGTTAAAAACATCTGTTCTTCAAAAGACACCACTAAAGTAATAAAAAGATAAGCCAACAATTGGGAGAAACAATTTGCAAAACACACATTTGGTCAAGGAGTAGCATCCAGGATATTAAAACAAATTCTGACAAATTATGTTAGGAAAAAAATATTTTTTTTAAAAAATTTTAACGTTTATTTCTGAGAGACAGAAAGCAACAGAGAATGAGCAGGGGAGGGGGAGAGAGAGGGGGAGACAGATTCCAAAGCAGGCTCCAGGCTCTGAGCCGTTAGCACAGAGCCTAACATGGGGCTCGAACTCACAAACCACGAGATCATGACCTGGGCCAAAGTCAGAGGCTCAACTGACTGAGCCACCCAGGTGCCCCAAAATATATTCTTTTTTTTTTTTTTAATTTTTTAACGTTTTTATTTTATTTTTGAGAGACATAGAGACAGAGCGTGAGCAAGGGAAGGGCAGAGAGAGGGAAGACAGAATCTGAAGCAGGCTCCAGGCTCTGAGCCATCAGCACAGAGCCTGACACAGGGCTCGAGCTCACAGACCATGAGATCATGACCTGAGCTGAAGTCGGCCGCTTAACCGACTGAGCCACCCAGGCGCCCCCAAAATATATTCTTAAAAATGATATGATTAAATGAAAATTATTTTTTAAATAAATAAGGGATATTTAATTAAAGTTTAAGATACCTTGATTCAGTTCAGAGACTTCCCTAGACTTGTCCAAAAAAACAAGGAAGGAATGTAAAGAAAGTATGCAAGAAAGCAATAAAAATTTTGAACCTGTTCTACAGTAGGTGAAAATTTTGGGAGAGAGAGACTTAGAAAAGAGGATGTCTGGCATATCATTTTATAGGCTGAAGGGGAAAGCTGTAGAGAGCCACAGTGGGGTGGCAGGGGCACAGGTAACACAGAACTAATGGGGAAATGCAAACTGAGGTTGCCATGAGTTAGGAAGAGTAACACAGAAAACTTGACCTGAGGTTCCTTTAATCAGTGAGCAGCAGCAGAGTTCCAGAGTGGTGATTAGAAAGCCACCTGAGTAGCTGAATTTTCAGGTATTTTAGCTTACTTTATGAACATCAAGGATCTCACCCATGTAGAGAAGAGCTGCTGAAGAAAATGGATCAGAAAACATGATGATAAGGGCAGGTATTTGGTGGAGAAAGTGAGTATGTTCAAGCGGTAAATATAAAAATTGGAACCCTGAGAGAAGGCTAAAATGATGCTGAAAAACATGAACACACTTGGAAGTGGGGAGGCGGCAGAGGTTTGTGGGGTGGGGGAGATGGGGATCCCGTCTTCTCCAGAATCCCCCCACAGCCTGAGTCAGCTCAGAAATGTAGGGTTTACGACTGCTCTGGGCCTAGGGCCGCGAATGGCCGGTGCCACAGAATGGGGCATGCAGGGGGGCTTTCAGAGGCACGTGAAGGAGTATCTACAAGTGAGAGAGAGAAAATGAGAACTGGGGGGAGGACAGAAAATGTGGAAACAGAACTTCTTCCTTTAGATATTTTATGGCAGAAAACCGTGAGAGGACTACTGGGGCCTGGGGCTGTATGTGAGACATGAACTCAGGATGCACGGAGTGAGGGCAGGCAGGGAGACCGGCAAAGGGGACGGCCCCACAGTTTCCATGAGTGACGGGGCTGATGTCATGGGCAAGGCTGGCTTATCCTGCTAGGGACCCTCTGGTAAGACGTGTGGGAAAGTGGGTTATACATGGAGTGGGCTATCAACAGTGTTGGCTACAGAAACTCCCTTGCAAGACCTCAGTCCATTTGTGTCTACTGGGATCACATCTTCAGTGTAATGGCCAGCTGGTGTTGGCAGATCAAGTAGTCGATATGCCTTTATAACGGTGTCTGCAGAGGCCCTCAAATTGGCAGAGGAGTTAATACCATATCCAGAAATACTATCAATCCCGGTAAGGACAAATCGTTCCCCACCCCCAGGAAGGAACAGACCTGATGTAAGCAATCTACCACTAAGTGGCAGCCTGATCTCCTACAGAGAACGTATCATGTCATGATCTTAGTGTCGGTCTTTGTAACTGGCCCGTTAGATGTTCAGTTAGTGAAGTGGCTATTTCAATTGTAGGGAAACGGACACCACGCTGCAGGGCTCACCTAAAAGCTCCATTTCTGCCACCCCAGGGCGCAAAGACTGGGATGGCTGAGGGCTGAGCCTGGCTAACCTCAACTACTCTGCAACGGGTGCCTGCAGGCACTGATGGGGGACACACATATCCATCCACTGTGCACCCCCTCTAGTAACCGTGCGTTCCTGTTCCGTACAAACTTATCACTCATCTGCCAGTCTGGACTCTTCCAGTGCTTCTCAACAACCAGACAAGCCATCTGCCACAAAAGTACACATATATCCTTACTTCGGGCCACCTGTCCTAATGCAAAAGTGATGCCCAATTGTACTGGCCCAAGATCTGGCCCCAGAGAGGACTTCTCCACTTCAGTGTCCTTCAGGGCCCCTCTGGGTGAGATGTGACCTGTCATCATTTCCTTTGCAGCCAACTCCCCCAAAGAGGAAGGTGATCTATCTGTAACAAAGGCCTGGGATTTTCCTATCAACCAGCCAACCAGAGGGACAAGGGTCTGACTTTGATGTTTGCTTGTTGCCTACTTCTGATCCCTACTGCCCCCTTCTGCCCCGCCCCCATTCAGGCAACCCAATTAAAAAGACCACCAGCTCCTTCCCTTTGTAGGTGGGAGAGCTAATGTGCACCCTCACCTAGTACCAGGGCTGAAGGAGGTGCTCCAAGGTGGGGTTCCGCTTCCACTTCCAGGATAGTGTCACGCAAGCTTGGGGGGTGGGGAGCTAATCTTCCAGCCGTATCCAGAAGCAATGAGGGTGGTTAGCATTTCATTCCCTGCCCCCTCCCCAAAGACAGACTGATAAATTACTCAAGACATAAAACAGACTGGATAAAACAAATTTAAAAACAACAGAGCCTCAGGGACCCGTGGGGATAATGAAAAAAAGATCTAACATTCATGTTACTGACTTCCCAGAAAGGAAAAAGAGGGTGGATGTAAACATAATACTGGAAGAAATAAAGGTTGAAAATTCCCTCAAATTGGCAAAAGGCATACACCTGCAGTTTCAAAAACCTAAAGAAATCCCAAATAGGATGAACAAAAAATTTCTACACCAGGACACAGAATAATCAAATTTCTGACAACTAAAGACACACAAACATTTTAAAAGCAGCTAGAGGGAAATGACATACAATCTGTAGGGAAACAATGGTTTGAATAGCAGACTTCTCCCCTGGAACCACAGAAGCCTGAAGGCAGTGATGTAACATTTTAAGTATTAAGAATTGCTAACCATGAACTCTGTATTACATCAAAATTTCCTTCAAGGATGAGGAAATAAAGCCATTCTCAGACGAAAGAAAACAAAAGAACACTTGTCACCAGGACCTACCCTGAAAGAATGGCTACAGGAAATTCTCAAACAGAAAGTATATGATAGCAAAAAGAGGCTTGAAACTTTAATGAAACAGTAAGAGACAGGTAAATTGACGTTCCTTCTTCTCATGAGCTTTTAAAAATGTCTGACAGGTGTCCCTGAGTGGCTGTCGGTTGAGCGTTGGATTTTGGCTCAGGTCATGATCTCACAGTTCATGAGTTCGAGCCCCATGTCAGGCTCTGTCCTGGCAGCTCAGACCTGGAGCCTGCTTTTTTGTCTCCCTCTCTCTCTGCCCCTTCCCCGCTTGTGCGCATGCACGCTCTTTCTCTCTCAGAAATAAATGAATTAACTTAAAAATTCAAATTAAAAAATTAAAAAAATAAAAATGTTTGACAACTGAAACAAAAATTATAACATCGTTCAACACAGTCCTCAACATATGAAGAGTAAACATCCAAGACAATTAAAAGAATACTGAGTGTAAAGGGACCTAATGGGAAGTAAGGTTTCTACGTTGCATTTAATTGATAGATGCTGTTGAGAGGAGACTGTGATAAATTGCACATGTACATTTTAAAACCTAGAGCGACCACTTAAAAATAAAAAGGAAAAAAGAAATATACCCCCAAAACACTATACATGAATCAAAGCTGAATTCTAGAATATTTCCAAGGACCTAAAAGAAGGAAGGAACCCCCCTTCGCCCACCCACACAAAAACCAAAACAGTAAAACAGGAACAAGAAACAGGAGAAATTAAAAATCAAAGAAGAAAAATGACATTATTTGGTCCCAACATGTCAGTAACTACTTCAAGTATAAATAATCTAATATACGAATTAAAAGATACACTGTCAAAATGGTAGGGGAAAAAACACAGGACCCCTCTGTATGCTACACACAAAACATTTACCTCGAATATAACAATATAGGTAGGCTAAAATAAAAGAGATGGACAAATATAAACTATTTAAATAGTAATAAAAATATAGCAGGGGCTATATTAATATCAGATAAAGTATATTTCAGAGCTATGAAAATTAACAGAGACAAAGAAGGATATTAGTTACATAATGATACAAGGGTCAACAAACCAAACAAGATAGAGCAATCATAAATGTATATGCACCACACAAGAAGACATTCAAACACACAAAGCAAAAGGTAACAGAACAAAAAGAAATAGACAATTCCACAATTATAGTTGAGGATTTCGACGCTCCTTGTTCAGTGACTGATAGAAACACTAGGCACAAAATCAGCAAGGATACAGAAAATATGTGTAACACCAATAAGCAGCAGAATATCACATTTATAGAACACTCCACCCAACAATAGCAGAATATATATCTATATATATAGATATCTAGATATCTTTTTCAAGCACCCATGGAACATTTAACAAGAATGTCGTTTATGGCTCATCTGTTTGTGAATCATAAAATACACCTCAACAAATGTAAACGTTTTGAAATCATTGACCATGTGAAACTAGAAATAACAGAAAAATAAAATATTTTAAACACTTGGGTATCAAAGAGCACACTTCTAAATAATCCATGGGTCACAGAGGAAGTCTCCACCAGAATCAAGAAATATTTAAACTGAATGAATGTGAATTCAAAATATATGAAAATTTGTGGGATGGAATTTCAACAGTGCTGAGGAAAATTCACAGAACCAAATGCTTCTTACATTAAAAAAGAAAAAAAAATTCCCTACCATCTCAAGAAACTACATAGAGCTAAATGAAACCAGAAATAGAAGAAATAATAAAGATCAGAGAAAATATTGAGAATAGAAATGATATAAGAAGCTATTTGATACAGTCAATAAAATTGATAAAAACTTAAGATTTGTAGAAAGAGGAAATATCCATTTCTAACATCAGGAATAAAACAGGAGACATAACCATAGGTCTTCGTATCATGAAAATAATAATAAAGGAATACTCCAAACAATTCCACGATTTTATTAGAAGACTTAGATGAAATGGAAAAACTCCAGAGTTCTATCAAAACTCACCCGATATAAAATAACGACTCCAAATAGTCTTCTACTAATTAAGTTGAATGAACATGTGATTAAAAGTATCCCAAAGAGAAATCTATAGGCCCGAATGATTTCGCTGGAGAATTCTACCAAATATTCAAATAAGAAATAACACCAATTTTATGAAATCTCATCCAGGAAAAAAAAAGAAAGAAAAAAACAGAAAAGAAAGGAAGGAAGGAAGGAAGAAAAGAAAGAAAAGAAGAGAAAAGAGAAAAGAAAGAAAAGAAGAGGAACACTTCCCAGTTCATTTTTGGGAGGCATGTAATATTCAGACACCAATATTAGTACAAAAAAGAATTAAAACTGTACACCAATATGCCCATGATTTTAGACATAAAAGCCCTCAACAAAATATTAGGAAACAGAATGCTGCTACATTATATTTATATTCCATGAGCTGATGCAGTTTACCACAGGGAAGCAAGGCCAGTTCGACATTCAAAACCAGTCAAGCAATCCATCATATCAACAGGCTACAGAAGAAAAATCACATTGTCACATCAGCCAAAGGAGAAAAAACTTCTGCGAAAATTCAATCCCTTTTCATAATGAAAGCTCTTAGCAAATTAGGATGACTTTCCAAACTAGATAAAGAATATATATATACACATAAAAGTGACAAACTAAAAAATAGACAATTATAGACAACAAACAGATAGTTAGCAGAGGGGAGGTGATTGGGGAGGATGGATGAATTAGCTGAAGGGGATTTAAGAGTACACTTACCTCGATGAGCAATGAGTAATAAATGGAACTCCTGAGTCACTAAATTGTACACCTGAGACTAATGTAATGCTGTTTGTTAACAGCACTGGAATTAAAGTTTTAAAAAAAGTAAAAACAAAAAACCCACAGCTGTTCTTCGTATATAATAATCAACACTGATTACTTTCTTGTTAATATTACAAATTAGGCAAGTATGTCCTCTTTCGCCCTTCTATTCAACACTGTACTGTAAGTTCTAGCTAGTACAATAAAGACAGGAAAAAGAAATGAAAGGGATACAGATTAGGAAGAAGACAAAAAATGTTTGCTATTTGCTGATACCATTACTGTTTATGAAGAAAATCCTGAGGAATCTACAAAAAATTCTGCTAGAATAAGTGAATTCAGCAAAGTCGCAGGAGGCAAGGTCAACATATCAAAATGAATCGTATTTCTCTGTAACAGTAATGATCATGGGCAAACTGGAATTAAAACCTCCATATAACATACAATGACTCCAAATACAGTGCCGAAATAAAAATCTAACAAAGTATGTTCAGAATCTACAAGTGGAAAATTACAAAACACTAGTGAAATAAACCATAAAGGATCTAAATAAATGAAGAGACATACCACGTTTATGGACTGAGAGTCAAAATAGTAAAGATGCCAAATCTCACCAAAATGATCCAAAGACTAATGTAATGTCTATCATCAAATTCCCAGCAAGATGTTTTCTATATACAGACAAGCACATGATAAAGTGTATACAGAAAGCCAAGGGAAAAAAACTGATATGGAAAGCTAAGTCAACTTTTAAAAAGGATAAAAGGGGAGAAATCACTTCACCCAATTTTAAGATTTATCGAAAGCTACAGTAATCAAGATAGTTTGGTACTGGCAGAAGTTTAGATATACAAATCAATGAGATATATAGAGACTCAGAAATAGACCAACATAAATATGCCCAACTGATTTTTGACTAAGGAGTAAACATAATTCAGTGGAGGTATAATACTGTAGTCTAGTTTTCAACCAATGGTGCCAGTCAACTGAACATCCTAAAGCAAAAATACAAGAAAGAAACTCAACCTAAACCTCACATGGTAATACAAAAATTAACTCAACATGGATCAGAGATTTATATGCACAATGTAAAACTATAAAACTTTTAGGAGAAAACACAGGAAAAAGTATTCAGGACAGAGAGCTTTCTTAAGACTTCTTAAACATGACTCGAAAAGGATTAAGAAGTCCCTTCACAATAATGCCATGAATCAATGCAATGAAAAATGGCTTGGCCTAGGATGGCAATCCAGAAGTACGCCTGTGGTGATATAGGAGGCTCTGAGGAGGGTTCAGGGTGAATGCATGATTATTTTTATATCTTTCTATACAGCGTATTTCTTAATGTGAGGTAATACTATAACATGTAGCTCAAAACAAAACAAAACAACTCCCCACAAAAAAAACAAAGAAGGAATTCCAAAAGACACTGATAAAGGTACTAGTTGTTAGTTATACTGGAACTAAAGTCATGGAAACAACTGTGAAACTCACATACGTCTGCATGTGGACTTGCCCATTTCATCTGCTAGAAGTCTAGTCATGTTTCCTCAACAGTGAATCCTCACATAACCTTCTGTAAGATTAAAACTGAGATTCTTTCTCTCTGGTTTTTGGCGTTTCTCTGTTTTTTTTTTGTTTTTTTTTAAAGATTAATTTAGTTATGTGTTTTATTTTGTTTTGGCTCTAATTCAACCCATAGAAAACAAGTGAGGCGGACTTGGGTGAAGCCTCTGTAAGGAGAACTAGGGAAGCTCAGGAACCACAATCAGAGAATTCATCTGAGAAGGTCACACGGCTACGGCTACGCTGCGTTCCTCATCGCACAGAAAAATATAGGAAAAAACAATAAACAAGTAGATCAAGAGCAAGTATAAGTGAATGATTAAATACACCTGAAAAAAACAACAACACTGTGTTTTAAAAAAAAATCTAAGTCTTAAGAGTGTGCTACAGTGGGCTCATATATACATACATTTTTATCTCCTGAAATGAGTCTTTCATAACTCAAGTTTTCATATTTCTCATTAAGACTTATGTTACTCAAAGGTAGGGATGCTGTTGTAGAACAAAGGCCTTCAATAAAGGTTTTCAAGGGACTGTGGGGCCCGGGAGGAACCCTGTCATATGGGTGACCATTGAATAAAGCCATCTCAGTGAGTGTGGAAAGAAAAATAAATAAATAAATAAATAAAGGTTTCCAACACACCCTCAACTGTCTCAACTGTCCTGACAATGGACAGCAGCGAAGGTATATACAAGATAAAAGGGACAGGCCCTCTGATCTCTGAAACACTTCCCCCTCCCCAAATAAGATAAGGAACAAGAAACTGTCACAGGCTTGTCACAGAAGTCTGAAAAGAACCGTGGTTGTGTTTCTCTTATATCTCCTCCTCCTTTGTTTAAATATCCCTGAGACAATTTTGCAGTGTAAACTGAGAAGAAAAATGGGGCCGACTGTTCTGCTAGGTGCATGAGAATGACTGGATTGTGCTCCTACATGAGTTCTCAGATGTAGAATAAGGCTCTAGGCTGGGTGAATTTCCACTAGGACTCCTCAGATGATAACGGATATCCTCCAACAGAAGGGTTTCTCTTTGGTATGAACGATCAGATTCTGAATAAGAGGTTTCCTTAGTGGCTACATTCAAAAAGTCTTCCCCCAATGGAGCGCTTAGAGGGTGATGGTGGACTGCCTGCTCGTCAAGGGTCTCCCCACTTCTGTTGCGCCGACACTGACAGAGGGTCTCCCAGTATGAATCCTCTGATGCTGAGTGAGGGAGGAGCTGCGGTTGAAGGCCTTTCCGCACTCACTGCACTTATAGGGTTTCTCCCCGGTGTGGATGACGGAGTGTCTAATGAGGCTTGTGCTCCAGCAGAAGGATTTCCCACACTCGACGCACTCATAGGGCTTCTCTCCACTGTGAATCCGCTGGTGCCTCATGAGCCCTGAGCGTTGGCTGAAGGCCTTCTCGCACTCCATGCACTCGTAGGGCTTCTCCCCGGCGTGGATGCTGATGTGTCGAATGAGGTCTTTCCTAGTGCTGAAGGCTTTCCCACATTCTTTGCACTCGAAAGGTTTTTCTCCAACGTGGGCCCTTCTGTGCAAGATGAAAGTGTAGCAGTAGGTGAAGGCCTTTCCGCACTCACTGCACTCATAGGGCTTCTCCCCGGTGTGGATGATGGCGTGTCGAATGAGGTTTGCCCTCTGGCAGAAGGCTTTGCCGCACTGCACACACACATAGGGCTTCTCTCCACTGTGAATCCGCTGGTGCCTCGTGAGGTATGAGCGGCGGTTGAAGGCTTTCCCGCACTCCATGCACTCATAAGGCTTCTCCTCAGTGTGGATGCTAAAGTGTCGGATGAGGTCGGAACGGTTGCTAAAGGCTTTCCCACATTCTTTGCACTCATAGGGTTTTTCTCCGGTGTGGGCCCTTTTGTGCAAGATGAAAGTGGAGCAGTGGGTGAAGGCCTTTCCGCACTCACTGCACACATAGGGCTTCTCCCCGGTGTGACTCCGCTGGTGCTGCTTGAGGTGTGACCGGCGGTAGAAGGCCTTCCCGCACTCAAGGCACTTGTATGGCTTCTCCCCCGTGTGGATGACATAGTGCTGAATGAGGTCTGTGCTGTCGCAAAAGGCTTTCCCACATTCGTCGCATTCAAAGGGTCTCACTCCAGTGTGAATCTGCTGGTGCCATGTGAGATGTGAGCGACGGTTGAAGGCCTTCCCACACTCCATGCACTCAAAGGGCTTCTCTCCCGTGTGGATGATGCAGTGTCGAAGGAAACCTGTTTTATCTCGGAAGGCTTTCCCACACTCTTTGCACACAAAGGGTTTTTCTCCAGTGTGGCTTCTGTTATGCAAGACTAAATTGGAGCGGTGGGTGAAGGCCTTTCCACACTCGCTGCACTGATAAGGCTTCTCTCCAGTATGAATCCGCTGGTGCCTCGTGAGGTGGGACCTGCGGTTGAAGGCCTTCCTGCACTCCATGCACTCGTAGGGCCTCTCCCCGGTGTGGATCATGTAGTGCTGGAGGAGGTGTTTGCTCTTGCTGAAAGTTTTGCCGCACTCTGTGCACTCATAGGGCTTCACTCCAGAGTGAACCTGCTCATGTCGAACAAGAAAGCAGTTCTTGGTAAACGCTTTCCTGCATTCTGCACACTTACAGGGATGTTTCCCTTCCTGAATCAATTCGTGAATCAAGGGATCTTTCAGTGGTCCCTGTGAGTCACATTCATGGAGGATATGTCCCGCAGGGATCAGCTCCTGTACAGTCCTTGAGTGTAGACCATCATCTGTCCCTAAACCATCATGTTCAGGCTTCATATGCCCAGGGAGCTTCTCCATCAGGGGGTCTATCCCTGGTTCCAAGTGGCCTTCCAGCACATCTGATGGTCTATCCTGATTCTTGCCTTGCCCCAGCTGGGAGTCCCCTGGGGTGTGCGGAGTCAGCCGCTCCTGTGGTGAGATTTCCTCAGACAAGGCAAGGTGAGAAGGGGAAAGCTCAGCAGTCTCAGGTTTTGTATTATGACCTGAAGAGAATACAATACACAGAAGGGCCTATTAGAGATGGCAACACAGAAAAACAAAATTGCCATTTCATTTCCCACTCATGCTGTCTCTCTCTCTCTCTCAAAAACAAATAAAACATTAAAAAAAAAATCATGATTTTGGACCACAGAAACCCTAGGCCCAAGTCCCACCAGAACTTAGTATTAGCTCTGTGGCACCTTACAAGGCATTCAAATTCCTTTGGCCCTCATTTTGTCTTCTCAAGAATAAAGCTAAAAAAAGAGCCCGGCCTTTAGGACTCCATGAGGATGAAGTGAAATCCTGCATTTGCCACGTTCACTATGTGGACCATGTTCAGTATGGTGCCAGACACTGAGCAAAACATAACCCACGTTAGCTCTGATTGTTTATCATGGGTTAGTCACATAATACACATCTGGGACCCAATTAGGAAGCATGTAAACTCACAGTGTAAGAATGTATGTATTCATCTTGGAGAGTACTGAAGAATAAAAAGAACGGTCCATGGGTCACCTGGGTGGCTCAGGTCATGATCTTATTTTGTGAGTCTGAGCCCGACATTGGGTCCTCTGCTATCAGCGCAGAGCCTGCTTCAGATCTCTGTCCCCCTCTCTCTCTGGCCTCTCTCTTTCCCACTTCCACTCTCTCTCTCAAAATAAATAAATATACTTGGGGAGGAAAAATAAAAAGGCATGGTCCGTGAGAGGCCTCATGAGCCAACATTAAAGTCACCGCCAGAGCAAGGAGACAAGGAAGGTCCCAGGAGATCAGGGGCAGAGACTCCAAGACACAATCGGAAAAGTCTTTGTGGCACTATGAGCTCACACAGCACGGAAGTTAAGTGTCCACTCTGCAGCCCGAACCCTTGGCTCACGTTTCGCTTGCACCAAGTGAGCAGATGTTGTGCAAATTATTTAGCTATTCCCATCTCAACCTCCTGGTCGGAAACACTGAGAGACTCAGCTTCTGCCTCACAGACCGCCCTGAAGGTTGAATGAGAAAAGACCTGTAAAATACTCAGCACGGTGCTAGCTCCTGCCCCCTGCAGGGGCGTTCAGTAAACTGTGGGCCTTTACCCATTATCACGATGATCGTTGCCGTATTTGGAAACTGGGAGCAAAGCTGTGTCCTTACCAGGAATATTTTCAGTGCTGTGGTACAGAGGAACCCCCCACGGGGCCTCAAAGAACGAAGAGGACAATGTTGGCACTTTCACATGTGAATGGCGGGAACATGAAAGGGGGTGGCCATTCTGCAGAACTGCCTGGCAGTTTCCAATCAAGCCAATCTGACCCGGAAACATACCAGAGTCCGTTCCTCACAGAAATCAGTGCCTATCGGCACCGAAACACATGACAAGAATGTTCTCGGCAGCAGTAAGATGAAAATGACAAGAATGCCTGTCCAGAGGGGAACAGATAAATGAATGGCAGTTTTTCACACAATGAGACATCATACTGTATTGAGTGAAAAATTCTCAACCATAGGCAACCACACAAAAATAATCTCACAGACATAACGATGACCAAGAGGAGACACATATACAGACAGCATATGGTGGGGTTCAACAGTCAAAATAAATCTACGCTGATCGTCTAAATAGGGGCTACCTAGCAGAAGGGGCTGTTCAAGGCATGAGACCCTGACAAGGTGCTGGAAATATTCTACAGCAGCCCCCCTTATCTCCAGGGGATTTGTATCAAGACCCCCATTGGGTCCCTGAAATTGCGGGTAGTATCAATCCTATATATATACTATGTTTTGTCCCTGTATATACATACCTAAAGGTTAACATAGACATTTGTCACATAAGAGATGAACAAAAATAACTAATAATAAAATAGAACAATTGTAACAAACGCTGGAATAATAGTTACACGAATATGCTCTCTATCTGAAAATATTTTATTATACGGCACTCATCCTTCTTGTGAGATGATAAAATGCCTAGATGAGGAGATGAAGGGAGGTGAATGACGCAGGCGTGTGATACAGCATTAGGCTACTATTGACCTTTTGCTGTTACATCAGAAGGACGATCATCTGCTTTTGGACCGTGGTTGTCCGCAGGTAAGTGAAACCGCAGATGGGGAGCACCATGGTATATATTAGCGTAGTGGTGGTTATGTGGCTTGGGATATACACAAAGATTCATCAAGCTGACCACTTAAGGCTTTTGCACAACATAGCACATGAGTTACACCTCACTCAAAAAGTGCAAGAAAATAATGGTACATGGGAGGTATGGAACACAAATGTAGACATCTCTCGCAAGGAGACAATTTTTCCAAGAAGACTGGTTATACGGGGAAAGTGGAGTTGACGCCATTGTGCAGACACGGGAGAGGTATAAGCCTTTTTAATTTACTTTCCCCAAATGTGAGGCAACTAAGCATATTTTTATGTTGAGCAGAGGTTGGATAAAGGTGCAGAAGAAGCAGAAAAGAAGTGAAGAAGGAAGTTCCCTGAAAACTGCGATCTGGACTCTAGTGCGGGAAATGGCCATGGTCAAAGAGCTCCTCTAGGGGGTGAGAAGGAAAGCTACACACAAGAGAGATTTAGATCAACATGTGAGGGTTGAAGAGCAAGCAACAGCAGAACACAGACAATTTTTAACATGAAAATACGCTGAGACACCAGTGGTGGGTGGAGGGGGGAGGAAGTGAAGTTCTGGAACAAGGTCTAAGCGGCTGCAGGAGCCAGTGTGGGAGACGGCACAGACCAGAGGTGCGCAGAGGATGCAGGGAGACTAGCTGGGCTTAGGAGTGTGGGGACGGGTCACAGTTAGTAGGGGAGGTAGTGGAGACGTTTGTGTAAAACGGACAGGTTGTCTAGCTGTAGGGCTGGTGGAGACGGAAGAGCTGAGGAGTGATCTGAGGTCGCACCCGGCCTTCTGACCTGCATGGGAGGTGGGAGGAGCAGGCAAAATCATGTTGAGCTCCCTCTTAGGCATGTTGAGGTCAAGTGTCTTTCACACATTCACAGACGTGAGACTGGGGACAAGGGCGAAGATTGAGAACAGACTCTGAGGGGCTGAACAGACCAAGGGCCCACCAGAGGGGAGAGCCTGGCTCTGCGGTGGCACCAGTCACCACACCTGATGTCCCCAGGGCCTCAGCAGCCCAAATTTGGGGAAACAAAGGTGAAATGTTACCTTGAAGGTTAAGCAAACAGGAGGGGTACGAAGATACAGAGTCAGGAAGTGACTGAGTGTCTAATGGACCCTTGGAGAATGGATGGATGGAGAAGGTGGGAAAGGCTGAGAGGCAGAGGAGGGATGGTCTCCTTGCAGTTCAGAAAACAACTTGAGCTACTATCATTATTTGCGACGACTAATATTACGACGTGAATAGCGCCAATAGCTTATTTTGGCTGAGCCACGCACGCACTGTGGGTCAGGGTCAGTGTGAACCAGCGTCACACAATCTGGTACATCCTCAAACTGCCCAATGAGGTAGAAACTATTATTGCTAACAGTTTTCAGGAATAGACTGAGCGGAACAGACTACGCTCACCAAACCATTGGCTCCTCTCTTGGACACACAGCTCAGCCTCATTTCCCAGCGCCAGGCACCTAAGCGTGGCCAGATAGAATGCGAGGAGAAATAGTGGATATGACACCTCCCTTTCTTCGCTCATTTCGCCTCTGCCAGCTAGATGCCAGGACACCCTGAGAGTCTCATGTTGACGACAAAAGGTAGCCAGTCCCTGAGTAACTGTGTGGCACACAGCTGCAGGTGGACCCACATGGTTCTTGGGTGAGAAAAGTACTTCTCATGTGCTGAGCCCCCAAGATTCTGGAATACATCAGTGAGAGCAGCTGGGTTCACAGTGGCTGAACTTATATGAAGGCACCGTGAGATGACACACCTTTCCTGGGGCCACAAGGCCGCTGTGTCACAGCTAGTTTTTACACCCAAGTAGCTGGAGTCAAGAACCTGAACTTCTTACCTAATAGGCCCCACGCCTCTCCAAGAGCATTGGACATTTTGATGGGGTCGGGGGTACAGGCAAAAGGACCTCGGGTTACAAGGCTCCATGCATCCTAAGCCTCTAGAGAGGCCACAAGAGTAAAACTTCCATAAACTCTAGGGGCAGTAATCACTCTGCTGTCTGCAAGCTGCCATGACCCCCACTGGCCACTGTTGGCACCTACCTGGGCAGCTTCTAGGGAAGAGGCCTCTCTGCAGTGTCTGTAACTCTGGGCTCTGCCCCACTGGGTACATCAGCTCTGGTTTGGGCAGAGGACAGCCTGTTCGTGGAGAGAGAAAAAGGACGTGGAAATTCTGGTGAGAAGAACGAAACCTCGCGATCTAGATTGGGACATCAAAATTTGGAGAAGGCCTCGGAATGAAGCTGCTCCCATCCATGCAAATAAAATGATGTGACCTGGAAACCGGCTGCATAAAACACTGTCACTGGGCCCCAAAGACTGTAGACATTAGTGCTGGCTCCACAGACAGCACCGATTCCTTTTGACCCCTATCCTGAAGAATCTCAGTGCTGCTCAGAGCTATCTCCTGAAGGTGCTTCCTGATTAACCCAGTCAGGCGCCTCAACCTCGCTGTGCGTCAGCCAACACCGGGTGAGCTTTGCCGCCACCACAGACTAATTTACACAAAATCTCTGGGGTGAGGCCTGGGCATCAGGAGATTTTAAACACTCCCAGGTGGCACCCCACCTGGTAGGTTCATTTCCCCAACGGCATCTCTGATCATAGACAGTCTGAGTAGGCAAAGTGTCTGGGTATTCTGAGCAGAGAGAAAGGTTTATTCCAGGCTGAAAGATTGGAATGCAAAAACAGGAACAAAGACAACAGATAGAAAACAGTGACAAATACGGTAAATATTAATCCCTCTATATCAATAATCACTTGGAACATCAGTGTTATTTTTCTAAATGCTCTAATTATAAGACAGAGATAGAACGGATCAAAAAATAAGACCCAACTATAGATTGTCTATAAGAAACCCAACCCACAGTAAATATAAAGACACATACATGTTGAAAATAAATGTAATGAGAAAAATATACTGTTAGCAGGATACACTAACACTAGTTAAAAGAAGGCAGGTGGACCTATATTAATTTAAGACAGGGCAGACCTCAAAGCAAGGAGAGTCACCAGGGATGAAGAAGGCATTACATACTGATAAAGGGGTTAATTTGCTAAGAAGCTGTAAAATTCCTTAATCTGTGTGTGTCTGTCATCAAACTATATGAGGCAAAAATTGACAGACTGACAAGAATGACAAGGAGAAACAGATGAACTCTCTATCAAAGTTGGAGACCACACTACCCCTCTATCAGAAATGGACAGATCTGGGTGCCTGGGTGGCTCAGTTGGTTGAGCATTCAACTCTTGGTTGTGGCTCAGGTCATGATCTCACAATTTCATGAGTTCAAGCCCCGTGTCAGGCTCGTGTTGCCAATGCGGAGCTTGCTTGAGATTCTCTCTCTCTCCCTCTCTCTGTGCTCCGCTGTCTCTGTCTCTTTCAAAATAAATAATAAATAAACTTAAAAAAAAAAAGAAAGAAATGGACAGATGCAACAGGCAGACAATTAGTAATGCTGCTGCTGAACTGAACAATCCCATCAATTAACTGGATAAAACTGACATCTATAAACTACTTCATCCAAAAAGAGAATACACATTCACCATAAAAGATCATATTTTGGGCCAAACAACACACGTTAACCAAACTTTAAAAAGAAAATAAATCATATAATGCCTGCTGTCAGACCACAAAGTAATTAACTAGAAATTAATAATAGAGAGATAACTGGAAAATCCCCAAATAGGTAAAGATTAAACAACACATTTTGAAATAACTTGTGGGTCTAATAAGCAATCTCAAAAAAGTAAAAAATATTTTGAACTAAATGAAAACCAAAATAGGGTGTGCCTGTCTGGCTCAACTGGGAGAGCATGTGAGTCTTGATCTTGGGATCATGAATTTGAGCCCCGTGTTGGGTTGTAGAGATTACCGGAAAAAAAAAAATTAAATAAACTTCAAAGCAAACAAACACAAAAAAATTAAAAATACAACTTAGGAAAATTGTGGAATTCAGCAAAGCAATGCTTAGTAGTAAATTTATAAACATAGAAATCATGTATTTTTAAAAGGAAGATCTAAAGTTAATTACGTAAATTCCCACCTCAGGAAACTAGAACTAGAAGAGCAAATTAAGCGCTAAGTAAACACTACAAAAGAAATAAGAATTAGAGCAGAAATTAATGAAATTAAAAACGGAAAAGAGAGAAAATCAACAAAACCAAAATCTGGTTCTCTAAAAAGATCATTAAAATGGATAAGCCTCTAGCCAGGCTAACTAAAAAAAATGAGAGAGGACACAAATTACAGATCCTATGGACATTAAAAGGATATTAAAAGAATACCATCAACCACTCTATGCTCACAAATTCAATTAAGGAAAGTGAATCAGTAGTTAATAACCTTCCAAAAAACAAAGCACCAGGCCCAGATGGGTTCACTGGTGACTTCTACCAAATACTGAAAGAAGAAATTATACCAATTCCCTACAATCTCTCCCAGAGACAGAAGCAGAGGAAATATTTCCTAATTCAATTATAAGGCCAGCACTACCCTAATATCAGATAAAGACATTACAAAAAAATATACACAGTATGTCTCATGAACATAGATGTAAAAAAAAATCCTCCACAAAATATTAACAAATCAAACCATGTATAAAAAGATTATATACCACAACCAAGTGGGATTTATCCCAGATATACAAAATTTAAAAATCAATTAACATAATCCATCACATTGACAGGCACACAACCACACTGATAATGCAGAAAAGCATTTGATAAAATCCAACATCCGTTCATGAAGAAAAAAAAACAACTCTGGGGGAGCCTGTGTGGCGCAGTCAGTTAAGTGTCTGACTCATGACTTTGGCTCAGGTCATGATCTCAGTTTGTCAGATCGAGCCCCGCATCCGGCTCTGTGCTGACAGCACGGAGCCTGCTTGGGATTCTCCGTCCCTCTCCCCTACTCATGCTCTCTCTCTCTTTCAAAGTAAATAAATAACCTTAAAAAAAATACATTTAAAAAAAAAAAGAACTCTAAGCACAAGGGGAATGGAGGGAAAATCCCTCAACTTGATAAAGAATACCTACAAAAACACTGGAAGTATTAGGTTATATAACAAGATAAGAAAATGTAGTAAGACAAGAAAAAAGGTATACATAACTTTACCATAAGATGCAAAGATCCAGCAATTGGATCCAAGCAGGAAATAGATACATTGTGGTACATCTAGACAATGGAGTATTCAGCACTAAAAAGAAACGAGCTATCAAGGGGCACCTGGGTGGCTCAGTTGGTTAAGTGGCCAACTTCGGATCAGGTCATGATCTCGCGGTCTGTGGGTTCAAGCCCCGCGACGGCTCAGAGCCTGGAGCCTGCTTCAGATTCTGTATCTCCCTCTCTCTCTGCCCTGCTCAAACTCTGTCTCTATGTCTCGCAAAAATAAATAAAACGTTTAAAAAAAAAAGAAAAGAAATGAGCTATCAAGCCATGGAAAGACACTGAGGAAACTTAAATGCACATTACTAAGTGAAAGAAGTCAATCTGAAAGGGCTACATACTGTATGATTCCAACTGCAGGAGTTTCTGGAAAACACAAATGAGATAGTAAAAAGATCATGGGCTGGTGAAGGGGAGAGGGGGAAGGGATGAATAGGCAGGGCAAAGACAACTTTTAGCACAGTGAAAATACTCTGCATGATACTATAACGTTGGAAACATGTCATTATACATTTGTCCAAACCCACAGAACGCACAACACCAGGAGCGACCCCTAATGTACACTATGGACTTGGGGGACTATGGGAGTGTAGGTTCACTGACTGTATCAAATGCACCACTCCGGGAGGAATGTTGGTAACGTGGGAGGCTGTGCAGGTGTGGAAGCAGGGGGTTTATGGGAAATCTCTCAATTTTGCTATGAACCTAAAACTGCTCTTTAAAAAGTCTTTAAAAGAAACAACTAGGGGCACTGGGTGGCTCAGTTGGTTAAGAGTCTGACTGGATTTCAGCTCAGGTCATTATCTCACAGTTTTCAAGTTTGAGCCCATATCGCGCTCCATGCTGACAGTGTGCAGCCTGCTTGGGATTCTCTCTCTCCCTCTCTCTCTGCCCCTCCCCAACCCATGCTGGCACTCTCTGTCTCTCTCAAAAATAAAGTTAAAAAAAAAACTAATATTTATAGGATGTAACCATATCCCAAGTGACTGTACCAAGCAATTTAAATGCAGTATGTTTCTAAAACATAGAATTGAATTACATAAATGACATATTTAAAATATTGAGCCTTGGGGGTGCCTGGGTGGCTCAGGCAGTGGAGCGTCCAACTCTTGATTTCGGCTTAGGTCATGATCTCGCCATTCATGAGTTCGAGCCCCACATCGGGCTCCATGCTGACAGGGCGGAGCCGGCTTGGGATTCTTTCTCTCCCTCTCTCTCTGCCCCTCCTGTGCTCTCTCTCTTTCTCAAAACAAATGAATAAACTTAAAGAAAAGACAAAATAAAATATTAAGCCTTTTCATTCAGAAGTGTCTTCACTGACCTAAGTCTTTTTTAGGTCGTAAACATTGTTCTTCCAGTGAACATGAAAAATTCTATTTTAGGATTTCCTTAGCATCCATACAAAGTAACTACTGTGACTGGCACCATTTATAGATGAAGAAAGCAAGGTCAGGCAGATTCGCTGAAACCATGCAAATGATAAACGGCTGAGCCAGGATGGACCAGGGTCTGTCTCGTGGCCTCTGGCTTCTGGCCTCTCTAACTACGAAGCTATACAACGCTGTTCCAGAAAAGGCCGAGTCCGGGTATGAGGGTGATGACCAATACAATGAAGACGATGATGACATGAGTAACAGTACTGGCAGCAGCAAGGGTCACAATCGCTAAGGCTGCACATCTCAAAATATGACCAGACATTGTTCTGAGCCATTTACCTTCACGACAGCCCAGTAACATAGATGGTACATTACTTCATTTGGCCTGAGATAACTGAGGCACAGAGGGGTTCAGTAATTTGCCCATAAACACAGAGAGGCGGCTGGAGAGGAAGGATCTGGTGCCAGAAGAAGGGAACAGCGAACACTCCTTTGTGGGGCCAGCAACCTCGGACCAAGTAGGCTGAAGCATGAGAGGGGGATGAGAGCAGGAGGCCTCAATTCTCAGGAAACACGGGCCAGAGGGAGAGGCAGGCCTGGTGACGCTAAGTGCTTGGTGACGGCACTTCATGAACCACTAAAAACAAAACATCGGGAATCCCACTCAGTCATTTGGACGCTAGCACAGGCTAAATACCATCTATTCTTGTCAACATTTCACAAAGGAAAGGGACCCGTTTCACCAAAAACTGCAGGAGAGTTTTTAGCAATGATGAGGTGTCTTTTAAATCGAACGGATTAAGCTTTAGAGGGACTCGCTGCAGTGGCCCCACTTTCCTTACTTGCCGAGGATGGATCGTGGGGAGAACTAAATGAGCGAAGAGGAACAGTGTCGGCATACAGGAAGAGTACAGACAAGGAGCACCGGGCCTCCCACGGCAAAGACTGGACGACCGCTTCCTGCTGCAAGACAGCTGGGGCAGAAAGTCACTGTGAAAAGACAAGAGACACAAGCAAAGCCACAGAGAGAAGTCAGGCTGAAAGGCCCGGAAGCCAGGGCATAATCGTGCTTCTCGCAGTTCCTGGACCAGTCCCTCAAGGGGCCCAGCTTGCATTCCTTCCTTTGGGTTCCGGAGACACCCCCCTTTCCTCCCAACGCACCCTTCTTTGGCTGTGACCAAAAGCAAACTATGTTCCTGCCTAAGCCTCTCTCCCACACAGGAGAGCAAGCAGGAAGAGGGGAGTCTAGAAAATCACTGAAGCTTGGGGACAGGGAGGCACGCTACGGAGGCTCTCTCGACCAGCCAGGCTGGAGCCAGAGAGTGGAATGAAAGAGGTGACAGGTGTCCCACATGGCAGAAGGAGGGAGGTCTTACCCAGAGAGACCAGGAGCCTGCAGGTCTCCAGTATCACCTCCTGGTACAGGGTCCTCTGGGCCAGGTCCAGCTGCCCCCACTCCTCTTCAGTAAAAGTCACGGCCACATCGTCGAAGGTCACCGGCATCTGAAAAGTCACACAGAGGCAGTTGTGTTTGTCCTGGGGTTACTGACGGGAACCAGAGCCCAACTCTCTCGATGGCAAGGAGCAGAGAGACCAAACGCCCGGTGAGGGCCGCGCTCTGTGCTGGCCTCAAGGATGCCGCAACGCTGCTTTGCCTTGGTTACAGCAGCGCGGGGGACAGGAGCCTCCCACGTGGGAGCCCCCGGAGAATGACCCGAGGTCAGGATCTTCCTGCATGGACTGTGAGGCGCAGCATGGTGAGGGCTCTAAGATGCCAGAGGAATGGGGGAGGATAATGGAAACAGTAGCAATAATAATTGCAAAACGATCCCTGAGGCTCACTGGTCTTTGCAGAGTGCCTGCCTCGTACTGGGGCTCTACCTGTCTCCTGATGGGAACGAGAGACCCCGGCTCTGCAGTCACACTCCTGCGGCCTGAATCCTCGCAAAATCAACACTTGCCTGGCGTGTGAACTTGGGAGCCTCGCTTCATTTCTCTGAGCCTCAGTTCCTGGATCAATACAATAACTCTCACTCGGTGGTAATAGTTTTGAGAATTAAAGAAAAAAAAATTTGTAAAAGAAACCCTGGGACAACTGGGCCTAGCCTGAGGTCAGTATCATTACCGCCTTCATGCCATTCATCAGGGCCCAGCGTTTACATGTGGAATGAGCAGAGGCAGGATTGGAACCGAGGTCCCTCCGGTCTAGGTTCTAACTGCATAATCTTGACACTCCTCCATTAGCAACGGAGCTAATGAGGCCGTGAAGCATGTCACATAAATGTCCCGGTCGCGTGCATTTCGGCCAACACTGAACATAATTCAGTGGACGTGGGCAGAGGAGCGAACTCATCATCAGCCACCTTACGGGACGGTCACCTGAGGTGATGGCACCTGCTTGGGAAGTGGCAGGGCCTGGACCAGGTCCCACTGCCTTCTGCTCCTCAGACTGACAGGGAGAATCCACAACGAGCCACCGGTTCTTGTTCCTACCCAAGTCTTTTTCCTTTCCTTTGGTGACTCTGCTGGAACTCAAACCCGCCTACCTGGGTCTTCACGGCACTTACCCCCGAGGAAAGAATACTTCAGGCCCAGAGAATGGAAGCTGCTGAGGACTGTGCAGGCTGCAGCCATGAGAACGGCCTCTGATTGGCCACAGCGTCTGTCCTGGCCGAGGGTACGATGGAACATTCAGCAATGACCACAGGGTCTGGCCCTCCCAGGGTATGTCTCGGCAGACTTGGGGGTGAGGGGTGGGGACACGGAAATCACACAGGTTCTCTGGGGACTCTTGAAACAAACACTATACCTTTTTTTTTTTTGGTCCACCAGCTGAAATGCCATATCCCCACCTCCTGCCCAAGACGCCTACTCCAAAGAAGCCTGCTTGGCTTGCAGTGTTTAGGTGTCACCGCCAGGCATCTCTATCCACTTTTTGTAGAGAAGGGGTTACAACTACAGGCTGTGGTGGCCGACACGCCGGTTGTTTCTGCTACTTCAAGAGCTGCAGCGTGGGGCGCCTGGGTGCCTGTCGGTTGAGTGTCTGACGTTGCTCAGGTCATGATCTTGGGGTTTCTGAGTTTGAGCCCCACATCCAGCTTGCTGCTGTCAGCACGGAGCCCACTTTGGATCCTCTGTCCCCCTCTCTCTCTCTGCCTCTCTCCTGCTCACGCTTGGTCTCTCTCAAACATAAATAAAACAAAGAAAAGAAGAGCTGCAGTGAATTTGGGCAGATAACTGAACTCTCTGAGCCTCAAGTTGTTCTCCTGCAAAAGAGCGATAACAACAGACCCTAACTCAGAGAAGTTGAGTTGAGTACCTGGTGAAATGTTATTAGGCCTGCTCGTCAGCCCACAGCAAAAACTAAGCAAAACCAGCGATCATTGTTCTTCTGTCGCTGTTTTCTCTTTGCTCCCACAACATCCCAGACCAGTTCAACCAGGAACGCGTATTTAATTTTGCCAAGTTCCCTACACGAAAATGCCAGATGGTGGGCAAGCAGGGAAGGGGCCACTTCGACCTGAAGTGCTGGTAAAGTTCTGTCCAAATGCGTGACATCTGAGCAGAGGCCAGAGGATGTGAGAGGGAGGCCCCCCTGCCCTCCCCGAGTTATAGAGGCAGAATCGCGGGCACGGGGCAGGGCAGGGACAAAGACTGAGGATGAAAGAGAACTCAGCATGGTCAGGCGGGGGTGTCCGGAGAACCGCGCCCCAGGGAAGAATAAGGCAAGGTCGGCGGGAGGGCGGTGTGGGCACCGCAGGTCTCGGCGCGGGCTGGATGTGTGAGTGACGGACACCCGCGGAAGGAAGCACCACCTTTCCCCCTCCGGGCACTGCCAGAACACCTGTCTGAGCTCCGGCACTGGCGCAGGACCACGGATAATAAAATGACAAGCCAGCGCCGCGTGCTGTGCACAAACCACAAGGAGAAAAGGGAAGCGAACGGCTTCCTGGCCTCCGGCTGCCCAGGAGCCCTCTCCGCAAGCAGAGAAGCGGCAACGCCCACAGCGTTGTCCACTCACCCGCGCAGGGGCCATCCACGCCGCCGCCATCGTGGGACCCTGTGCACAGAGCGAGGCCCGGGTGGGCGGCGGCCGAGGGGCCCCAGAGCGGGGCGACCTCGGCTGACGGTCCCACTCCCAGCCTCAGTTTCCCCGCTGTGAAACGCGCTCGAGGCTCAGGGAATCACGTCAGGGCTTCGGGGACAGCGGCCGGAGGCTCCAGCAGGCGCTCACGTGACACCCCGTTATGGACCCCGTTATGGAAGATGAAGCCCGGGTGTCAGGCTCGTACAAGGACGCGGAGGTGGGACCTAGGCTCCTCACCGCCTTCTCCGCTCGCTCCTCGCAAACGTGCCCTGCCCACCGCCGCTCGAGGCGGCACAGACAGGGAGGACCGGCCCGGCACAGGCGGAAGACGTTCGCCTCCAAGGGACCGGAAGTTCCACCCCCGCCGGCGCAGGTCGCAGGAAATGTCCCTGTCCTGGGCTGTCATTGGCCCAGCGCGCTCAGACACGCGGCCTACAGCCTTCTGGGTAATGTGGTTTTTCACTCCAAAACCAGCGGCGGTGGGGAGCTTCCCGAGCCTGTCTCCTCCAGTGGAAGAATGCGGGAGGCCGAGTACTGCCTCAGATCTACATCTTCACCGCGGGGCCAAGGGGCAAGGGTGACGCCCCGGGGAAATCGAGGCTCCGGAGGCGGGGACGTCCGCCCGGGGTCGGGGCACGTGTCACGTCGGGGAAGCAGGCCCTCGGCTCTTCTCGCGATTTCCCCGTGCGCCTCACCTCCTCGGGATCCTCCTGGAGGGGCGCCTGGCACAAGAGCCATAAGAGGACCTCCAGGCCGCGGATGCCGGAAGCCCCTCCCACGCAGCGCATGCGCCTCGGCCGCCCCAGCTCCAGGCTCTGGTCCAGCTGCACGTGCTGCCGGGCCTTGACGCCCTCCGGTGAGCGAGGCTGGGGGAGGTCGGGACTGCGGGGTCGAGCACGGGCACATGGACCTGTGTCTGAACTGTGGCCCAGGGGTCGTGCGTGGATCTGCAAATTCGAGAGTTATTAGCGAACATGGTTATTTCCAGTTTCACGAAAAGCCTGAGAATAGATGGAGAAAGGAATGGGCAGGGGCGAACCCTGAAAGGGCTTTAAATAGGTGCAGACAAGAAACCAACAGACATGTCAAGAATCCTAACAATCCTTCGAGAATATATGACAAAAATTCTTACAAGTCATCGTTGGTTACTTGTGTTTTTTTTTCTCATGACAAGGTGAGAAAATAAAATGCAGCTTCCAATGAATATACATAGTGATAAAAATGGAAACAGGGTGTGCATTTGACCTGCTGTTCCGTCACAATTACTAAACACATCATCAAGTAGACCTCCACATTCTTTTTCCCTCTTGTGTATAAAAGGGAGAAACACACAGATTTCTTTCTTTTTAAATGTTTATTTTTGAGAGAGAGAGAGAGACAGAGCAAGCAGGGGTGGGGCATAAAGAAAGAGAGAATCCCAAGCACACTCCCTGCTGTTAGCACAGAGCCTAGTGTGGGGCCTGAACTCACCAACCAAGAGATATGACCTGCGCCAAAATCGAGCCAGAGACTTAACCAACCGAGCTACCCAGGCACCCCAACACACATGTTTCTTATAAGTACTTATATTTGTTTTTTTAAAAAACAAGAATTAATAGTGCTCTTACATAGATGAATACAGGGAGATGAGAGAAACCTTCCTACAGAATTCCAAGTAATACATAGATAGTCTTATTTCAGGTGGTGAGCTTGATTCCCTTGAACCTAAGGCAGCTGGACTTAGTGACTAAATATGAAAAGAGAAAAAGGGCAACTTGACAGCAGAGGAAACGGGTAGACACCGCCTTGAGCGAGTGATCAAGGTTAGCAGCATCAGTAATGTCCTGTTGACACCATGTACCACATAGTGTGATGCAACAAAGCTGTCTGTGATGTTTTTGTGATGTCTGTCCCCAAAATCCACCAGTTTACTCATAAAAAAATCAAATAAGTGCAAATTGAGGAACATTGTATAAAATACCCAATGAATACTCCTCAAGTGTTTGGATCATGAAAAACAAGAGTAACAGAGCAACTCTCAGAGATGAGAGAAAACTAAAGAGAAAAGACAAGTACAACTTGGTGTCCTGGAATGGGATCTCGCAACACGAAGACATTATTGGGGGGGAAATCGGTAAAATGCAAATAGTTTGTAAACAATGTTGTATGAATGTCAATTTCTTAGCTTTGACAGATGTACTACATATCTGTGTAATACATGAGTGAAGCTGGGCGGAAGTTATATATAGCGGGAAATACATATTTCACTTTACAGTAAATCTGACATTGTTTAAAAATAAAAATTTAAACTAAAAAAGAACAAGGAAGGACTTCTAGCTTGACAACATGAGTAGTTATGTGGACTCATTCTCTAGTGAAACTGGTGAAAAAAAATTAAGACAAGCAAGCAAAAAACAAAACAAACGATTTACTAGTTCTGGAAATGGATGTACAATAACAGGGTTATACGACAAATGGAGAACATGCATTGAAGATGATTTAGAATGCTGTAAAAGCGGCGAGAGTCTGCGGGATTTGAACTGAGACATTCATTTGCCTTCAAGCTTCCCAGTTCAGGGAGACAGAAAATCCACTACACTGTGGTGCAGACAAGAGCGCAGGGATCCCTCACTCCCAACTCCGGGAGGGCCGGGAGGTCAGCAGTTCTCATCGTGCCCCCAGCTACTTGTTGCTGAGGTGAAATTCCTGGCCAGTATGGTTCCAGAGGTCTCTTCTACTGAGTCACCACTTCTGGGCTGGAGGCTCCGCCTCAGGCACCATGCTTCTGAGAATACTGGTACACTATCATTTTTGCCCCAGCTGAAAGGAAGGATTTCCACACTCGGAGAGGGCAGCTGAAAAGACTTGAGGCTACTTCCCACCCACCCCACCAATCCTTCAGCTTCCCAAATGGGGGTATCAGAGAGAAGTAGACCACTGTCCCCACTCCGAGTTCAAGAGTGCTGACTCAGTCATTTTGCTCTGCTTTCCCAGCAGAAAACCTGGGAAATTTGGGAGTAGCCAGCCTGGGGAAGAACAAATACCCAACACCACAGGAACCCAAGAAGCTTGAATACTTTTGGTTCAGGCTGTGGAGCAGTTGGCCCAAGAACTTTGTTGGAAGCAGTTCTGGAGCTCTGTCCTCAAACCCCATGAATGGTCTCCGTAGCCCTCTGTTGGTGGAAAAAAGCATCAGCTCCCAGATTCTCCCTGGCCAGGAATGTGTTCTGTGCCATGACCCTGGAATTCTGTAATCTGCTTCATGTTTGTCTCCTGTCATTTTAGGGGGAATTGTCCTTTAACACGTGTCCACTCCAGTCAGCTGTTCCTTCCATTCCTTGTAGAATCTCCCCTGTTCTCTTGGAACCAGGAGCACAAACATATCTTTCTCTTTTTCAATGTTTACTTATTTCTGAGAGAGAGCAGGAGCAGGAGAGGGACAGAGAGAGAGGGAGACACAGAATTCAAAGCAGGCTCCAGGCTCTGAGCTGTCGGCAGAGCCCGACATGGGTCTTGAACTCACAGACCAGGAGATCATGACCTGAGCTGAAGTCGGACACTTAACCAACTGAGCCACCCAGGTGCCCCAGGAGCACAAACATATCTTAATCTTAGACAATGACTCTTCCCCCGTGAGTCACAGGCTACTTCTTGGGAGCAGAGACAGGGAACGAGTAGATCAACAACCAACAGTCCTAAAAATGGTGCCGAGAGACCAGAAGCGTGTAGTAGGCTAATGGTAAAATCCACTCAACATTCACTCTACAGATACTTCCGAGAGAAGCCGAGGGAAGGCATTTTGCAAAATGCTGTGAAGGATATAGTGGTGAGTCATTTACACCTGGATTACAGACAGGTGGTCCAGGGTGATGAGACTTGGTTCATGTCAACCATTACCTCCTCATAGAGGTTTCTCCCTATCTCTCAAGTTTAAAATAGTCCTCCACCCCAACATCACTCTTCCCTCTCTCGTTTGTCACTCATAACGATTTGAAAATATATTTATAGACATGTATTTGATCAATATTTATTGAGTGCCCATTTTTTGGACAGGCACTGCCCTACACAATGGGGACACATATATACCAAAAAAGAATGCATTCCCGTTCAATAGGATCTTTTGTCCTAACAACCAATAGTTTAAAAACACGAACAAAAAACCTAAACATAGGTTGGAAGGAGGGAGTGCTGTGGAAATAGGAAAACCTAGATGAGAAATCATGGGAGAGGAGAATGAAAGCAGTTTTGCAGCACTGAATAACATGGTCGGGACAAGTCTAATGAGACATGTTATCTGAACACAGATTTTGAGGAGGGAAGGAGTCACAAGTGGCTATCTAAAGGAACAGGGGGTCACACAGAGAACACCTAGGACAAAGAAACCGAAGGGGGAGAGCACTGGGAGCCCGAAGAGGGGCAAGAATGTGGCCAGAGCTGCATCTGCAGGGGTTCGAGTGAGATGAGAGGAGTCAGAGAGAGAAATGGAGACGCTGTGTTGCCTTGGACTACACAGGAGGTTGGAATATATTTCCTGCGTGCTCTCAAACGTACCCACGAACTGGTTGCTCTGGTGTGGCAGCACACACAGACCTGAAAGTGATTATCATGAGGGAAGTTTATTCTTACAGATCCGTAGACTCAGGATGCACGGCACATGACCCAGGGCCTCGAAGAGAAGACCAACCGGGATGGACCAGGAGGCAGAAGTGGAGGATAAAATATGGTTCCGAGCTTTTGTATTTTGCACAGGAAAGGCAAGGCAGGGCAAGGGAGACAGCTTAGGACTGGCTAGTTTGAATACTACCGGCAGGCTTTAGGGTGGGAGGGCTGTCCCTATTTCTCTGGTCTTGGGACCTGGGATGGTGGGCACAGAATATTGTCCCCTGAAGTGTAAAAGCCAGAAGGAGGTGGTTCCCATTAGGGTCTTTGGATTGTCTAGTTTGCATGAAAAACAAGTTTGCTACCTGGGAGGCCTGGTTATTCTGGGAGGAGGTGGCCTCCCTGCAGTGAGCAAGGCCCCATATTCAGAGTATCAAGAATACAGACAGGAAAATACAGACAAGCAAATCCCCACTGTGAAATGGGTAGCTATGGCAGGGTGTTAAGTAAAGTGTTGATGTCACGTGATTCATGCTGCAAAAAAGATTACTCTGGGCGCTGCCTGGAAGTTGGGCTATGGAAGGGGCAGGAGAGGGGGAAGGTCTGTTAGAAAGATCTCACTGCATTCCCCGGGGGTGAGGATGATGACGTAAGGTAGTGACAGGGGAAGCTGTTTATCACAAACGATCAATCAGAAGGAAAAAGTAATCAAATTAGTACCAAAATATGGACATGAACATAATCGTTTCACAGCGTGGATTATTATCTTAATCTACCCATGCCCTACTCTGCCTCCTTTAAATGGTAAGCACATTTCTGACGATGCTACCATGTATCTGTCACAGAAATACTTTACTACATAGAGACACTCAGGCCAATAGCATACTATATACATAGACACTCAGGCCAATAGCACACTTTTGCCGTCACAGAGCCTAGGCCAAGGGCCAGCAGGGCGGACTGAGCAGAAATGTGTTCACTGAACAGGCTTTGGCTCCTCAGATGCTACACATCCCAAAGGCCTGGCCCCTGACCAGCTCCGGGAAGACGACCTAAGTCTTTTACATCTAGCCTGGGAAGGGACTTCATGCCTTGCTGCCTCAGTTCGACCTGATGATTGATGCTAACGGTGTGACTCACAGGGAATGGTGGCTTTCGTTTGCCTGAGGCTGTGAGACATTGTATCTCTGCCTTCTGCGGAACCCCCAGAGGACCCATGGCCAGTCACGAAGGTACTGGGGGCCTCAGTGAGAAACCCCGACATCAAAGCTTCGGTGAGCTTCCCTCCTTGGACAATACCTTCATACTGTCACATTAAGCCCCTGTGTGACGGCACTCGGACGGGATACCTGGAAGCCGGTGCTCAGTCTCCCTGGACTTCACCCCTTAGTGACCTTGGCCTATGTCCTGAGCTGTCACGGGCTGTATTAGAGCTGTTCTGAGAGAAGCAAATCCTCCTAGGAAACCATCAAGCCTGAAGGTGGCTTTGGGGAGCAGAGAGAAGCATGTACACATGCGCGTGATCTGGAAGCATGTTCCGGGAAAGGCTCACTGAGGAAATGCTATTTGAGAGAAGTGAGGGATGAACGTGCACTAACTGGGCAAAGTGGGGAGGGACGAGCCCGCGGCAGGCGGGGAAGTGACGGGAAACAGGAAGTGAAAAGAGAGGCCAGCGTTGGCAAGAGGGAGCAAATGAGGCCCGTCCCACGCCAGGTAAGGCCCTGTGGATGGGCCACGCGAAGGATCTGGGGTTTATCCCAGGGGTGAAGGGAAGTCATGGAACGTTTTAGGGGGAGGGGGCGGGGGCGGGGCGAGTAGTCTGTGACCAAGTCGGACCCGATCTGGCATCAGCGTGGAGAACGGATGGCAGAGGATACAGGTGGCCCCGGCTGGCAGCGCAGACGCCGAGGTGTCAGGCCATGTCTGCGTGGAGCAGGGAGGAGGCAGCGGAGGGCAGAGCCGCGAGCTCCCCGGTGGGAAAACTTCACAGCGCAGACACATGCTTGACACACGGACGCCAGACACAGAAGCACAATAAACAGGGACTTTGAAACAAGTCACCCAGTCTAAGAACAAGGCCGGAAGTGTAAACAGGCAGTCCCGCTACAGGGCCCATGCTCTCGACGCTGCTCCGAGAAGACAAAAGGACTCGCTCGTTTACAGTCCAGCACAGACCCTTCAGCTGTGAGACGTGTAACCCACCTGCGAGCAAGCGGTCACTCAAGGGTGACATCGTAGGGCATTCCAGAGGCACCCTGCACCCCACAGCTGAGGCGGGCAAGGCCGTCTGTGAGAACAGAGGGAGCCACGCCCACTCCCCAAGGCCAGGTTCCCACGGGTCTCCAGCATCCCGTCTGGGGGCTCCCTCCTGGCAGGAGCCCGCAGCTCCCACCCCGCCCAGTCACGCCGACAGATCCGCCACCTTGACGAAGCCTGCAACACCACAGTCTTTAATCTCAAGTTATGCACATTTAATGATGCAGAAATTATGACCACAAACTTGATTTTCTCTTTTTGAAGCCAAAGGCTCCAAGTTTCAACAGCGGGAAGAATAAACGTGAAATCACGGACATACGTGCAATGGAAATACATAGCATTGACCTGGCCATTATATCTTTGTTGCCATTGTATCAAGGCAAAAGAGGGAATATTTGCAAATCAAATCACCTGAAGCCATATCTATATAGAGACAAGAGCCTTTCTCACCAACCCTACTTTGTAAGAATATCCACTGTGACTTAATTGTTTTAGTTACAATCATTTACATGTATATAAGCCTTCACCTGGAAGCTAGGATTTCTTCACTGCAGCAAATTGTATTTGTTTAATGCTCATAAAAGATATTTGAATTTACTCAACTTTTTAGTACCATTCACGTCACTGTGAAGAAAAAAAAGTTAACAGACAGGCCTGAGACTGCTATCCTTGGAGCTTCAAAGTTTGCTGGAGCTTGGGACCTCCTATTTCAGGTTTCCCAGAATTTGCAGAAATGACAAATGGCTCAGTGTGCCCATTGTTGGTGTACACAATGTGGCTTATGCTGGTGACCCGCTGTCCTTCTGGAGGTCTAGAATTTTGGCTATATTTTAGAGAAAGAGTGCCCAATAAAAACCATAGACGTGGAGTTTCTAATGTGCTTCCCTAGTAGACATTTCACAGATGCTGTCATAACTCATTGATGGAACTCAGAACTCCTGAATAACTTCGGTCCTTCTCCCTTGTCTAGGTTTGCTTTGTATCCTTTTGCTGTAATAAATCGTAGCCGTTGAGTATATGCTGAGTCCTTTGAGTCTTCCTAGTAAATCATTACACCTGGGGTAGTCTGGTGGCCTTTCAACACCACCATTCATTATGACTTTTCAAGTCTTAGAGATCTGGCCATAAACGCCCATGTGGTTTCTCTCTGAGGTCAACATATGCTATATACTGTGCCAACTATATACACGGCTTTGTGTAAACACTGTGGGGGGGGACCCGAATATTACAATAAAGATACACTGCTGTGTGATCATTCACTAAGACACACATACATCAAGTGTCTACTAAGGAAAATAAAAGGTAAAGACAAGAGAATGAGACACTGGCTGGACGCGGGGATGATGAAAGAAAAATGGCTGCAAGGTATCCAGCTCCGGCAACAGGACAGAACACAGTGGGATTCACATAAATTATTTCTCAGCACCTCAAACACAATGTACAAAACTAAATGCCTCCTTTAGCCCTCTTCTACCTCCTTGCCACCTCAAACCCAGAGATTTTCTCTCATTTTCTAGATTATAACAGATGACGCAGCCATTCAAGAACAAGTTTGGTTTATCTCACTCAACCTGAAGGGATGGCCAAGGTGTACAGGCAAATGAGAAAAGGGGATTTTGAGCATAATCATCTGATCCATTTAGTAAAAATGATGACCAGGAAAACAAAGACTTATAAGGAATAGAGGAAAGGATACGGACATGGACCCTGCAGACACCCTAACTGGCCCAAATCCCTAATCTCATACTTTCTAGCTGAATGTGTAACTCTGGGTAAATTCCTTAGCCTTTTTGTTCCTCGGCAAAGGCGGAGTTGTATGTAAAACGCTGGAAACAATGACTGATACACAGGAATACACCATGTCTGCTTGCCGTCAGGATCATTACGGGTGCATCCTCATGGTGACGGTCATGGCCACAGGACACATGCACACAGGCTCAGTACGTATGAATACTGACGAGGTGTGGAACGATGACCACAGAGAAACATTCAACCTGGAGACGAGGATCTGGGGGAACTCTGTAGATCACTGAGAGTGAAATGCCTCGGGGGCAGAAGGGGGAGATGAACTCACTCAGGGACCCCCTCACAAGTGAGAAAGCAATGGTGACACAGGATCCTAAGCGGCACAACTGTTTAGTAGACGGAAGATGACACAGACCCTCTGAAGGAAAAGGGCAGGAAGTCACAGAAACCGGGAAAGTACCTTCGAGTCAAAGAGGTGCGCAGCACTAAAAGCCCAATAAGAGACTGTGTGTTCAAGGGGTGGGGGGAGGGAAGCGTGGGAGGACAAGACGGAACTCTGTGAGACTTGCTTAAGTCAGGTGACAGTGGCGGAGGCCACCGTTTCAGGGGTCGGTAGAGTGAAGGGAGACATGAGGGGGTGAGGACAGCGGACGGAATTCTATAGGGTGTGTCTGGGAGAGAGCAGATGAGGGCAGAGCTCACCGGGCATGTGGGGCAGGAAGTGCCGCGAGGTGAGACGAGAGACTTGAACACAGGTATCAATTAAGAGGCTAGAAGGGGATTAAGAGGGAGAAGTTCAAGACCACGTGGTGAGGGTTTAAATACAAACAGGTCCTAGACAAGCTGGGGGTTGGGGGTATGTGTCCAACCATGAAGAGGAAGAGTGATCCTTGGAGGGAAGAGGCCTCTTTCCCCTTTGAGGCTGTGCAGGTATTTTCTGTTCTTCAAAAGTCTGCTTACACCACTTTGCTTTTACAAATGACCTACATTAGCAACCTGTTTTCACTAACCAAAAGAAATTCAAGGATTTTCACTTTTACCAGAAAAGTTGAAAAGCATTTGTCTTAGAGAGGCAGCGCACGCCCCTGAGCAGGAAGAGGGGCAGCAGCAAGGTTCTGCCCCAGGAACTACGCCATCTCAGCACTGAGCCACAGGAGCTTTGAACTGTGTCTGTGAGCATTTGGGCTTTATCTTGATTTATTTTGTGCATCTGTTATCAAGACGTCCTAACGTACCAGAAAAGCCGAAGAGGAATTATTTTTGGGGTCTGGGAATGCTAAAAAAATTTTTTTCATATAAATTAATGGTAATTGCTTCTTTGCATTATGCAGATCACTCTCTGTTTCAAAGTCTGTTCTTAGAAATATCTGTGGAAACCAACACCGAAGACTGCAGGCCTTTCCTTCCTCCATACAATTCAGGGCTTCTGTTCCAACATCAAGATAAACCACCAGAAAACAGGACTTTGGGCTACACAGTTTTGTCTATTTTTTCAGAGTCCTTCTTCGGCGCTACAAACTAGGGAGAGAAATAGAAAATGTATAAAAGAAACAAACAGAAATTAAGCAATTGAAAAATTCAAAATCCAAAATGAAAACTCACTGGGTGCTCAATAGTACATTAGATATGAGAGAGGAAAGATTCAGTGAGCTCAAAGAGATCAATGGAAATTAAACAATCTAAGCAACAAGGAGAAAATAGACTGGGATGGGGCGGTGGGAGTCCGAGGACCCTCTGGGACAAGAACAAAAGACCTATCACTCATGTTATTGGAGTCCTGAAAGAGAAGAGAAAGTGTGTGGCTGAAAAAATATTTGAAGAATATCTAAAAATCTTGCAAATGGGCGAAGGGCATATACCATCAGAGCTAAGAGCTAAGCAAACACCAAACAGAATAAACCCCTCCAAATTTCATGCCAGGTTGTATCATAATCAAGCTTCTGAACTCTATATACAATTAAAAAAAAAACATTCTGAAAACAGCTTGACAGAAAGATGTACTACAGACAGAGCAATGGGTCAGAATGGCAGACTTCTCATCTGAAACCAAGAACAGAGGAAATGACATGCTTTTCAAGTACTAAAAGAACTGCTGAGCCCAATACACACTATCCTACTAGAATGAAGGAGACCGAGACATTTATCAAGGAAAACAAAAACATTTCTCATTAGAAGACCGACCTGATTACAGATGATCCCTGACTTACAATGGTTTTATGCTTTTTTGACCTTATGACACTGCAAAAGCCATATGCATTCATCAGAAACTGTACTTCCAAATCTGAATTTTGATTTTTCCTCTGATTAACAGTGTGCAGTGCTATACTCTCTTCGGAGGCTGGGAGCAGCCACATCTCCCAGTCAGCCCTGCAATCTCAAGGGCAAACTACTGAAACTCTACATTGTACTCTGTTGCCGGCGTTTGGAGACATGTGTTTTGTGTTTTAGCATCCCATCATGTCTACAAAACACCCAGCTGTGTCTCCCACTTCTGGTGAGAAGAGGAAGGCAATTACTCTTGAGATGAAACTCAAGATAATCGCCTAGCATGAAGGTAGCAAGCCATCGTATGCATTCAGACTTTCTCAATCAACAGTCAACCATGTTAATGGTCAGTATTGGTAAAATCCACTGTCAGCACGAAGAAAAGGGAGGGGCCAAATGGAGAATTACTTGCCATATGGATGGAAGACCAAGTGCAGAAGCGCATGGTGCTTAGCCCATTGCCAATCCTGGCCACGGCAAGAAGTCTTTCCAATCCACTAAAAGAGCGTGCTGACGATCCTACACGTGCTAATGTTCACAGAAAGTCCTAAGTGGTTCCAATGCTTAAGAGTCACCATGATTTTCATAATGTGAAGGTCAGCAGTGAGGCAACAAGTGCCAATACTGACGGTGCGGAAGCTTTTAAGAAAGAGCCGCACAGGATAACTGTGCATAAGAAATACCTGCCAGAACAAATATTTGATGTCAGTAAAACAAGCTTGATCTGGAAGTATCTGCTGGGGTATACATACATTCGTCAAGACCCCATGACAGTGCCAGGATTCAAGGCACTGCAAGCCATGTAATGCCGCCTTTGGGTGTTAATGTTGCAGGTTTCAAATGAAAGCCTTTTCTACGCTACCACTCAGAGAACCCTCGAGTGTTCAGGAATGTGAGTGAGTATATGCTTCCCATTTATCATCACCGTAACAAGAAAACCTGGATCACTTTAGCACTGTTTAAAGACTGGTTTTGAACTGCCTTATTCCACAGGCAAGAGAATATTGTAGGCAAGACGACATCCCACCCCTTCAAGATTCTTCTGCATCCCCGGCATTTCAGGGACATGCGTCCTGCTATAAAGGCTGTACGTCTGCCACCAAACACAACTGCAGTCAATCAATGGACCAAGGTGCAGCTATGTTCAAAGCATTCTATTTATGTCCTTTATGCTGGCTGTTGAGTGACTGAACATCACTACAGGAAAAGTCAGATAGCACTGCACGAAAGGGGAAAGTTCTGAAGATATACATAGATACACATGAACACATTCAAAGACTTTAAAGATTCTGCTGTTGAAGAAATACTAAGTAACAAGTTATCAGTGCTTGGGGAACAGCCAGAATTGGACACTGATGATGAAGATATTCCTGAGCTTGTTGGCACTGAGGCTGAAAAGCTTTCTTTTTTTTTTTTAAATTGTATTTTTAATGTTTATTGATTTTTGAAGGCGAGAGACAGTGCGTGAGCACGGGAGGGGCAGCGAGACAGGGAGACACAGAACGCAAAACAGGCTCCAGGCTCTGAGCTGTCAGCATAGACCCCAACACGAGGCTCAAACCCACAAATGGTGAGATCATGACCTGAGCTGAAGTTGGACACTTAACCAACTGAGCCACTCAGGTGCTCCAAGGCTGAAAAGCTTTCTATTGAGAAGCTAATCAAACTGGGGGAAGAAAGAAAGAAGTTGAGGCACAAGAAGTTATGCATGAAGCACCAAGAAAGTTCACAGCAAACAAACGGATAGAGGTAACTGCTACTCTCAGTAGTGGGTAGGGATGTTAGAAGAAATGGATGTCAGTTAGAAGACATTAACAAGAGCTGACAAGCAGATACAGGATGCTCTTGCTTGCTACAGAGAAATATATACTGAAAAGAAGAAACAAACTGCACAGTCAAAACTTGGTATCTTCCTAAGGAACACTATACTGGCTAAACCATCAACAAGCATTGACGCCCTAGTGCCTTCTACCAGCTACTCTCTCTCATAAGAAAGAGAAAATGATGATTCCATCACTGTAGCATCCCCATTGTCCCGCAATTTATTTTAGTTCCCCATTTCAAACATTCTTTAGCCCTACTGTGCTTTCGGCTGTGTATGTTAATGGTAAGTACCCACACAATCATTGTTTTTCACTTTCAGTAATCAATAAATGATGAGATATTCAACACTTTACTATAAAATAGATTTTGCATGAGATGATTCCGTCCAGCTGTAGGCCAACATACGTGTTCTGAATATGTTTAATGTAGGCTGGGCTAAACTGTGATGTTCAGTGGGTTAGGTGTACTAAACGCATTTTTGACCATGATATTTTCAACTTATCAACATTTAACTCTATCATAAGTCAAGGAAGATCTGTAGAGGAGTTTGCAAAAAAAAAGAAATGTTAACAGGAAAAAAAAATCTTGAGATTTCAAGAAGAAAGAACACTGGAATGGATAAAAGTAGAGGTAAACACATTATACTTCTCATGGGTTGTGTAAAAATTGTTTGATAGTTGAAGCAAAAAAGAACATCATCCAATTTGATGCTCAGTGTATGAAGAGGAAATACTTCTGTGAAAGGACCCAATGAAAATAAGGTTTCGACACATCAAAGTGCTAACATGTTGATACTATGGGCTGTGAAAAATTATGTATGTATGAAATAATACCTAAAATAACCAGTAAAATACAAAGAATTATACTCAAAATCATCACAGATATATTTACTAGAATTCTAAAAACTAAAGTAACCCAAAGGAAGGCAAAGCAAAAAACAAAAACAAAACAAAAAACCCAAAACGACAGAGGAACAATAAACAGGGAACAAAGAAAAACCAAATCATAAACTAGGTGACTTATGCCCTAACATATGAATTATTTTAAATGGTCCAAATATAACAACTTAAAAAATAAGAAAAATGGGTAAAAGAAAGCATGACCCGAATACATGCTATTCCCAGAGGCTCACTTCAAATGTAATGATATAGACAAGGTTGAAAATAAAATTATGGAAAAATATAAACCAAAAAATACAATAGTGACTATATTAATATCAGATAAGTATACTCCAAATACAGATAAGTATCACATAATGATAAAAGGGTCAATACACCAAGATGATTTAGCAATCCTAAATGTATATGTGCCTACAACAGACCTTTCAAATACTCAAAACAAAAACTGACAGAACTTAAAATGAGAAAGATAATTCCAGAATAGTATTATACTGCAGGACTTCAACATCTCTCTCTCGGCTCTTCATAGAAATACTACACAGAAAATCAGCGGGGACCTAGAAAATCTGAGTAACATCATCAACCAACAGGAGCATGCGGACATTGTACAAACTCCACCCCACGACAGTAGAACACACATTCTCTTCGAGCAACCTTACAGAACATTCACCAAGATAGACCACATCTTGGGTGATAAAGCAAACCTCAACAAATTTAACAGCCAGATCAAATATAAAACTAGGTGTCATTAACAAAAAGAGCATGAAATACTTCAAACGGAAGGCAATTAAACATATACTTCTAAGTTATTTATGGGTTGATTAGAAAGGAAGTCTTGACTAAACAAATTTTTAGAACCAAATGAAATATAATTAAAATGTATTAAAACTTGTGAGGAAAGTGCTGTGAGGGAAATTTATAGAATGTAGGGCTTACATTAGAAAAGTAAAAGATCGGGGCGCCTGGGTGGCTCAGTCGGTTAAGTGTCCGACTTCAGCTCAGGTCATGATCTTGCGATCCATGAGTTCGAGTCCCATGGAGCCTGCTTCAGATTCTGTCTCCCTCCTATCTGCCCCTCCCCTGCTCATGTTCAATCTCTCTCTCTCTCAAAAATAAATAAAACATTAAAAAACAAAAAATTAAATTAAAAAAAAGAAAGAAAAGTAAAAAATCTCAAATCAGTAATCAAAACATCTGTCTCAAGAAACTACAGAGGAAAATACCACCAAAGCAGGCAGAAGAACAGATGTAATAAAGATCAATACAGAGATATCAGTGAAATTAGGAACAAAAACTAAGAAAAAACAGTGGTATAAAGTGCTGCTTCTTTAAAAAGATAAAAGAAAATGGATAAACATCTTAGAAGATTAACAAAAATAAAAACAATGGACACATTTCCAATATCAGAAATTTAACAGGAGATAAGATTCTTCCATCGTAAATGGTATAATAAAGGAATACTTGAAACAAAAAAGAAAATTTAAATGAAATGGAACAATTCCTGGAAAAGGACAACTATGAAAATTCATCTAATATGAAATAGATACTCTGAACAATTCTGTACATATTAAATAAATAAATACATAATTAAAAAGCATCCAAAAGAAAAATCTCCAGGCATAAATGGTTCACTGGAGAATGCTACCAAACACTGAAAGAACAAATAAAACCAATTTTATGCACTATCTTCCACATGACAGAAGAAAGAACACTTCCAATATATTCTGGGAGGCCACGAACACCTAAACACCAAAACCAATGACAGTACCAAACAAAGACAAAATGAAACAAACAAAATGTACAAAAGAAAGAAAACTACATATCTTTATCACTCACGAAATTAGAGGAAAACTGTGTCAACATACTAGCATACTGAATACTGCAATACAAATATATAAAAATAATTTTACTCTACAATCAAGTAGGGCTTATTTCAAGAACACAAAGCTGGTTCAACATTCAAAACTCAAATCGATGTAATACATCATATCAACAAGCTGCACAAGGAAAACACATGAATAGATCAATTCGTAGAGAAAAAGCGTATGACAAAATTCAATACCCATTCACAGTAACAAAAAAACCAGCAAATTAGGAATGCAGGAAAATTTCTAAACTTAAGAAACTTCTATGAAGAAAACCTTATACTAACATCACACTTGACAAAAAATTGAATGTTTCCCCCCTAATATCAGAAACCAGACAAGGACAGCCTTTCTTACTACTACTATTCAACATCATATTGGAAATCCTAGCTAGTCCAGGAAAGAAAATAATAGGTATACAGATGGTAAGGAAGAAATAAAACCACCTCTATTTGCAGATGGTATTTCTATGTAAAAAACCCCAAGCATTCTATCAAAACAAATAAATGTCTACAATTCAGCGAGGTTGTAGGATACCAAAATGACATCTAAAAATTAATTACATTTCTGTATGCTAACAAAACTTGTGTGGAAACTGAAAGTTTAAATCAATTCATTTATCGTAAAAAAAAAAACAAAACAAAACAAACAAACACCTAGATATAAACTTTATAAAAGTCACTCAGGACCTATTAATGAAATTTATAAAACAATGATGAAATAAATCAAGCAATACTTAAATAAATGTACAGACATACCATGTTCATAAACTGGAAGACACACACCGTAAAGACAATTCTTAAACTAATTTGACAATTTAACTCAATTTCTATTGAAATTTGATACTTTTTTCATAAAAATAGACAAGCTTGTCCAAAACTTTATGTGGAAATTCAGAGTAATGAGAGTGCTAAATCAGTTTTAAATAAGAAGAATAAAGAGAAAGTAATCATTTTATGCAACTAAAATATTTACCACCTAATTACAGCAGTCGAGTAAACCAATAGTACAGACCCAAGAAAATGTCTGAGTATCAGCTCCTTAAAGCCACATGAAGAAAACATTTGTTTTTTTAAAAATCAAAGCTTTAAACATTCTTAACAGGTGCAATTAGATGCGCCCATTCATATATGTGTTCTCATCTCCTCAAATATAAAGGTGTTTGATGGCTTTAGCCATTACATTTCTCACAAAAATTAAACTCCTTGCGAACAGAGCAATGTTTTAGAACAGAGAAGACATTCATGAAAGTTTCCGAACCTGCCCTCAGCTGTCTACCTCTCTTGACACTGGACAGCAATGAATATATATACAATACAGATTAAAAAGTCTAGGTCCTTTACGTCTAAACAAAACCCTCGTCCTGCCAAGTAAACTAAGGAATCCGTGACAAAGCGCCAAAGGCTTGGCAAGGAAGTCTGGAAGAAAATGTGTTTGCAGTTCACTATCTGTTCTAAGTCTCTCCTTAAAAAAAAAAAAAAAGGGGAAAAAAAATTCCTGAGATACCACTGCAGTGTAAATTAAGGAAAAAGATACAGTTGAAGGTTTTCCTATATGCACATAACCACTGGGTCTCTCCCTGGATGAGTTCTCAGATGTAGAATAAGGCTCTAGGCTGGGTGAATTTCCACTATGAGTCCTCAGATAACAATGGATATCCTCCAACAGAAGGGTTTCTCACAGAGAAGAAAACTGAGGGGTTTCTCTTTGGTATGAATGATCAGATTCTGAGTAAGAGGTTTCCTCAGTGGCTACATTCAAAAAGTCTTTCCCCAACAGGAGCTCTTGGAGGTTGACTGAGGACTTCCCGCTCGTGAAGGGTCTCCCCACTTCTGTTGTGCCGACACTGACAGAGTGTCTCCCAGTATGAATCCTCTGATGCTGAGTGAGGGAGGAGCTGCGGCTGAAGGCCTTTCCGCACTCACTGCACTCATAGGGCTTCTCCCCGGTGTGGATGATGGAGTGTCGAATAAGGTTTGTGCTCCAGCAGAAGGTTTTCCCACACTCCACGCACTCATAGGGCTTCTCTCCACTGTGAATCCGCTGGTGCCTCGTGAGCCCTGAGCGGCGGTTGAAGGCCTTCCCGCACTCAGAGCACTCATAGGGCTTCTCCCCAGTGTGGATACTAAAGTGTCGAATGAGGTCTGCGCGATTGCTAAAGGCTTTCCCACATTCTTTGCACTCAAAAGGTTTTTCTCCAGTGTGGGCCCTTTTGTGCAAGATGAAAGTTGAACAGTGGGTGAAGGCCTTTCCACATTCCGAACACACATAGGGCTTCTCCCCGGTGTGGATCCTCTGGTGCCTCTTGAGGTAGGACCTGTGGTTGAAGGCCTTCCCGCACTCCAGGCACTCGAAGGGCTTCTCCCCCGTGTGGATGACGTAGTGGTGAATGAGGGCCGCGCTCTCACAGAAGGCCTTCCCGCACTCGCTGCACTCGTAGGGCTTCTCCCCGGTGTGAGTCTGCTGGTGCCACATGAGGTAGGACCTGTGTTTGAAGACCTTACCGCACTCGAAGCACTCATAGGGATTCTCGCCACTGTGGATGATGTAGTGACGAATGAATCCTGGCCTATCTCGGAAAGCTTTTCCACATTCTTTGCACACAAAGGGTTTCTCTCCAGTGTGGCTCCTGTTATGCAAGACAAAAGTAGAGCGGTGGGTAAAGGCCTTTCCACACTCGTTGCACTTATAAGGTTTCTCTCCACTGTGAATCCGCTGGTGCTGTGTAAGGTGTGACTTGCGGTTGAAGGCCTTCCCGCACTCCATGCACTTATAGGGCTTCTCCCCGGTGTGGACCATGTGGTGCTGGAGGAGATAGGTGCTTTTACTAAAGGTTTTCCCGCACTCAGTGCACTCATAGGGCTTCACTCCAGAGTGAATCCTCTCATGTCGAGCAAGGAGGCGTTTCTTGTTAAAAATTTTCCCACATTCATTGCACTTAAAGGCATTTTCCTCTTCTTGAATCATGGGATCTTTGCCTGATCCACATGAATCATGGTCATGGACAGCACTTTGCAGAGGGACTGGCTCCTGTACAATCCTTGAACACATGTTATCAGCTGTCCCTATGTTGTCATGTTCAGAGCTTGATTTCCCAGAGAGCGTCTCCTTCTGTGGATCTATCTCTGTTCTCAAACATCCTTCTTGCATTTCCAATGACCCAACCTGATCCTTGGTTCGGCCCAGTTGAGAGTCTCCTGCAACTCCTTGTATTAGTTGTTCCTGGATGGGGGCTCTCTCAGACAGGGCTGGCTTACCAGTGGTAGATACTGTGGTCTTGGGTTTTCCTTTGTCACCTGAAAGAAATCCAATACACAAACAGGTCTGTTGGTAATGCCAACATAGGAGAAAAATGAGCATTTTGATGAAATGAACAGAAAAAAATGAAGATGACAATAGTGTCTTTGTGTCTTGCTACCTCTGAATCCCAGGATAACAATTTCTTTCCTGATCCTAGGACTGTTGATGCCATGAAAAGGAGACCTGGGGGAATGGTTGGATTAGAAGACAAAGTGCCAGAGGGGAGACACTGTCAATTCCACACTGGATATTTAAGTGAATGGATAACTCATTTGGGACCCTAGATAGTTCATGCTTAAGAGATGACTCAGGGCAATGCTTGACCACACTAGAAAGTAATGTAAGAGGGTTTATGTTTTGGGCTAGAAGATAGCAAGTAGGCCTCTGGAAAAAGATGCAGAGGGGCAGGAGTCAGGCAGGAAATGATCCTATCAATTATGCTTATGTAATGGCAGTGAATAAAATTCTGGACCCTCAAGCCAAGTGAAATTCCTAGGTTTCCACTACTTCATGCATGTATTGCTGTACATCAATGCCAGAAGGTAACAAGTTCTGAGGACATGGTAGCTCATGTTCGGAACCCCTCCCAAAACTGTTCCTAAAAAACACCTGATGCAGATATACTGGTCATGATTTACAACAACTATGTTAAAGAAGCTCAAAGAGCTAAAGTAAGATATGTAGAAAGTCAAGAAAACCGTGTGTAAACAAAATGGAAATATCAGCAAAGAGCAAGAAACCTAAATAGAAACGAAAAAGTACAATAACTGTAATGAAAAATCCACTACAGGGATTCAAAGGAAGATTAACAGTAGAATGAAGAAAGAATCAGCATACTTAAATATAGGACAATGGAAATTATGTCCAAACAACAGAAAAAAAAGGGAGGGATTTAAGAAAAGTGAACATACCATAATGGACCTGTGATGAACCACTAAGACAACCAATATACTCACTGTGGGACTCCCAGGAAACAGTGAAAGAAAATATTTGAATAAATGGCTGAAAATGTCCCAAATTCAATGAAAGACATCAATATAAATATCCAAAATATCAATGCATTACAAGAAAGATGAACTAAAATAGACTCACACCAATAAAACTTATAATCAAATTTGTGAAAACCAAAGACAGACTATCTTAAGAGCAAGCTTGAAGGACCTTGTCACACACAAGAAATTCTCAGTAAGATTTTCTCCAGAGTTCTCATCAGAAACTTGGGAGGCCAAAAAACAATGGGTCAATATATTCAAGGGTAAAAGAAAAAAAACCTGTCAATGAGAATCCTATATGGTTCAGTCAGTTAAGTGACCAACTCTTGATTTTGGCTCAGGTCATGATTTCATGGTCATGAGACCAAGTCCTGCATTGGGCTCTGCACTGAGTGTGAAGCCTGCTTCTCATTCTCCTTCTCCCCCTCTGCCCCTTCCCTGCTCTCTCTCTCAAAATAAATAAATGACCTTAAAAAAAAAAAGAATCCTCCTTTAAGAGTGACGGGAGAAATTAAGTCATTCCCATATGTAAAATCTGAGGAAGTCTGTTTTCACTAAACCTGCCCTGCAAGAAATTCTCAAGGAAATCCTGCAGGGTGAAATGAAAGGACACTGGACAGCAATTCAAAGCCATATTAAAAAATAAAGATCTCAATAAAAGTAAACATATGAAGCTACTATTATTTTAACAAGGATTTATAACTACACTTTTTTATTTTCTACATGATTTAGGAAACTATTTTTTTTTAATGTATTAATCTAAAAGGTAGTGTTACCGTAACTTCAGTCTGTAACTCCACATTTAGTTTCCCACATAATTCAAGAGACTAATGGGTTTAAAAGAGTTATTAAATTTGGGGGCATACAATATATAAAGATGTAATTTTATGACATGACAAATTAAAAGAGGTGAGAATAGAACTGTATGGGAGAATTTTTTCTCCTGATATAAAATCAAATTACTGTTACAATTTTAAGATATTAAATGCAATCCCCATGGAAACCACAAAAAATCAGCTATGGATAATATACACAAAAGGAAATGAAAAAGGAATTTAAACATTTCACTACAGAAAGTCAACTAAACATAAAAGAAGGCAGTAATGCAGGAAATGAGAAAAAATCTATAATGCATATAAAAAGACAATATAAAAATGACAGAAGTCTTTCTGTATTAGTAATTACTTTAAATATAAATGGATTAAACTCTCCAATTAAAAAACAGACATTGAGGGCACCTGGGCGGCTCAGTCAGTTGAGTGTCCAACTTTGACTCAGGTCATGATCTCACAGTCTGTAAGTCTGTGCTCGCTGCTGTCAGGGTAGAGCCTGCTTCAGATCCTGTTCTCCCCCCACTCGTCCCCGACTCTGCCCCTTCTCACTTGTGCACTCTCTCAAGAAAAATTAAATATTAAAAAAAAATTTTAAATAAAAATAAAAAAACAGAGATTGGCAGAACTGATAAAACACATGACCCAACTCTATGTGTCTACAGGAGACTTTCTTTAGCTCTAAAGACACAAAGAGATTAAAAGTTAAAGAATGAAAAAAGATATTCCATGCAAATACTAACCAAACGCAAGCAGAAGTGGCTATATTATCAAACAAAATAGACTTTAAATCAGAAAAGATTACAAAACACAATAAAGGAGATTATATTTTAATAAAAAGTAAAATACAGCCAGAAGCTACAACAATTGCAGACAAGTACTTAACGTCAGACCATCAAAATATATGAAGCAAAAAGTGACACAATGAAGGAAGAAAGAGACAATCCTATGATAACAGGTGGACACTTCAATACCCCATTCTCAATAATGGACAGCACAACCAGACAAACCAGAAGTAAGGAAATAGAGGACTTAACATAATAAACTAACTAGATCTAACAGACATATACAGAATATTCTACCTAACAACAATTGCATACACATTCTTCTCAAGTGTATATGGAACATTTTTCAGGATAGACCACATTAGGCCACAAATTAAGTCTCAACAGATTTAAAAAGATATCACGTAAACTATAATTTATTTCTAATGAAAATGAAAATTTAACATATCAAAACTAATGGGATGCAATGAAAGCAGCATTAACAGGAAAATTTATAGCTATAAATGCTTACAAACTGATAGTTTATAAATGCTAAATAACAAAAGAGATCTCAAGTCAAACTAACAACAATTTAAGGATGTAGGACAAGAACAAACAAACCACAGCTGGGGGAAGAAGGAAACAGTAAAAATGAAAGAGAACTGATATAGAGAATAGGAAAACAGAGAAAATCCATGAAACAAAAAGTTGGTTCTTTGAAAAGATCAACAAATTGGCAACCCTTTGGCTACTGAACTAAAAAAAAAAAAAAAGATTCACAGTACTAAATTAGAAATGGAAGTGGGGACATTACTATTGATTATGCAGATATTTTTAATTTTTTAAATGTTTATTTTTGAGAGAGAGAGAGAGAGGGGGAGAGAGAGCACAGGAGGGGCAGAGAGACAGGGAGACACAGAATCTGAAGTGGGCTCTAGGCTTTTAGCTGTCAGCACAGAGCCCAATGTGGGGCTTGAACCCGCAAACCGTGAGATCATGACTTGAGCCAAAGTCAGATGCTTAAAAGACTGAACCACCTAGGCGTCCTGCAGAAACATTTTTTAAAAAGATTGTAATAGAGTACTATAAACAACTGTACACCAAAAAATCGTATAACCTAGATGAAATGGACAAGTTTCTAGAAACACAAAAACCATGAAGACTAAATCAGGAAGAAACATAAAATCTGAATAAACCTGTAACTAGTAAGGAGAGTGAATTAGTAGTAAAAAAAAAAAAAAAATTCTACCAACAAAGAAAAACCCTGGCCCTAATGGCTACACTGATGAAGTCTACCAAACATTTTAAAAGAAGAATGAATACCAATCACCAAACTCTTCCAAAATATTAAACACAAAGAAACACTTCTTAACTCATTAAGGCCATATACCCTGACATCAAAGCCAAAGACATTACAAGAAAACTACAGACCAATATCCCTTATAAACGATGACGCAAAAAAAAATCAGCAAGCTGCAGTATATTAAAAGGATCACACATCATGACCAAGTGGGGTTTATTCCCGTAATGCAAGAGCTGTTCGACATATGAAAACTGATAAATGTAATACACTACATTAATAGAATGAAGGGAAACTCCCACAATCATCTCAATTAATGCCAAAAAGCCTTTGACAAATTCAACATCCTTTCATGACAAAAATACTCAACAAACTAGGAATATAAGGAAACTTTCTCAATACAATAAAAGTCATATATGAAAAACTCATAGCAAAGGTGATATGCAATGCTGAAAGACTGAAAGCTTTTCCTCTAAGATCAGGAACAGGGGCAAGGATGTACACTATCACCACTTCTATTCAACATAACACCGGAAGTTCTAGGCAGAAGAATTAGTCAAGAAAGAGAAATAAAAGGCATCAAAATTGGAAAGGACAAAGTAAAGTATCTTTGCAGATAATATGATCTTATATGTAGAAAACTATAAATATGCCACACACAGTAACTGTTGGAATGAGTTCACCAAAGTAGTAGGATACAAAGTCAACACTGAAAAATCAGTTGCATTTTTTTTTTAACGTTTATTTATTTTTGAGACAGAGAGAGACAGAGAGAGACAGAGAGAGACAGAGCAGCAGACAGAGAGGGAAACACAGAATCCGAAGCAGGCTCCAGGCTCTGAGCTGTCAGCACAGAGCCCAATGCGGGGCTCTAACTCACAGACTGTGAGATCATGACCTGAGCCAAAGTCGGCCGCTTAACCAACTGAGCCACCCAGGCGCCCCTCAGTTGCATTTTTATATACTAATAATAAACAATCCGAATACAAAGAAAGTTCCACTTACAACCGCATCAAAAACAATGAAATTCTTAGGAGTTACCTTAACAAGGTAAAAGACACACAATGAAAACTACAAATTGTTGCTAAAATAAATTAAAGATGTAAATAAATGGAAACACATGCCATATTCTTGGATTGCAGGTCTTAATATTGTTAAGATATGGATATAAGTGTCTTGACTTGGCTCAGGTCATGATCTCACAGTCCATGGGTCTGAGCACCATACTGGGTTCTGTGCTGACAGCTCAGAGCCTGGAACCTGCTTCAGATTCTGTGTCTCCCTCTCTTTCTGTCCCTCCCCTGCTCACACTGTCTCCCTTTCTCTCTCTCAAAAATAAACATTAAAAGATAAATAAATAAAAGATATTGATATAAGCTAAAGTGATCTACAGATTCGATGCAATCCCTATCAAAATCCCAGACATTTTTTGCAGAAATAAAAAAATCCATGATAACATCTATTTGGTATCAGAATGGACTCTAAACAGCCAGAACAATCTTGAAAAAGAATAAACTTGAAGAACTCAAAATTCCCAATTTCAAAACTTACTACAAAACTACAGTAATCAAAACAGTATGGTACTGGCATGAAGACAGACATAGACCAAGGGAACAGAATCAAGATCCCAGTAATGAACTTCAGTATATATCATTAAATCATTTTTGACAAGGGTGCCAAAACCAGTCAATGGAGAAAAAGACAGTGTTTACAACAAATGGTGCTAGGAAAACTAAGTATCTACATGCAAAAGAATGAAATTGAACCCTTATCTAACATCATATGCAAAAATGAACTCAAACTGGATCAGACTTAAATGTGAGACTTACAACTTTAAAATTCTTCAAGAACATAGAACAAAACCTCCATAGCACTGGATTTGGCAATGACTTCTTAGATTTGACACCAAAGGCATAGGCAACAAAAGAATCAACAAATTCAAATTCATAAAAATTAAGAAACTGGGCATCAGATACTACCACCAAAACAAGACGATAACCCGAAGAATAAGAGAACATATTTGCACATCATATATCGAATAAGGGATTAATAGTCAGAATATACAGAGAATTAAAACTCAACAACAAAAAATCCCAATGACAGAAATGGGCAAAGGGCTTGAATAGACACTTCCCCAAAGAAAATATATACATCGTCAATAAGCACAAAAGATGTTCAACATCACTAATCATTAGAGAAATCCAATCAAAACTACAGTACGTTATCATATCAGATCCATTAGGATGGTTATCAAAAATTCAGAAAATAACAAATACTGGAGAATGTAGGGCAATATGAACTCTTGCGCACTGTTGGTGGAAATGTAAAATAATATAGTTTCTATGGAAACAGTATGGTAGCTCCTCAAAAAGTTAAAAATGGAATTACGAGACAATCCAGCAATCTCATCTCTTGACATATGGCAAAAGAATTAAAAAAAAAAAAAGAATTAAAATCAGGTTCTCAAAGATACTTGTACACCCATGTTCACAGCAAAATTATTCACAACAGCTAAAATATGGAAGCCACCCAAGTGTCCAACAAGTGACAAATGGGTAAGCAAAGTGTGAGATGTGGAAAATCACCGAGCCTTAAAAAGGAAGGAAATTTTGACCCACGCTACAATGCTACAATGTGGATGAAACTTGACAACATTATGCTAAGTGAAATAAACCAGTCATAAAGACACACACACAAACATTTTATCATTCCACTAATATGAAGTACTTAGACCAGTCAAAACCATAGACTGTACATAGAAAGTAAAATTGGGGTTGTCAGGGGCTAGGCCAGAGAGATCGGGGTGGTTATTGTGTAAGGGGGAAAGACTTCCAATTTTACACAATGAAGAGCTTTGGAGATAGATGGTGTTGACAGCTGCGTGATATTATGAATGTACTTAACACCACTCAACTGTGTATTTAAAAATGGATAAAATGTTAAGTTTTATGCTATGGATACTTTATTCCAAAAAAAGGATAAAACAAGGAATATACAAAGAATCTCTACAAATCAAAAAGAAAATGCAAACAAGTTAATAGAAAAATAGGTATTTATCATAAAAGGACATATTAAAAAAATAATACAGGCTGATCAATAATCCTATGATCAGGTGTTAAAGTTCCTCCACAATGAAGGAAAAATAAATCCAGACCACAGGAGATGGTTTTGCATTCATTTGATTTTCAAAAATCGAGGAATGAGTGTCCATCAACTGACGAATGGATAAAGAAAATGTGGTACATATATACAATGGAATACTACACAGCAATGAGAAAGAATGAAATCTGGCCATGTGTGGCAACATGATTGGAACTGGAGGGTATTATCCTGAGTGAAATAAGTCAGGCAGAGAAAGACAGATGCCATATGTTCCCACGCAGAGATGGGCTTTGTGAAGTTTAACAGAAAACCAGGGGGGAGGGGAAGAGGGAAAAGAAAAAAGTCACAGAGAGGGAGGAAGACAAAACATAAGAGGCTCTCAAAGACTAAGAACAAACTGAGGGGAGAGGGGGGTGTGGGAGGGGGGAGAGTGGGTGACAGGCACAGAGGAGGGCACTTGTTGGGATGAGCACTGGGTGTTGTATGGAAACCAATTTGACAATAAATTCTTAAAAAAAAAAATCGAGGCGCCTTAGAGAATCAGGCACTGGGCAAGGTATTGGTGGCAGGAGCCTCCACGCATGCTCGGTGGAAGTATAGACTGGAATGTGCCCTTTAGAACACCGTGGCAATTTTCCAGTAAAGACTTGTAAGTCTGCATGGCCCATAATCCATCAACCTCACTCCAAGAAACATCAAAGGCGCCGTAACCACGTGCAAGATGACCGCCAGGGCAGCGCCCTGGGGGAGTGAGAAGTGAACACGTGACCCGCAGAACGCAGATGGATGCCACGTGAGCCGGAAACTTCACTGCCCTTCAACCATAAGGGGCTTGAGCTTATTTTTCCGGTGAGCAGAGAAAGGTTGAAGGTTACATCACTCAACGAACAAAAAACAAAGGAGGAAAAATTTCCCTGAAAAGGTGCTCTAGACTCGGGTTCAGGAAGTGGCCCTGGGGCAAGGGCAAGATCCCTTCCGCTAGATGGACGGGAAGCTGCAGACGCGAGAGCCCGCGTGAGTGGGAAGGGTCGAGGCTCCAGCGGGAGAGAGGCGGACTCCACTTTCCACGTGAGGATGTGGGGACACGCCGCGGTCATACGGGCGCGTGTGTGGCTGGGGAAGCGCTCACCGTCTGGAACAGAGTCTGAGCGCCTGGGGAAGCTCAGGCAGGCCCCGGAGCCGACTAGAGGCCCCACACGGATGGACAGAGCAATGAGGAGGCCGCCAGCCCCCAGAGGGAAGAGGATGAGCGCCAGCACTGAGTGTGGGGCGGGGCTGACGGAGGTGCTGCAGGCCACCGACAGGCGCGGGGGACATAAGCCGCACAGGAGCTGGGGACGGCTGCACGGAGGCACTGGGCGGGGTGTCGGCACGAGCGGGTCTCTGAGGCTGTGTCCCGTCTCCAACCTGCCGAGGCGGCAAGACTGGTCACCCAAACCCGGCAGGTGGACGGAGGCAGCAACATTACGGGTCCCCCGCCAGGCGCGCGGACTCTGGGTCAAAGGGCTCCCCGGCTTCCAAACGACCAGAGAGGCCAGAACAAGACGCTTCCCGGGGAACCAGGGCCCGCGGTCCCCCCACCCGCCCGCCCGCATCCCGGCTCCTACCTGGAGAGCTGCTCTGAGAGAGGTCTCTCCTCACCGTCCACAGCTCCTGCCCGCGCTCCAGCTGGCAGATCAGCTCCGGTCTCGGAACAGGACACCCTGCTCACGGAGAAAGAAGACTCTGGGATTTTTGTGAAAAGAAAATAAATAAAACCCCTCAATCTAGTCCGTAAAGGAGACCAAAGAATAAAGCTGCTCTCATCCACACAAAATGCTAACATGCAAACCCAGAAGCCAAAGGCAGGCCACACTGCCAGAGAGATTTCTTTCCCTTATAGGAAGTCAAAATCCAATACACAGAGTTTAATCATAAATGTCATAATATAAATAGAAAATATAATCGTAAATAAATATAATCACAAGGGGCTGTGTCAAGCACCTTGAATACATTATGTCATTTCAAAACCAAAATAAATTTATGGAGTAATTTAAACAACTGGCATTTATAAAATATTGACTTATTCATTCAAATCAATCAAGGCATTTGTCTTCATTGACCTAGGTCTTTTTCTAGATCCTAAGCAAAGGTTTGCATTGTTCTTCCTACAGGCCACAGACCAAATGAGGATTCGACCTCAGGATGTCCTCACAGCATCCTCAGCAAGCACAAACTGCAACCAGCACCACTTTGTAGATGAAGAAACGAACACTCCGCACAGACCAGGTGAATGGCTGGGCCAAAACGGACACCCAGGTGCAGCCATCCCCGCTGTCTATGCCGTTTTACCACAGAGCTACCGTCCCGGAGGTGCTGAGTCCCCGCGTGAGGATGACGAGGATCACGACGAGAGATACGACCGTGGTGGCAGTAGGGTTACCTGCTAAGCTGCACACCACCCGCTCACACCAGGCTTGGTTCTGAGCTCTGTCCATCAGTCACCCATTCATCCTAGCTATAGTCCGGGGAAGAATATACATGAATAGTACCCCATGTACCAATGAGCACACCCAGGCACACAGAGATGCAGTAACTTGCCCACAGCCACAGCTGTTAAGGGGCAGGGCTAGGATTGAACATCAGGGGTCTGGCTCTGGACCTTTGTCTCCTGAACAGGACACTAAGGAGGAAACAGCAACACCCCCGTGTGTGGCCAGCAGCCTCAGGCCAAGCGGGGGGTGGAGGGGAGGTAGGGATGTGCGCAGTAATATTCATCCTCAGGGAACAGGCACCAAGAGAGGGACAGACTCAGGGACTCTAGACTCCAACAGTTCATGAACTACTAAGAAATAATAAAATTGGGAGTCCTACGCAGTGACACCGTCACATATGACCTTTACAGAAATATCAACTATCGTATGCTCTCATCAACGTTAAACATAAAAAGGATTTTTACTACAGAAAAAAAAAACACAAAAAAACAAAAAAACAGAACAGCTTCATAAAATGAAGTACGTTCCAGACAGAGTAAATTAAGCTGTGTGAGGGACTCGCTGCAGTGACCAAGATTTCTAGAGGACCTGGATGCCATGAGACTGTGTGGGTGGAGCAGGAATAGTGCCTGGGACAGTGTTCCAAGGACCTGAACAGGCTGTGACTAATATTAGCCACTTTTCCTAAAAATGACCCACTTTGGGGGTGCCTGGGTGGCTCAGTCGGTTAAGCATCCGACTTCAGCGCAGGTCATGCCTGGAGCCTGCTTTGGATTCTGTGTCTCCCTCTCTCTCTGCCCCTCCCCCTCTCATGCTCTTTCTTTGTCTCTCAAAAATAAACATTAAAAAAATTTTGAAACATTTTTCTTAGATTCCTTCAACAAGGGAATCTGTATCAGTAAGTGGGAAACCAGAGTTACTGGCTTTGAAGGCAGGTCGCCCTGAAGAGGCAGCAATGAAATCAAAACCATCTTCTTAATTCCCAGTGAGCTCACGCTGCCTACTTGGGACTGCGTGCTCCCTCTGCTGAAAGGGAAAATTAGCAACAATTGCAGGTAAGGCGTTAAGATTCAGCACTGAACCCAGATTTTTCCTCAGCAATAATCAGAGGCATTAATCATTCCATGAAATGATTACGTCAGGGTGCCCCTCAGTGTCGGCTGATGAAGTGTCCATGTGTCATGGGACCACAGGGTTTCTCAACGTCTATACAATGGACATTTAGGTCAAGATACTGCTTTTTTTTTTTTCTCCCAGTATATTTCTTTCTTTTGAGAGAGAAGGCGTGAGCATGGGAGGGGCAGAGAAAGAGAGAGAGAGAGAATCCCCAACAGGCTCCACGCTGCCAGCGCAGAGTCCGATGTGGGGCTCAGCTCACAAATTGCGAGATCATGACCTGAGCCAAAAGGAAAAGTTGGCTGCTTAATCGACTGAACCGCCCAGGCGCCCCAGGACAAGACACCTCTTTGTAGGGAAGATAGGGAGGAAAGTGTCCCATGCATCACAAGGACATGTGGCAGCACTCCAGGTCTCCACCCACTAGGTGCCCGTCCCAGTCCCATCCCAGCAGTGACAACCAAAATGTCTACAAACACTGCCCAGTGTCCCCGGGGAACGACGTCATCCCTGGTGAGACCGCTGGCCTAGAAGGCCATTCTGGGATGAGAGAAAGTGACAGGACGGGGGAGCGGCCTCCATGAGAGCTGGTGTCAGGACACAGCTGGTGAGGAGGCGGGGACCCTGCACAGAAGGGGCGACTGTACGAGAGGCCGAAATGCCCACGAACGCTCGCCGGACACACACGACAGCAAGTCCAGGCCCGAGGCTGGCGCGCGCGCGGAAATCGCCAGATGCCCCTACGGCCGGAGCAGAGGGAGCTCGAGGAGAGCACGGCAGGGGAGCTCGGCAGGGCCAGAGTGGACTTTCTACTTGTGAACACTTTGTTACAGAATACGGAATCTATCAAACTTCTGGAATTTCGCTTGTTCTCTTCTTCTCATGGAGACCTAACCCCAGTTCTCCCCAAACCGGCACGCCCTGCCCTGAGCTCTGGCCTCACAGCCCTCTCTCCCTCAGAGCGAATGACCTCGTGGCGATTAACCTCCAGCAGAGAAACATCTAAGCTGGCGTTTCTCAGCCGGGGCACCCTGGGTTCTGCAGGCGGGATGATCCCTGTTGCGGGGCCCGTCCTGCCCATCCAAGGAGGTCTCCGGCATCCCCGGACTCTAAGCCCCAGATGCCAGTTCCACCCGCACCCAGGGCGGGACGACCCAGAGTGCCCACGGACGCTGCCAAATGGCTCCTGGAGGCAAACTGCCAACCGCCGAGAAGGACTGCCCTCAGTGCCTCTCTCGTCCCAGCAGACGACCCCGGCCCTGGAAACGAGTGAGGCCCGTCTGGCCCCGGCACTGGGGTGAGAGGTGCACAGAAGCTGCGGCTCAGGTGGCCATTCCTGCCTCAAGGACACCGCACACAGCCCCGCGGCTGAGAAAGGAAAAGGAGCAGCACACACGCAAAGCTGCAGAGGTGTGGAATCTGGGGGCCACATCTGGAGCCACGAGGTCCTCTGACGACGAGTGGCAGGTCCCCCTCAAGGCAGAGTGGGGTGGACTCACCCAGAGACACCAGAAGGCCACAGTTTTCCAGCATCACCTCCTGGTACAGGGTCCTCTGGGCCGGGTCCAGCTGCCCCCACTCCTCCTGGGTGAAAGTCACGGCCACATCGTCGAAGGTCACAGACACCTGGTGGTCAAACAGAGGGAGAAGCGTTGGCCTTGGGGTGCTGGGTGGGATCGGAGCTCATCCCGACACCCCTGATAAAGGGACAGAGTGATCGCGGCTGGAATCGCCAAGTACCCCTCGAGCGCCAAGCTCTGTGCTGGGCTCAAGGGGTGCGGGCCCTGCTGTGGAGGTTACACAGCAGTGTAAGGGAGAAGCCTCGTCCACGGAAGCCACTGGAAGGTCACACAAGACAATGGAAGTGATGGGTGGACCGGGAGATGCAGACGTCAGAGGAATGAGTGACTAATGAGAGTAACGGTCTTGGTGACGAGAGCAGTACCTGAGCCTCGCTGGCCCTGCCGGCTGCCTGCCCCATGCTGAGGGGCACATCCTGGTTAAAGGGAGTATAAGTATCCACTTCTTTTTTAAAAAATGTTTATTTATTGGGGGTGGGGAGGGCCAAGAGAGAGGGAGAGAATCCCAAGCTGGTTCCATGCTCTGAGAGAGCCCAACACTGGGTTCAATTCCACGACTGTGAATTCACAGCTGATCTCAGGAGTCAGACGCTTAACCCACTGAGCCACTCAGGCACTCCTCCTTTTATTTATTTTTTAAAGTCCCCAGTTTTTAACTCTCATCTTGTTTCCACTAATGTGGTCTTCTGACTTAAAAACACTGCATATGGAGTTTGCCTTGTTAATGTTACTTCCGTCACCATATGCTACACAGTCTCCTGAAGTGTTCCACACATAGAGGACCACATTCTACATGGTACCAGATCAGATCCACTAACTAATATGACGAACTCGGCTACTCTACTCTCAGATGGACAGCCCCGCGCTGTAGATCTATAATTACGCGCTCCAAGACACTGGCTTGTGGTTTTTCATCTACACCCTCCTGTAGTGCCCACATCTCTGTGCTTTCTAGCTTTGTCCTGCCAGTGCTCTTGAATTAATATTTCAATTAAACATCTGGAAATTCCTAATAAACTAATTGGTTCATACCTAGGAACCCTGCACTGTCACTCGGTTTTGGTGTGGATAAATTCACATCACTGGGAGCAACCTGGGCAGCACAGAAGGGTTACCTACGGCCTCCGCATGGACTACCAGGTGATTTATGTGTATATTATGAAAACTTCCTGAGCTGCAACCACATAACATCGCATATGGTTGGTTAGGGGCGAATATATGGGTTTTTCTGGTCGGTCTGATGTTGGAAATGCAGAAAAAATTAGAGAGCGTCACTTATTAATTAAATCCTGGCCATGTGGGGCCGACAGATACAAAAGTCATTTTTCAGCTTCCTGGACTGTCACTAGAGCTAGTAATCTGGCTTCCGGCAAATGTGACTTGGAGCGGGCCGGTTTCTTGGGTTGTTTACGGTAAATACGGGGTTAGTTTCCTGGGCAGGTGGCAGCAAGTTTGGGTCAGAGTTCGACGGTTACGTACGGTCTGCCACTTGTCCATTTGTACATCCAGTCTCCCATGTTACAAGGTTGGAGATCAAGTGAATGACAAGCCCCCTCCACTCGTCCTACACAAACACAACTGCAAACAGAAATCGAGCTCTCCCTCCACTCCCAGCACCCCAGGAGCCCTCCCCGCAGCAATGCCCAAAATACCGTCCCCTCACCTGCGCGGGATTCATCCACGCCGCCATCATGGGACCCCGTGGAGAGAACGGGGCCCGGAGAAGCGGCCACAGAGGCGGGTCCCGCGAGCTCGCCCGACCACCACTCCTTCCCTGTCCTGGGAGGGGTGACCTCGGCTGACTTTCGCACTCCGCGGCCACCGCGAGGCTCACGGCTCGTTCGAATGCGAGGAGGCGAGTCGCAACCCCTTTCTCCTCTTTTTGGAAGAGCTGCACTGGAAGCGGCCACAGAACGGCGACCCCTCCCCACAGCTGGCGTGGACGGAATCGTCGCACACAAATGACGTTTGCCTCCAGGACGCGGGGAATCCCGCCCCCATGTCAGCGGGGGCTGCAGGAAACGCCCCTGTCCTGTCTGTCACTCATTGGCCCCGGCAGGGCCAAAGACGCCCGATGCACAGCCTTCTGGGTAATGTAGTTTTTGCTCTAATAACGAGCCCTAGAAGAACGCGTTCTGGAGCCAGTATTCCTCATGGTAAAACATTAATGACGCCCGGATTCCCGTGTCAAGCCCGCCTCTTCACGTGAACACAACCCAGGGGTGCCAAGGAGAATGGGAGACGCGGTCCAATCCCTGACCCGGGAAATCGAGGCTCCGGAGGCGGGCACATTCGCCCGGGGTCGGGGCACGTGCCACGTCGGAAACCAGGCCCTAGGCTCGGCTCGCGACTTCCCCGTGCGCCTCACCTCCTCGCGATCTTCCTGGAAGGGAGCGGAGCAAAGAAGCGGTAGGATGAGCGAGCGCCAGGCCGCGGACGCCGGAAGCCCCCCTCCCACTTGGCGCATGCGCCCGGCCGGTCCCTCTCGGGGTCTGGTCCGGCACCAGCTGCACGTGCTGCAGGGCCTTGACGTTCCGTGAGCGAGGCTGGGGGAGGTCGGTACCCAGCGCGCAGGAGTCGAGCCGGGGGCACTTCGACCACTGTCTGATGGCCGGCCCAGGCGTCGTGCGTGGATATGGAAATACGGGAGTTGTTAGGAACACAGTTATCTCCAGTCTCAGGAAAAGCCTGAGAATGGGTGGAGAAAGGAATGGGCAGGGGCGAACCCTGCATTAAATAGGTGCAGACAAGAAACCAACAGTCATGTTAAGAATCTTAACAATCCGGAGTGCCTGGGTGGCTGAGTCGGTTAGGCCTCCGACTTCGGCTCAGATCATGATCTCACGGTTCTTGAGTTCCAGCCCCAGGTAGGGCTCAGTGCTGCCAGCTCAGATCATGAAGCTGCTTCAGATTCTGTGTGTCTCCCTCTCTCTCTCTGCCCCTCGCCTGCTCATGCTGTGCCCGGCTCTCAAAAATAAATAATAAAACATTTTTAAAAATGTTTTTAAAAGAATCTTAACAATCTTTTAGAATTCTGTTATGTAGTCTTAGAAGTCACCATCAATGTTTTCTTCTCATAACTGTGAATGTGAGAGAATAAAATCTCATTTCTAATGAGTTTACACTACATGTGGTTGTGCAAATAGAAAGTAGTGTGCAGAACGTGCCCTCAGAGGATTTAGTTTTATGGCGTTTTAGTCGTAAGAAAGAACGAAATCTTGCCATCTGCAACAATTCAGATGGAGCTAGAGAGTATTATCCTAAGCAAAATAAGTCAGAGAAAGACAAATACTATATGATTCAACTCATGTGGAATTTAAGAAAGAACACAAATGGTTAAATGGGGGGCAGGAGAAGAAAACCAAGTAACACACTCTTAACTATGGAGAACAAACTTCCGGTTACCAGAGGGAAGGTGGGAGTGGGCGGGTTAAATAAGGGATCGCTTGTCATGAGCACCAGGTGTTGTATGAAGTGGTGAATCACGGTATCGTACACCTGAACCTAATGTTACATGGTATGTTAACTAACTGGATTTTAAATAAAAACTATAATTTTAAAAGTGGAGAAAACCGTGGTGACAGGATGTCAACGGAGTCAAGGGATAAGATGGAGTTAATTTCCTAGAAGATGTTTTTTATAAAAGGTTGTGCAGGGGGGCCTGGGTGGCTAAGCTGGTTGAGCATCCACTCTTGATTTTGGCCCAGATCATGGATCTCAGGGTTCTGGGATTGAGCCCCACATCGGGCTCCATGCTGAGCGGGCATACTGCTTGGGATCCCTCTGCCCCTCTCCCCTCTTTCTAAAATAAAATAAATAAAAATTCATATTGGAAAAAAAAAGATAGGGGCACCTGAGTGGTTCAGTTGGTTGAATGTCCAACTTCAGCTCAGGTCATGATCTCATGGTTTGTGAGTTGGAACCCCACATTGGGCTCGCTGCTCTACCCGTCAGCACAGAGCCTGCTTCAGATCCTCTGTGCCCTCCTGTTGCCCCTCCCTGCTTGTGCTCGCCCAAATATAAGCAAATAAAATTTTTAAAAAGGAGATTGTGGAGCAATATGGCTTAATTAGTGTGTGACCCATCATTGGCCATAGTAATTTGGCCAAATTGGAAAAGACAGATTTCTTTTTGCATGTAGTCGACACATAGGATTAAATTAAGTGGTTGAGGCTAGAAATGTAAGTCAGATATTAAAGTTAAGATTTGCATATTCTCTTTGTCACGGGAGGCAGAATGTCTGGAATCAGTGGTGAGGAAAGCTATGTAGCTACTGGAGAAACTTGGAAATCCCTTCTGTAAAGCATGTCAGAGAGTTTGCATAATTTAGACATATATCACCTGGTAGGCAGTCTGGAAGCCCTAGTTGACTTTCCTATGCTTTTCTTATCCGCTTCCCCCAAAATGCACCCAGTGACATGAGTTTATCCAGCACCAGAACCAGGTCATGTTGCAGGGTTCCTATGTGCAAACCAGTTAGTTTACTAGCAATTTCCAGGTGCTTAACTGAAATATCGTTTCGAGAGCACTGATGGACAATGCTAGAAAGCACCGAGATGTGGGCACTGGAGGTGCAGATGAAAAACCATGAACCAATGTCTTGGAACATTTCGGTTCTAAATCTACAGCGGTGGGGCTGTCCACCCGAGACTGGAGTAGCTGAGTTACTTCTGTCGTGGGTCTGGTCACACACGGAGACGTGGTCCTGCATGCTCAGGGCATCTCACGCTGAGAAGACTGTAGAATACAGTGAAGGGAGTCACATGAACAAGGCAAACTCCGTACGCAGCGTTTTTAGGTTCGGTGATGCCGTGGGGAAAGCGATGCCTGCGAGAACGAGCAACGAACATGTTTGGGCTCCCAGCTGCGTCCAGACGTTGACTCTGGTGCAGTTTATCGTGGATGCGAAAGTGGGGCGGAAGGAGAACGGCGGAAGGTTGGAAGAGCGCTCTCCAACTGCTGCGAGTGGAGGGTGTGGCTGCCGCAGAGGCGATGTGACGTGTATTAGGGGTGATTTATTTGACGCAGCCAGAGTAGGACGCAGCACAGAGGTGCTAGCGGATTCATCTGAGAACTGAGTGGCCGCTGATGTGCAGCGAGCCACGTTCTCTCAGAGAGGGGAGCATGCTGGACGACAGTGTAAGGACGGTGGACCTCTGGGTTGGTCCATGTCCTGTTTTACAGACACGTACTCCTAAAGATGGGAAATAGCGAACGGAGTCTAGAAGCAACAGGGATGGGGGATACGGTATGCGCCAGGGTGGTTATTTGAACGCAAATAGTAACTAGTTTTGACAGTGAGTGGTTGAGTCACCACCATCCGTGGGGACCAGGAGGGACATCAGCTTGGGATCCTCTCATGGGAAAGAGTTTCTGCAAGAAATAAAGATCCTGCCCAGTCTCACACGCCTCACAGAACTATAGAGACCTGCTGCAAAGTGACTCAGCTTTTATTCATTAGCATCTTGCATCTTAGAAAAAAACCAGACAGACAAGAGAGTAAGGCCAGGAGAGCGCTGTGGACAAACACAATGAAACAGGTGTGGACAGGGCTCAAGAATTCATCGCAACAGATGGAGGCAGCACCCTCTGAGAGTGGGCCTGGACCCAGGGGTGCTCCCGGACCTGTGCCAAAGGCAGCCGCTCCCAAGGCTGGTATCTGAGAAGCTTGGAGATCAAGTCCCGGGCCCCCAAAGGTAGTGACGGAGGAAACCGCACGTCCACCTGACGAGGCCGGACAAGAAAAAAAGAGGATGGTTAATTTCTGTGCTGGATGTTTTCTATTCCTTGAGTCCCTTCAAGGCACTCTTCTGGATCTTATTCAACGATCTTTATGTACAGCCCAGGCTCTGTAGCCCCTCCCCCCCCCCACAAATTCCAGAGTGTGACCATCCCACCTTGAGGATGCGTCTGTAGGTCTCGTTATAGGAAGGGCTCTCAAAGGGTGGAGTTCCCACCAGCAGCTCGTAGCAGAGCACTCCAACGCACCACAGATCCACCTTCTCGTTGTAGGTTTTCCTTTCTATCATTTCTGGGGGCAAGTAGTCCAGAGTCCCGCACATGGTCTTCCTCCTAGAGGACGGCAGAGATGGAGCCCCGTGCACAGGCCCAGCGGAGCCCTCCTTTTCTGGATTCCAGTGAGATGGGAGATGCTAGAAAGGCCCGAGCAGTCCCCTCCCAAGCCTGGGAAGTTTGGAAACACCACGTTTTGATAAGGATCGAGGTTTAGGGAAGGCAAGTCCTGGGACCCACCAATTCCCTACCTTGGAATTATTCGTACAGTTAGCTCAAAATCCAGGAGATTTTCATAGTATTCTGGGCATCGATAGAGACTTGGAACAAACTGTAAGTCCATCAAGGGAGACCAAGTAAAATCTCTGGAACTACGGAGCAATGATTCTTATTTACATGGAAACTCACTAGGGAAGCTATAGGGTAACAGAGATCAAAAGATAAAAGATGTGGTTCAGCCACATTCTTTCAGTCTACAAATGCGCATTAAATATATGCATCCCAAAAAAGCAGCACTTAGGTACAAACCCAGGGTTTTATCTCGGTCTTACACATGGAATGGATGAAACTGGATCATTCCTTACTGGCACCCAGGGCCCATGCCACCACCACGGGACCTACCTCAGAGATGGGGTGTGCACAGACCAGCCAAAGTCTGCAATCTTCACCTCACCCATCAACCCCAGCAGCAGATTCTCTGGCTTGATATCCCTGTGAATCACCTTCTTCTCATGGCAGTAGACCAGAGCGTCTGCCAACTCGTCCATTATCTGAGGGAGCAAAGAAAAAGCAGTCTTGAAATGAAGCCAGCCAGTTTCCATGTGAGACAAAATACTCCTAATGAATTTTATAATTGTAGCAGATTTTTTTTTTTTAATTCGAGAGAGAGCACACAAGCAGGGGAAGGGCAGGGAGAGAGAGGGAGGGAGGGAGAGATGGGGAGAGAGGGAGAGAGAGAGAGAGGGAGAAGGAGAGAGGGAGAGAGGGAGAGAGGGGGAGAGAGAGGGAGAGAGGGAGAGAATCCCAAGCAGGCTCTGCACTGTCATCACGGAGCCTGACGCGGGGCTTGAACTCACAAACCAAGACATGATGACCTGAGCAGAAACCAAGAGCCCGATGCTCAACCGACTGAGCCACCCAGGCACCGCTGTCATGGACTCTTTTATGTCCTAGTTACCAACCCCATTACTTCCTTAATAGCACCACAATTATTGGGAGGAATTCCTCTCCCCATTTTGTGTGGTCTCGAAGAACAGATGCTCAAGTGGATGACCTCCCCTTTGCACTAGCACAGCAAGGTGCTGGACACAGGGCCTAAGCTGAGCCAATCCGAGGACTGCCCACAGGACTGGAGTCCTGGAGAAACGATACAAAAAGAGGAGGGAAATTGGAAGATCACTCATTCTGACGGCAAGCAGAGACAGCCCTTCCTGTGGGAATAACTGAGGCTCTGATTCCCCATCTGGAGTTCTGTGTTGTAGGTTAACAAACCCGAGTAAATAATGGGAAGCCATTAACCAGATGTTTTGGCTTCTATAAATTGCTTTATGTACTTGGCTACCAAGGGATGCTGTAAATTGTAATTAGTTAACTAATTGATAATGTACCCTGACTTGGTAAAGTCCATAGAAGCCCCCTGCTGCCTTGCTTCGGGGCCATTCTCTGCACTGTCTCCTTAAGATCAGGAGATCAGGTTTGGCCCGGCCGTAAATTAAAACCTTGCCTCGCTTCTACTCAGTGTCCGGTGGGTTTTTGCTTTTTTTTTTTTTTCCAGCAAACCTGTTTCACTCTGTAGAAATCTCTTGCTTCCTATTTCTAAGCCAGTTCTACTCATTTATTCAGTGAAGTCTCTCATAGGCTTTCAACATGCTTCTTCGCTTAAGGTAGCAGAGATGCTGTTGCATACAACCAAAGGATCCAAATTCGTACACACTAATTATTAATATTTTGGGGTAATTACAGTATCAAAATGTGAGTTATGGGATGTAGGTGTCATTATACAAAAGGTAATGGAATTGGGAAATGAAAAAAAAGAAGCTGGACACTAATGACAGCCACAAGTAGTGATCCCCACCGGCCCATACCAAACTTGGGGGCCCCAGAGCGGCCAGCCCTCCCACCTCACCGTGGCTGTGCGCTGCTCATCCAAATTGCCGCTCTTTTGCAGCTCCTTGTAGAGCTCACCCCTTGGAGCATATTCCAGAATCAGGTACACCCTGCGTGCATCATAGAAGTAGTTGTAAAGACGCAGGATATTGGGGTGCCTGGAGAAAAGACAGAGGGAGGATCAGACTCATGAGCCCCAACTTCCGATGCTATTAAGTGATCGGTAGGACAAAGGGCCAATTGTTCCAGGACCAGAATAAGAGCCTGATACCGGAGTGTGTGAGGGGAGAGCAAGGGGAGGCATCAGGATTTGGGGGTATGAAAGAGGGAGGAGGCTTCACGTGGCGTAAGTGGAGGGAAGTACAGAAAAAATCTTTCAGGTGGACGCAAGGCGGCCTATTTGAGGGTAATTCGGGGGCAGTGCTGGGTCCAGATGCCAGAGATGGAAGAGAAAACAGAGACGAGGAGGAAGCCAGCGCTGGACTCTCCCGCAGCATGTCCTTACTGTAGATGCGCCTGGATCTCAATTTCCCTGCGCAGCTGGTGCTCCAGTCCTTCCTTTTCTATCTGGGACTTGAAGAGGACTTTCAGGGCCACGATGAAACGGCTTTCCTTGAGCCGAGCCAGGTACACGTTCCCAAATTTTCCCTTGCCCAGAGGACGCCCGATTTCAAAGTCCTTAATTGTGAAGCGCCGCCTGAGAGGAAAATTAGGACACAGCCTCAGTTTGGGGAAGGATGCGGAGGGCAGTCACGGACTCGAACATCCACCTTCCTCCTTCACTTAGCCCCTCCCGCCGCCCGCGCCCCTTCTCCTGGTCAAGGGCGCAGCCAGCCTGTTTGGTCAACAGCCCTCCGCCCAGGAGCCAACGCTTCCCACGTGCAGCTGGTCTTCATTTCTCATCCCGCTCTGTTTCCTTCCAGGGACACTCACGCAGGGGGGATGCCGAACTCCACGTGGCCTACTGCAGCTTGTCGGACAGATAGACAGAGGTCAACACGCGCTTCTTGCACCCCATCCGCACCCCCGACAACTGACACCAGTCCTTCTCCACCTGTTCTCTGGTCTCGGGTCTGCTCTTCATCTGCGGGCTGCACGCTGCCCGACATCACCGCCGCGTTTGAGTGGCTCCCCAGGATTAGAGACGGCGGCGACAGGACGCCTTCCTGAGCCCTTTGGAACTCTCTGCAAAAGGGGTGAGGGTGGGCAGCGACCAAGGTGAGGCGCTTCGGACGCCGACCTGCCTCCACGGAGCCTCGGGAAAGTGCCTTAAGCCGCACCTCCGGAGAGAAAGGAACTCCCGGGCAGCCCGCGCTAGGGCTTTTATAGCAGCGCCCCGGCAGTTCCTGACCGGCTCCCATTGGTTGGATCTTGTGAGCGCGCCGGCAGCGTGCCCAATAGGAAAGACAGAAATGGGGGCGTCCTCCTCCGCTGACCCAATAAGATGCCAGGGCGCGGGGACCGGGCGCGGGGTCGCGGTAGAGTAAGGTGGGAGACTTGGAGCTGGAGCCACGAGAGCGGGAGGACCCTGGGGAGTGGGAGGCAGAGCAAAGGTTCTCGGTGAACGAATTCCTACATGAATTAACATGAACTAACGCGGTGTGCGTGTGAATGATTAGACACCAACCACAGGAAGCTGCGGGGGGAGAGGTGCCTGTGAGGTCAGCAAATCCCCAAACCACGTGAGCACCAAACCGCCCAGGGAGGCCATGTCCCCATTCAGGCCACTCCCTAGGGATGGCCTCCATCTTGCTCCCCAAAGTGTCTGCCTCCTCCTGGTACGTCCTGCAGCCCCCGCTCTTCCCACTCCACCCCGCAGCCCTGCGAGCCTCTACAGCCTGGGACTGCAGACCCATTCCGGGCAGTGGCACATTCGGCTCACCCTTTGCCTCCATGGGCTATGTATTTGTTGCACTCTTGACCTTAAAAATACAATTCGGTTATTTTTAACCAAAAAAAAATTATTTAGAAATAGAGAATTACAATATAGGGACAGGAAGCTACAGAAGAAACCATAGGGTAGTCCTCAAATGAACGCTATTTTATGGAGAAGGCAGTTTGGAAGGGCTTGTGTTGCAGGATTCTCGCACAGAGAGTCATGACGCCGAGAGTTTTCTTTCCAGGAAGCAGCTTTATTCGTGCCGGAAGGGCTCAGTTGGGTTCCTACCCAAAGAACTGAGCCCCGAACGCCACGTGGTGTAGTTTTTAATACATTTTCTATTTCTTTGTCTCCCATATATGGTAACACACAAACATGCAGTCTGATTAAGTGGTCTCATGCTACAGGGTCAAGAGGGATGTTGTCACATGTATAGCCAGGTTGCTAGAGTTTTTTGGTGTTTTTTTCTCCCCATTCCTTAGAGAAGGGACCTTACCACAATAACAATATAAATTCTTGGAGGAATATAATTTAAAAAGAAAAAACCTTCTCCCAACCCAGAAAACCTCCTCACAAAGACAGTAGAGAAATAAATAAGTTTATTACTGAATAAGCCTTAAACTGAATGCGATGCCATATCACAGGTAATTGCTAAGAGACGGAAAGTGAGAAGGATCCCATTTCATAAAGCCAAGACACTGGCTTTCCCAGTGTCTCCCATTACATACCTTCAACAGAGACAACAATTAGTCCTCAAGTAAGAAAACGTAACAGCACCATTTGTTACACATAGCGTGCCCGAAATCTACCTGGTAATTGGGATGTGGCTATCTGCTCCTACATTGACTTTCTATAAAGGAAAACAAACGTCTCATTTCTTGAGGATAGACAGTGGTGTCAACCTTAAAAATAAAAGGCAGTTATTCTACCCACAAAAAAGTTTTATTTGGAAATAGCACAGAATTGCACATAGAGACACGCAAACTACAATAAAACCACAGGCAAATCCAACAAACAAAGAGAAAAGTTATTTTATGGAGGAGGAGGGAGTTGGGAGGGCCATTTTGAACAAATTCCACTGGAGGAAAGCAACAGTTCGAGACAATGGCAGTTTCTCGTTGGCTGAGCTGCAGGGATGGTTGATTTCTTGCAGGAGATGCAGGGTCCATCTTTCCCTGTTGGGGCCTGGACTTCACGATTCTTGCTGTGATTGACTTGGAGTGGTTCCGTGAGAGCGCTGCCTTCGGCCTCCCAGCTGTTTTAAATTAACAAGGCTTCCTTTGTTAGTCTTCAGTTTTGCAACTTGGAGCCAGATGCCCACCAAAGTTAGCCTCCTATCTTCCCACAGAAACTGAGAGATAGAGCTGCCATCTCCCTTGATGTCTTCATTTCAAAGAGCTGGCTCCTGAGTCTTGTGAGAAAGACATTCCTGGGGCTGGAGCGCCCCGGGCGCCTGAGGCGGCGGCTAGCGCAGCTAGAGCTCTTTTCGGGGCTTCCAGCGGGACCAGGGCAGTTAGACAAATGGAGAGAATCGTGTAGAACCCTTTGTAAGGAGACTGTACCTCGCTCCAGAGCGTGATCTAAAATGGACCTGGGACTTGTTTCCTCAGGCATGCTAAGGCAGCAGATCTGGAGGGGACCGTCACGAAGGAAAAAGCTTATGCGCGCAGATCCCTAGCAAATAGGCTAGGGCACGTTACCCATGGGAGATTCTGCACTGTGTGGATGGAGGTCTCGGTTTTCGGATTCCCCACGGAAGGTCTATGTGAGGATCCGCTCTCGGATAAAGCCAACCAGAAGGAAGGTAGCAAAGCACAAAGCCGTTCATTAAGGGCAGTACATTCCCAAGGTGGGAGAGCGGGGCACTGCCCTGAGGCTACGAGGGTCTTTTTTCGTTATGTGAGTGGGGTCTTGGGTCGTGGACAGGGTGGACTCCAATGGAGGCAGCTTCCGATGATCTGGGAGGACTCCCCACTGGTCGGGAGGCGGGCCTTTGACCCCACAGTGTTCCTACCTGAACCATCTTGTCAGCCTTCCCCATGGGAGGGGGCAAACTGCAGTGCACAGAATTATGCCCCTGGGTGCCGCCCTGGTGCACAGGTGGGAGCAAGCGTGTTCTGCACCTGGGGCTCCTGGTCTGTCTGCCCAGGGTGTTGGAAGGCAGTGAGGATGTTGCGACCCCAGGCTTCTAATTGTGACCTACTTATCACCACCCTTGCCTCCAGCTCCTAACTGGTATTCTACCAGGCATACCCCAGAGGAGCGTGGGGAAGCACCAGATGGGCTGGGGGACGGCAGCTGTGATGGAGAAAGCGTGTCCCACCACATTGAAGTGTCACCCCTGTCTGGTACCTGGCCCTGGAGTTTTATGGAGGCAGAGATGTGGGTAGTTTGCATGTGAAAAGCGAGTTCCTGGGAAGTTGTTAGCTGTCTGTAAGAATTGGCTGGCCCTGGGAGGGGCAGACTCTCCTGAGTCAGCAGGACTCCAAATGCCAGAACATAGAAAATGAAAAATATATAGTTAATAAACTGTGAAATCGATAACCATCTGGGGAGGTTTCCAGCTGAATGGTAATGTAATTTGATTTGTGGATTTAAAGGCTCCATCTGCATAGTGTGTGGAAATTAGACTACAGGCGGGGCAAGAGAGACCTATTAGACTGTTTTCCCTATGGGGGAGGACACTGACTTAAACTAAGGTAGTGACAGAGGGAAGTGTTTTATCACAAAGTAAAAAACAGTTGATCAGAGGGGACAAGTATTCAAATTAGTACAAAAAACATGAAAATGAATATAATGGTTTCACACTATGGACTGTTATTTTAATCCACCCATACCCTACTCTGCCTCCTTTAAATGGTAACCAGATTTCTTTTTTTTTTTCATTTTTGAGAGACAGAGCGTGAGTGGGGGAGGGACAGAGAGAGATGGAAGCAGGTTCCAGCTTCTAACCTGTCAGCGCAGAGCCCGACTCGGGGCTCGAACTCACGAACTGTGAGATCCTGACCTGAGCCGAGAAGTGGGACGCTTAACCTCCGAGCTACCCAGGCCCCCCTTAAATGGTAAGCACATTTCTGACGACGCTACCATGTATCTGTCACAGAAATACTTTACTACATAGAGACACTCAGGCCAATAGTACACTTCTGCCGTCACAGAGCCTAGGCCAAGGGCCAGCAGGGCGGACTGAGCAGAAGTGTGTTCACTGAACAGGCTTTGGCTCCTCAGATGCTACACATCCCAAAGGCCTGGCCCCTGACCAGCTCCGGGAAGACGACCTAAGTCTTTAACATCTAGCCTGGGAAGGGACTTCATGCCTGAAACTGGAGGCCCCCCTCGCTGCCTCAGTTCGACCTGATGATTGATGCTAACGGTGTGACTCACAGGGAATGGTGGCTTTCGTTTGCCTGAGGCTGTGAGACATTGTATCTCTGCCTTCTGCGGAACCCCCAGAGGACCCATGGCCAGTCACGAAGGTACTGGGGGCCTCAGTGAGAAACCCCGACATCAAAGCTTCGGTGAGCTTCCCTCCTTGGACAATACCTTCATACTGTCACACCTGTGTGACGGCGCTCGGACGGGATACCTGGAAGCCGGTGCTCAGTCTCCCTGGACTTCACCCCTTAGTGACCTTGGCCTGTGTCCTGAGCTGTCACGGGCTGTATTAGAGCTGTTCTGAGAGAAGCAAATCCTCCTAGGAAACCATCAAGCCTGAAGGTGGCTTTGGGGAGCAGAGAGAAGCATGTACACATGCGCGTGATCTGGAAGCATGTTCCGGGAAAGGCTCACTGAGGAAATGCTATTTGAGAGAAGTGAGGGATGAACGTGCACTAACTGGGCAAAGTGGGGAGGGACGAGCCCGCGGCAGGCGGGGAAGTGACGGGAAACAGGAAGTGAAAAGAGAGGCCAGCGTTGGCAAGAGGGAGCAAATGAGGCCCGTCCCACGCCAGGTAAGGCCCTGTGGATGGGCCACGTGAAGGATCTGGGGTTTATCCCAGGGGTGAAGGGAAGTCATGGAACGTTTTAGGGGGCGGGGGCGGGGGCGGGGCGAGTAGTCTGTGACCAAGTCGGACCCGATCTGGCATCAGCGTGGAGAACGGATGGCAGAGGATACAGGTGGCCCCGGCTGGCAGCGCAGATGCCGAGGTGTCAGGCCATGTCTGCGTGGAGCAGGGCGGAGGCAGCGGAGGGCAGAGCCGCGAGCTCCCCGGTGGGAAAACTTCACAGCGCAGACACATGCTTGACACACGGACGCCAGACACAGAAGCACAATAAACAGGGACTTTGAAACAAGTCACCCAGCGCTAAGAACAAGGCCGGAAGTGTAAGCAGGCAGTCCCGCTACAGGGCCCATGCTCTCGACGCTGCTCCGAGAAGACAAAAGGACTCGCTTGTTTACAGTCCAGCACAGACCCTTCAGCTGGAGACGTGTAACCCACCTGCGAGCAAGCGGTCACTCAAGGGTGACATCGTAGGGCATTCTAGAGGCACCCTGCACCCCACAGCTGAGGCGGGCAAGGCCGTCTGTGAGAACAGAGGGAGCCACGCCCACTCCCCAAGGCCAGGTTCCCACGGGTCTCCAGCATCCCGTCTGGGGGCTCCCTCCTGGCAGGAGCCCGCAGCTCCCACCCCGCCCAGTCACACCGACAGATCCGCCACCTTGACGAAGCCTGCCAGCCCCTAATTTCAAGGAAAGTGCACTGAATGATGAAGTTGTTTAGTTTTCTGTTGGTTGAAGCCAGAGGTTGTGCACGGACAGTAGGAAGAAAGAGATGACAACTTGTTAAGCGTACTGTAGAAACACACCGGGTCAATCTGCCCCTCGCAGTTTTCTAGATAACGGTAAACGAGGGGAACATTTGCAAGTCAGGCCACAGGAAGCCAGACGCACCTAGGCGCATGTGTATGTAACACACGTACCTCCAGGCGTATACATACGTGTGGAGAAAGGGAGTCCAAAGCGATGTGTATGTGTACACACACTCACGAAGATCAGTGTTTAGAAGCAGCAAAGTCCTTTCTCACCAGCTCTCCCTGAACCTTGTCATCACGAAATTAAATCCTGGCTAGGTTCCTTTTTATTTTCACATTTATTCATTTTTGAGACATAGAGGGAGCACAAGCAGGGGAGGGGCAGAGAGAGAGGGCGACACAGAATCCAAAACAGGTTCCAGGCTCTGAGCTGTCACCACAGAGCCCAACGCGGGCCTCGAACCCATAAAATGTGAGATCATGACCTGAGGCGAAGTCGGATGGTTAACTGAGCCACCCAGGCGCCCCAGATCCTGGCTAGTTTCTAAGTTCTACTGTGCTTTGGTGATTTTTTTGGTTACAGTGGTTCTGCTTATATAAGCCTTCAAAGTTGTGAATCTTACTTGTAGTAACTGTATTTGCTTTCTGTACAGAAATGTAATCAGCATTTTAGCACTCTTTCAGCCACTATAAGGAAGCAACACAGCAGGCCTGGGAACGCCTATCCTCTGAGCTTGCAAGGCTTGCCCTTGGCGGGGCTCCGGGACCTCAGGTAACGGCAGGTTTGCCACCACTGCTGGGAGTGAACGGCTCGATGTGCCCAAGTTTCTGGTGTGAACAATGTGGCTTACCCTGAACCTGCTATCCTTCCGGAAATCTAGAACTTGGTGTGTGCTTCTGCACATATTCTCTCTCCAAAAGACCAAGAGTTTCTAATGAACTTCCCTAGAAGTTTTTAAAATATGTTTATTTACTTATTTTGAGAGAGCGAGCAAGTAGGGGTGGGACAGAGAGAGAAGGAGAGAGAGAATCCAAAACAGTCTGTGCTGTCAGGGAAGAGCTCAATATGGGGCTTGATCTCAGGAACCATGAAATCTTGACTTGAACCGCTACATCCAGGGTCGAACGTTTAGCCAACTGAGCCACCCGGGCGTGCCCTAGTAGACTTAACTCCTTAACAGGGCTAGATTAAGCATGTCCTGTGTGACTTCCCAGAGACAGGACGCTTGCAGCTTGTCTGATGTCCTCTGGCCTTCTCCATTCCTGGTGCCCCTCTCCTTGGCTGGGCTTGCTAGGATATGTCATAGCCTAGCTGTGAGTATCACAAAATGTGGAGTCCTGTGAGTCCTGACAGCAGAACACTGAAACAGGGTGGGCCTGACGACCTGATGAAACCATTCACTGTGATTTCTGAAACCTGACCCATCTGGCCACACAGGCCCGTGCAGATTCTCTTTAAGGGCACCATGCCATATACGGTCACCTGCGCAAACAGCTTTGTGTGAACACTCTGTGAGGGACTCAGACAAAGCGTCTGACTTGGGCAAGGCAGCAGAAGACAGTGACCTTCACCGAGATCGGGGGCGCCTCAAACACACAACCCCAAACCCAACTGCCTGCCTTAGCCGTTCTCTGCTCCCTGCCACCTCAAGCCCCTTGTCTGTACTTTCTGCGCAGCTGCAACAGATTACATAGCCGTTAAAAAGTGAGTTTGCTTTATCTCATGTATTGTCAAATGAGAAAGTAATGTGCAGACAAATGAGAATGGTCTGCTCTATTTCGCACTGGTGCAAGACCGGCCCGATGGGAGGCAGTGAGGTGCTCAGGGCATGGGTTCTGCAGCTGGCCCACCCAGCCTCCAATCCCCAATCCCCCACTTTCTGATCAACTGTGAGGCCTTGGACAGATGTTTTAACCTTTCTGTGCCTCAGTTTTCCGATCTGGAAAATGGGGATAACATCACCTCCCAGAGACCTGTTGCAAAGGCTAAGAGCTGCTGTGTAAAATGCTGGAAACAATGACTGATACACAGGAATACACCATGTCTGCTTGCCGTCAGGATCATTACGGGTGCATCCTCACGGTGAGGGTCACGGCCACAGGACACATGCACACAGGCTCAGTACGTATGAATACTGACGAGGTGTGGAACGGTGACCACAGAGAAACATTCAACCTGGAGACGAGGATCTGGGGGAACTCTGTAGATCACGGAGAGTGAAATGCCTCGGGGGCAGAAGCGGGAGATGAACTCACTCAGGGACCCCCTGACAAGTGAGAAAGCAATGGTGACACAGGATCCTGAGCGGCACAACTGTTTAGACGGAAGACGACACAGAGCCTCTGAAGGAAAGGGCAGAAGTCACAGAAACCAGGAAAGTCAAAGAGGTGGGCAGCACTAAAAGCCCAATAAGAGACTGTGTGTTCAAGGGGTGGGGGGAGGGAAGCGTGGGAGGACAAGACGGAACTCTGAGACTTGCTTAAGTCAGGTGACGTGGCGGAGACCACCGTTTCAGGGGTCGGTAGAGTGAAGGGAGACATGAGGGGGTGAGGACAGCGGACGGAAGAGTTCTATAGGGTGTGTCTGGGAGAGAGCAGAGAAGGGCAGAGCTCACCGGGCATGTGGGGCAGGAAGTGCCTCGGGGTGAGACGAGAGACTTGAACACAGGTATCAATTAAGAGGCTAGAAGGGGATTAAGAGGGAGAAGTTCAAGACCACGTGGTGAGGGTTTAAATACAAACAGGTCCTAGACAAGCTGGGGATTGGGGGTATGTGTCCAACCATGAAAAGAAACAATGATCCTTGGAGAGGAGGGACCCCTTCTCTTCTGGGGCTCTAACAAGGCTTACAGATTTACACACGAAATCTTCCCTGGAGACTATAACTTTGAGTAATTTGCAGATCATCAGTTTTCAGAAATATTTGTGGATAACAGGACTTCCATTTCTCTAGATACTTTAGAATTCTATTCCAGTATCCAGATAAACCACTAGAGAACCAAGACTTTGGAGTACATAGTTTTGCCTGTTTAATTTCTAAGAGTCCTTCTTTGGTATTATAAACTAGGCAAGGAATTAGAAAATGTAAAAAGTGAAACCAGTAGAAATTAAACTGGAAAAAAAACAAAACGAATCAAACAAACAAACAAAACACCACAAAAGTCAAAACAATAACTCACTGAGTAAGCTCAACAGGAGATGAGATGAGAGACAAAAGAATCAGTAAGCTCAAAGAAAGATCAATGGAAACTGATAAATCTGAGTAACAGAGAGAAAACAGACTAGATAAACAGAAAAAATTTGAGAACTCATTTAATACGAGTCCCTGAAAGAATGGCGAAAGAGTAGGGCTGAAAACTATTTGCGAACATAAATACTGAAAATTCCCCAGCTTTGGCAAAGGACATATGCCTTCAGATTTAAAAAGTTAAACAAGGGGCGCCTGGGTGGCTCAGTCAGTTAAGCGGCCGACTTCGGCTCAGGTCATGATTTCACAGTCTGTGAGTTCGAGCCCCGCATTGGGCTCTGTGCTGACAGCTCAGAGCCTGGAGCCTGCTTCGGATTCTGTGTCTCCCTCTCTCTCTGCCCTCCTCCTCATGCTCTGTCTCTATAAATAAACATTAAAAAAATAAAAAAATAATAAAAAAAGTTAAACAAATACCAAACAGGAAAACCCCAAAAATTCTGTGCCAGGACACATTGTAATCAAACTTACAAACACTACAGATTAAAAACACTCTGAAAGCCCTTCCCAGAAAGGATGCACTACAGACAGTGGCACAATGGGTTGAATGGCAGTAAGTAGGTTTCTCATCTGAAATCATGGAGGACACAAAGAGGGAACATATTTTTCTTGTACTAAAAGAACCGTAAACCCTAAGTCTTTTATCCCTTAAGAACGTCCTTCAGGAATGAAGTGGACACAGAAACATTTTTAGATGGAGGAAACCAAAATCATTTGTCAACAGCAGACCTACCCCAGAAAGAAAGACTACAGGAAACTTGCCAAACAGAAGAGAAATGTTAACATAAGGTCTGGGACTTCAAGAAGGAAAAAAGAATAATGGAAATGGAATGAGTAAAAGTAGAGATAAACAGACCATGCTTTTCATGAATTCTGTTAAAAAACTGTTTGACAGTTGAGGCACAAATTACAACATCCTACATGGTGCTCAGTGTATGAAGGGAAGTATTTATAATAATTAGATTTAAAATGGAAAATGCAACAGAACCTAATGGAATTAAGGTTTGTATACATCAAAGTGCTTAAAATGCTGATAATATTAGACTGTGATAAGTTACATATGTACAATGCCTACAGTACAAAAATTAAGACAACACTAAAAACATCATAGGTATATCAAATGGAATTCTAAAAATTGTTGGGAGTAACCCACGGGAATGCGAAACAACAACAAACAGCACAAAACAGAAAAGGAAAATAACAAAAACAATCAGGAAACAAGAGAAACAATGTAAAGGGAACACAAGCAAAAAACAAATTAAAAAATGGTACATTTAAGCCCTAACGTGGCAGTAACTACTTTCAGTTTAGGTGATGTGACTCCACCAATTAAAAGACAAAAAGTAGAAGCTGGGATAAAAAAGCATGACCCAACTATACGCTGTTATAAGAAACTTCTTTCGAATGTAGTGACATAGATAAGGTTGAAAATAAAATTATGGAAAAATATAAGCCATCCAAACATTAATCAAAACATGCAATAGGGAGGAACGCCTGGGTGGCTCAGTTGGTCAAGTGTCTGACTTCTGCTCAGGTCATGATCTCAAGGTTCGTGAGTTCGAGCTCTGCTGTCAGTGCAGAGCTCGTCTGGGATCCTCTGTCTCCCTCTCTGCCCCTCCCCCACTCTCTCTTAAAAATAAATATTAAAAAAACAACATGCAGTAGGGATTATATTATCACTCAAGTATGCTTCCAAGGCAAGAAAATGAACGGGGACAAAAAAGGATATTAAATAACAAAAGGGTCCATACACCAAGATAACACATCAATACTAAATGTGAATGCACCAAACAACAGAGCTTAAAATACCTGAAGTGGAAAATAATAGAATTTGAAGACAAACAGACAGTTCTGCTTCAGGACTTCATCATCCTCTCTTTGGAACTCAGAAAGTAGGTAAGGATACAGAAAATTTGACTACTACTACCAGCCAAGAGGATTGTGCAGATATCTATAGAAACTCCACTCAATGACAGCAGAAGTTCACATTCTTTTCAAGAGGCCTTTTAGAACAGTCAAGATGACAGACTGGTTCATAAACAGTTCAACAAATGTAAACAGGCCAAATGTGAAACAAACTCAAAATCCAGTAACAAAAGATAAAATACTCTAAACACTAGAAAACTAAACAACAATCCACGAACCCAGGAAAATCTCTAAAGAGCTGAATAAACTAATTAAAACTAGTTTTGAGGGGCGCCTGGGTGGCTCAGTCACTTAAGCATCCAATTCTTGATTTTAGCTCAAGTAATGATCTCATGGTTGCTGAGTTCAAGCCCTGCACCAGGCTCTCCACTGATGGCAGAATTGGAATTCTCTCTCTCCCTCTCTCTCTCTGCCCCTCCCCTGGGCATGCATGTATGCATTCTCTCTCTCACACAAAATAAATACATTTAAAAAAACAACACTGTGGGATGAGGCTGTCACAATGCTATAAGGGAACTTTATAGAAGTAAATGCTTAAATCAGAAAAGAAATGAAGAGCAAAATACAACCAAAGCAAGTAGAAGATATAACAAGGACCAGAAATTAATGAAATTATATAAACAACAGCAGAGAGAAACAAATGAAATAAAGTGCTGGTTCTTCAAAATGATCAATAAGATTGATAAATACCTAAGACAGACAATGATAAAGAGAGAGCGGACCTATTTCCAAAATCAGGAATCAAATGGGACAGAAGTATAGATCCTGCTGCCATTAAAATGGTAATAAGGAAGTTTCAAACAAGTCTACAAATTAGAAAATTTAGACGAAATGGAACAATTCCTTGACAATAACAAACTTAAAACTATCCAATGTATCTGATATAAAAATTATTCTGAATTCAAGAAATTAGAGGCAAATTTCCTCAACAAAATATAATCGAATGGAATGTTTTAATATAGGATGTGTAAAAAAATTATACTCCACAACCAAGTGGGATTTATTCCAGGGATGCAAGACTGGTTCAATATTCAAAACTAATCAATGTATTACATTATATCAACAAGCTATAGAAGAAAAATCAGATGACAACATCGATAGATAGAGGCAAAGCATCTGGCAAACTCCAACACTAATTCATAATTAAAAAATAATCTCAGCAAATTAGGAATAGATGGAAATTTTCTAAACTTGATAAAAACACTCCAAAAAGAACACTGTACTGATGAAAACCTGAGCGTCGCCCGCCTCGTGAGGAGTCAGTCGAGGGCGTCCTTTCTTACTACTGTCTAACATCACATCGGAAGTCCAAGTAGTGCAGTAAGAAAATAAAGTCATAGATATATAGACGGGAAGGAAGAAATAAAACTCTATATGCAGCTGACTTTATCTTTGCAGAGAATCCCAAGGATTCTACCCAGAGAAATGGCTAGAAATAATGTGAGTTCAGCAAGGTTGCAGGATACCAAAATATCATCCCCCAAACCAATGATCGTTCTGCATACTACTAAAGATCATATGGAAAATCAAAGTGTAAAAATCAATGCCATTTACAATCACTCAAAAAACAAAACACTTAACTACAAATCTTAACAAAAATATACAGAGCCTGTATTGAAAATTATAAAACGGTAATGAAATATCAAGAATTAAATACCTGAAGTGTCATAGCATGTACGATGTTCATGAGGCTGCTTTTCAACAAACAGATCTACAGACTTAAACCAATTCCTATAAAAATGCAAACTTAATTTTTTGCATCCTAAGACTTATATGAAAAGTCAAAGGAACTAGGAAAGCTAAATCAATTTAAGTAATAAAGAGAGAGGAATCACTTTCCCCCAATTTTGAGGTTTATTGTATAGCTATGGAAACTAAGTAAATAGATGGGATCAAGAAAAAGTCTGGGTGTTTGGTGTTTAAAACCAAATAAAGAACAGTTTGTTTTCAAAAACTGCCTTAAAGTCTTAACTGGTGCAATAAAATGTGCCCAATCTTATGTGTGTATTTACCACGTTAAATACCTGCCCTCGACTGTCTAACTCTCCTGCCACTGGACACTAATGAATGTATATACAAGACACATAAAGGGTCAAGGCCCATAGCCTCTGAAATGCCCCCCCCCGTCCCAAGTAAACTAAGGAACCCATGACAAAGTGCTTGACAAAGCCTGACAGAGAAGTCTCACAAATTTTTCATTTCATTTGCCCTTCTAAATCTCCACCTTCTTTTTATAAAAATTCCTGAGGTAACGCTGCAGTGTAAACTAAGAAGAAAAATGTAGCTGAACGTTTTACTTCGTGCACAGTCGTCCCCCTCACGGATGAACTCGCAGATGCATCGTAAGGCTCTGGGCAGGGTCAACCTTTAACTGCATCTCTACACAACTCCCGATGGTGTGCGATGGAGGATTTTCTCACAGCGAAGATACCTGTGGGGTTTCTCTTTGGTATGTTCGATCGGATGTCGTGGTAGATGTTTTCTCTGGCAAAACGTTTTCCTCAGCGGTTACATTCAAGAAGTCCTTCCCCAGAAGGAGTTCTCGCAGGGTGACGGAGGACTGCCCACTCGTGAAGGGTCTCCCCACTTCTGTTGTGCCGACACCGACGGGGTGTCTCCCAGTATGAATCCTCTGATGCTGAGTGAGGGAGGAGCTGCGGCTGAAGGCCTTTCCGCACTCGCCGCACTTATAGGGCTTCTCCCCGGTGTGGATGATGGCGTGCCTGATGAGGTTTGTGCTCCAGCAGAAGGATTTCCCGCACTCCACGCACTCATAGGGCTTCTCTCCACTGTGAATCCGCTGGTGCCTCGTGAGCCCTGAGCGGCGGTTGAAGGCCTTTCCGCACTCAGAGCACTCAAAGGGCTTCTCCCCAGTGTGGATGCTGAAGTGTCGGATGAGGTCCTTCCTAGTGCTGAAGGCTTTCCCACATTCTTTGCACTCAAAAGGTTTTTCTCCAGTGTGGGCCCTTTTGTGCAAGATGAAAGTGGAGCAGTGGGTGAAGGCCCTTCCGCACTCAGTGCACACGAAGGGCTTCTCCCCGGTGTGGATCCTCTGGTGCCTCTTGAGGTAGGACCTGTGGTTGAAGGCCTTCCCGCACTCCAGGCACTCGAAGGGCTTCTCCCCCGTGTGGATGACGTAGTGGTGAATGAGGGCCGCGCTCTCACAGAAGGCCTTCCCGCACTCGCTGCACTCGTAGGGCTTCTCCCCGGTGTGAGTCTGCTGGTGCCACATGAGGTAGGACCTGTGTTTGAAGACCTTACCGCACTCGAAGCACTCATAGGGATTCTCTCCGGTGTGGATGATGTGATGTCGAAGGAACCCCGGCCTGTGTCGAAAGACCTGCCCACACTCTTTGCACACAAAGGATTTCTCTCCAGTGTGTCTCCTCTTATGCAGGACAAAATTGGAGCGGTGGGTGAAGGCCTTTCCACACTCGCTGCACTGATAAGGCTTCTCCCCGCTGTGAATCCGCTGGTGCTGTGTAAGGTAGGACTTGCGGTTGAAGGCCTTCCCGCACTCCATGCACTCGTAGGGCCTCTCCCCGGTGTGGATCATGTGGTGCTGGAGGAGGTGTGTGCTCTTAATAAAGGTTTTCCCGCACTCAGTGCATTCATAGGGCTTCACTCCAGAGTGAATCTTTTCGTGTCCGGCAAGAAGGTGCTTCTTATTAAAAGTTTTCCCGCATTCATTGCACTTAAAGGCATTTTCCTCTTCTTGAATCATGGGATCTTTACTCGATCCACGTGAGTCACAGTCGCGGACGGCACCGCCTGGAGGGATCGGGTCCTGTGCAATCCGGGGACACGCACCATTGGCTGTCCCTAACCTGCCGTGTTCAGGGCTCAGTTTCTCAGGGCATTTCTCCTTCTGGGGTTCAAACCCTGATCTTGAGTGTCCGTCCTGTATTTCTGACGGTCCACCCTGATCCTTGGTTTGGCCCAGCTGGCAGTTCCCTGGGTCACCCCGTCTTAGTTGCTGGAACGAGGCCCCCTCAGGCAGGGCTGGCTCACAAGCAGTGGGTTCTGTGGGCTTAGGTTTGTCCCTGTCACCTGAAAGAAACCCAATACACAGAAAGGCCTGTGAGTAAGGACATGGCAAAAACAAAACTAGCATTTCAGTGAAAGAAACAAAGATGAAAACATTGCCCATCTCTGTTACGTTTTACTACCTCTGAATCCCAAGATTTTTTTCCCTGGACCTTGGACTGAGGACGTCTTGAAAGGGAGACCCGGGAGGAGAAGCCAAGTGAGGGGAGAGGAGGTCTGGAGGGGAAATACCACCACAATCCCATCCTGGATGCGGCTGCACAGCCTAATCACGACACTGTATGTTGCAAGTTTCCTCTATGCATGGACGTCCTACGAGGGCGCCTAGGGACGTACCCCACAGTTTAGGACAACAGGTAACTCATTACAGGCCCCCAGTTTATACTAAAGAGAGGACTCAAAGCAAGGTCCAGCCACATGAGAAAAACCAACCATGTAACTAAAAAGTTGAGACTCTGAGCCACGAGATATCAGCTGGACCTCTGGAAAGGGAAAAAGAGCTAGAGACGGAGTCCCACGGACAATGACTCAATCAACTGCACTGTAATGAAATGAAGACTCGATAAAATTCAGAATAGTGACGCTCTGGTCAGTGTCTGAGGTTGGCGATATCTGTGCACATTACTGTCATACATGGATGCCAGGAGGAAACAAGTCACTGAAGACATGGAAGTTTCATGTATGGAACGCCTCTGGCCCTGCTTCTAAGCTGTATCCTTAATCTGTAACAAACACTGAGGCAGAGTAATAATAGATTTTAGCAGGTTTTTCAAGTCTTTCTAGCAATCTGTCGAACCTAAGAGTAGTTGTGGGAAATCTCTGAACTTCCAGTGGTTTCGGATGACCTGTGCAGGCTTGAGATTCTCAGTTCTGTGTTCTCAGCCTGGAGTTCGGCTAATTGTGTTCAGAAAGAGATCACAAGAGTTTTCCAATAGAAGGTGCCCATGATGGGAGCCCCACTGGCAGCACAGGAGTCGCCCCAGAGACGAAGTACGGAAGGCACAGTAACCTCAGACAGAATGTACAAGGGGACCAAGAGCTCGAGAATGGTGTCGGTGAGAATCCAGGGACAGGGAGGAGACAAGGGAACAGGATTCTCAAGGTTCTGACGGGGTGGGCAAGGACTCCCAGGTCAGGGCAGGAGGCGAGCAGGACTGGGCTGCACGTACTGAGTCTGGTTTCCCTGAGGAACAGTCTGGGGAAGAGACTAGCAAAATACATGTAGATCTAGAGGAGAAAATGATAATACTTTGCTTGAAGACACGAAGGAAGAGCTGAATCAATGAAGAACTCAATGTGGGGGTCAGGGAAGTCAGAGGAAGGCGGGTTGAGAGGGACAGACTTCCAGCTACAAGGTGAAGTGATAGGAATGTGATGCACTACATGAAGGCCCTACCGACCCCTGCTGTCATGACAGAGAAAAGTTAAGAGAGTAAATCGCAAGAATTCCCATCACAAGAAGAAAACTTTTTTTTCTTTTTCTTTTTTTTTTAATGTTTTATTTATTTTTGAGAGACAGCATGTGAGCAGGGGAAGGGCAGAGAGAGAGGGAGACACAGAATCCAAAGCAGGCTCCAGGCTCTGAGCTGTCAGCACAGAGCCCTACGCGGGGCTCGAACCCACAGACTGTGAGATCATGACCTAAGCCGAAGTCGGACGCTCAACCGACTGAGCCACCCAGGCGCCCCCCTTTTTTTCTTTTCTAATTTCCTCCTTCCTCTACTGAGACTGACATCAGTGCCTGGTTCCATTAACTGAAAGAAATTCAAAGACTTTCACTTATACAAAAAAACCACAAAAAAGTAAAAATTGTGTTTGGCATCTATGTTGCAGCGAGCTGTCGCAGAGGCAGCAGGCCACCGGAGCGGCAGGGCTGGGCCTGCCGAGAGACTTCACCACCAGAGTCCAGAACATGGAGCCGCCACAGCTCTGAACTGTGTCTGCGAGCATCTGTGCTCAACATCTCTCAACTTATTTTGGGCATCCGTCAGCAAGATGTGTCCTAAGGTATCAGAAAACCCTGAGAGAGATTATTTTTAGAGTATGGAAATGGTAAAAAAAATTTTCCACATAAATTAATGGCAATTTCCTCTACAGTTTATTCCATTTTGGCTAATGAAAAGTTTCACAGGAATGCTATACTTTCACACGGTGGGGAAACCCATACGGTGATGCAGGCCCATTATTAGTCGACAAAACTTGGGGGAATAAAACAATAGTATAAAACTAACAATTCTACCCAAGTGAGGAAAAAAAAAATTCAACACAATTTCCTACAAAATGCCAACTGGGCCATCAAAGAACTTTGGTAGGAATTGTATGAAGGATCAAACAGGAAACAATAAAGAGGACACCTACCGTCTCAGATGACAGTACTGTCACTGAATTATGGACTCTCACACACTGTGGTACCAGAACAGAGAGAAGACAAACAAGCAATGGAAAAAGAAGAGAGTTCGGGAAACACACACACGGGGAGCTTTGATGGATGGCAGAGAGTGCAGAGCAGCTCGGGGGTGGAAGGAGAGGAAACAGCAAACGGAGCCAGGAAGACTGATGTCACACTGGAAATGCAAAATTGCACTCGTATCTCACAATGGACTCCAGTTCCACCTAGGATCAAAATGTTAAATGTGCAATGTCTCTCTCTCAAAATAATAAACGTTAAAATTTTTTTAAAAATGAAGAACACAGTGTCAATTATCCAGTAAAAACTTGGAAGTCTGCATAGTCCATAATCCATCAACCTCACTCCAAGAAACATCAAGGGCACCATAACCATGTGCAACATGGCCGCCGCGGGACCACTCCGGGCAGCGCCCTGCGTGAGACGGAGAAGTGAACACATGACCGTGAGGAGGGTGGGTGGACGCCACGTGAGCCGGGAACTTTACTGACCTTCTTCAACCGTAAGGAACTTCAGCATATATATCTTTTTCATGTTTATTTATTTTTGAAAGAGAGAGAGGGAGAGAGGGAGAGAGGGAGAGAGGGAGGGAGGGAGGGAGGGAGAGAGGGAGAGACAGAGAGAGAGAGAGAGAGAAAGCATGAGCAGGGGAGGGGCAGAAAGAGGGAGACACAGAATCTGAAGCAGGCTCTAGGCTCTGAGCTGTCAGCACAGAGCAAGATGTGGGGCTCAAACTCACAGACGGTGAGATCATGACCTGAGCCGAAGTCGGATGCTTAACCAACTGAGACACCCAGGCGCCCCTTGAGCGTCTTTTATGTTGAGCAGAGAAAGGATGAAGTTACATCACTCAACGAACAGAAAACAAAGGAGGAAAAATTCCCCTGAAAAGGTGCTCTAGACTCGGGTTCAGGAAGTGGCCCTGGGGCAAGGGCAAGATCCCTTCCGCTAGATGGACGGGAAGCTGCAGACGCGAGCGCCCGCGTGAGTGGGAAGGGTCGAGGCTCCAGCGGGAGAGAGGCGGACTCCACTTTCCACGTGAGGATGTGCGGACACGCCGCGGTCATACGGGCGCGTGTGTGGCTGGGGAAGCGCTCACCGTCTGGAACAGAGTCTGAGCGCCTGGGGAAGCTCAGGCAGGCCCCAGAGCCGACTAGAAGCCCCACACGGATGGACAGAGCAATGAGGAGGCCGCCAGCCCCCAGAGGGAAGAGGATGAGCGCCAGCACGGAGTGTGGGGCGGGGCTGACGGAGGTGCTGCAGGCCACCGACAGGCGCGGGGGACATAAGCCGCACAGGAGCTGGGGACGGCTGCACGGAGGCACTGGGCGGGGTGTCGGTATGAGCGGGTCTCTGAGGCTGTGTCCCGTCTCCAACCTGCCGAGGCGGCAAGACTGGTCACCCAAACCCGGCAGGTGGACGGAGGCAGCAACATTACGGGTCCCCCGCCAGGCGCGCGGACTCTGGGTCAAAGGGCTCCCCGGCTTCCAAACCACCAGAGAGGCCAGAACAAGACGCTTCCCGGGGAACCAGGGCCCGCGGTCCCCCCACCCGCCCGCCCGCATCCCGGCTCCTACCTGGAGAGCTGCTCTGAGAGAGGTCTCTCCTCACCGTCCACAGCTCCTGCCCGCGCTCCAGCTGGCAGATCAGCTCCGGTCTCGGAACAGGACACCCTGCTCACGGAGAAAGAAAGAAGACAGAAGGATTTTGGTGAAAAGAAATAAAACCTCTCAAGCTAATGTGGGACTTCAGGATGTGGATAGGACCTCGGAACGAAGCGGCTCCCATCCACATGAGCACTGACCTGTCACCTGGCAACGGTCACAAACACCACTGTTGGGATCCAAAGACTTGAGACAGCAGTGCTGGCTGGTTAGATAGCACCTGCTCCCTTTGACTTCCAGCTCACAGAATCTCAGGGAAGAGGACCTCCTCCTTCCACAGTCTTTTCCCTTTGGTCCAAGGAAGTGAGTCTCACCCACGTGTACATCCACACCTCCCAATGAAAGCAAACCTCTGCAGGCGAGGCCTGGGTATCGGGAGATTTTAAAACCTTCCCAGCGGGTTCTGGCATCAAAGGAAGGTCCAAAAACCAGTCTCTACCCATTCAAATACGTTACGTTTAAAGTGGAAATAAATTTATGGGATAATTTAAAGAACTGACACGTTTAAAATATTGACTGTCTCCATTCGAAACAAAGTAGCCACCGTTGTGGATCTGCGTCTCTGTTTTAGGCCCTAAGCAAAATCCTCCGTAGTTTACAGGCATGACAGCCTAGGTCTGCAAGGGCTGATTCCCTAGTCGCCCATTTATCTGGAGAGACTGATCTCATCCATCTGTCTTTCCAGGGTCAAGTCTCTGGGCGGGTGCCCCAAGGGCAACTGGGATAAGGGGCTATTGTGCAAGGCCAAGGTCCCCCTCAGATGACCGTGCGGGGGTCCAAGTATGCCCGACTGAGTCACCAACACTAAGTCAGTGCTAGGCTGCTCAGCTGGGTTACCTGAGGGACAGATCGCATGGGCTCGCCCTTTTGAAGGTGCATCTGGGAGAGTCCCAGCACTGGTACCCTGGGTGACGTGAGGGATCTACTAGCCACATGGCTTGGGGTGCCCTCCTCAGATGATGTGGCACAAGAGGCTTCAACAGCTTCAAGGGCAAAATCCTGCCATCATTGCCAGCCTTACTGTTGTCATCTGTCCCCCAACCCAGCAGGGATGGGACACCCCATTCTTGGAGAAAAGAGTATACGGAGCATCTTGTTCCTGCTAGGACACCTCGGGACGCATCCCCCTTTATTCTGGATTGCACCCCCCGCCAATGCATCCGGGCACCCTGACCGCGGTTGCCCAGCAGCATGCCAGAGTCTTCTCCCTAAAATCAAACTGGGACAATCAGGATGCCGAGGCTGCCCTAGACGTAAGGCCCAGCACCTCCGCGGCTGTCTGGGCACCCTAGAAAGGAGGCTGCCACTCGACAGGGGCCACTTGGGACTGCTGGGGAGCTGATCAGGTAAACACCCAAAGGAAAGGAAAAGAATCAAGGGCAGAGAGGTGACAACAAACAATCACACTGCGGACCAGGGCCATCCCAGGGAGGCTGCTGTCCAGAGGCCCCAGGCCCTCTCCACTCCTCCTTCCACCAGCAGGAGACAAATTCAGCTTCAGGCACTGAGACCCCAAGAGAAAAAAGTGGCAGGGAGTGGGGGGGGGGGGTGGAGGGAGGGCACTTTAAAACTTATGTACCAAGTGAATGTACCAGGTGAATACCAGGTTTAGAAAACATAACACTCATTCTAAACTACTGATTCATTTAAAAACAGTAACAAAAACAAATCCCTAGATACTAGGGAGAAAATTAAAAATAACTAAATGCACAGTATACAACCAAAACACTGTCTACAATTTGATGTGATTAGAAATGCAAAATTTATATGCTAAAAATTAAGATGACAACATATATATAATTCTGTATAACATAACAAAATTTATATTCCAAAAAAATTATATCACCAAAACAAACCTGGACACTGGCTTCTCTGACTCCACAACATAGGTTCTGAATTAACTTTGGAATCTGCTCAAATGCACCAACTGACAAAACTTCATCAATTGAACCAATACTGGGACTCAAATCCTAGTTATACCTGGAGATTCCGCTAAAGTTAAACACTGTGCTGCCAAACTTAAGAAGTAGCTAACACAGAGGGAAAAAGGCACGTCTCGCCTTAACTGCCTGCCTTTCCCTCGTCACAGTACCCACTGTCCTAAATTAGCCATTATGGGCATGCATGCTCTGACGCATCACAGAATTAACATAAATTTTGGCACTTTCAGATTGGCTTGGTAAAATGAGGCCCGCAGACCCCAGGTAAAAAAGTTAACACAGCCCAACGGCAGCCAAAAAGGGGCCTTTTATCACATTAAGGCTGATCGATAAGGGAATGACCGGCCTACTGCCGCTCCACCTGACAGCCCGGTTGTGTCTGTTCTTAAACCCGGGACAAACGAAGGGCACCTCATGGCGGGTAACTACAGTCTTAACACTCTGGTCCATCCACCAGGGTCCCTGCTAAGAATGACGTGTGTCTTCCCCCTAATGTCATTATGCTCCAATTCCCAACGTGATCGTCTCTGGAGACAGGATCTTTAAGGAGGGAATTAAGGTTAAATGAGGTCAGGGGATGTGGCCCCAATCTGGTAGGACTGGTGTCCTTAAAAGAGGAGGAAGAGACGGCCTTTGTGAGCCAGGGGAAAGGCCACGTGAGGACACGGCATGAGGTGGCAGCCGCGGAGAGATCATCATCAGACACTGTCTGGCAGCACCTCGGGTCTGGAACCTTCCAGAATGATGTGGAAATAGAGCTGTGGTTTAAGCCACGCAGTCTGGCAGCCAGAGCTGACTCACACGATCCACAGAAATCGAGAACATCATTCCACCAACACCCTGCTGATTATTCTGGGCTTACAGACCTGGCTAACCCTGTGCTGCTGGGTGCCTGTCTGAACCGCTTCTCTGCCAGCCTGCCTTCTGTCCCCACCCCTGCCCCGAAGGGAAAGCCTCCTCTCCTGGCGGCCGGTGAGGGCAGCTCAACTGCTCTGCCACCGCGCACATCTCTGCAGACGGGACTTTAAGGACGCCCACCTTTCTCCAGGAGCACACATATGACAGTACATCCAGGACGACCTTGCCCGAGGAAGTTCATATGACACACTGGTTACAGATACGTAAACGCCACGTCTTTTAGTTCTTGGTGGGATTAGTTAGCTCGTATTATAGTGTATTTATTTATTTATTTATTTAGAGACACAGAGACAGCACACACGTGCATGCAAGCACAGGTGAGTGGGGGAGGGGCGGAGAGAGAGAGAGAGAGAGAGAGAGAGAAAATCCCAAGCTGTCAGCTCAGAACCCGACGTGGGATTCAAACCCACACAAACCCGGGGATCACGGCCTGAGCTAAAATCAAGAGTCTGACAACCAACTGAGCCACCCAGGAGCTCCTGGGGGCTTAGTTTTAGGTAATAACACTACTTAGTATCATTTGGGGTCTGGTTACTACATTCCTCATGACACATTTTATTTCATTTCACCGGTGCTGACCATTACAGATCAGCCCACCTTAAATGAGGCTTCCTACAGATCAGCCCACCTTAAATGAGGCTTCCTCCCACAAAGACTCCAAAATCTGTTCAAAATACTGGTAACAGACACCGCAGTGGCTGCCCTCAGAGAGTCCTTCACTACAGAGGCTGTAAGAACCTCATTCTCAAGCCTCCTGGTGTCTCCGAATGACCAACTGTCCCCAGTTCCAGCCTTGAGCGCTATACTGTTAAAACAACGACTGACCACACACTAGGCCATCCTGTAAACGGCCGCGCTCACAGACAGGAGCCAGTAACCTCCACGCCCAGCTGCCCACTGTGCCCCGGGTCACAGAAACGGTATGGCACAAGCTTGGCACCACCACCGATGACAACTCCCTGAGACAGGCTGGAACCCAGTCCGGGTCATGCGGCATCCTCCCCTGTCCGCAATCCCCTGCCACGTGCTCGGCTGCTGGAGGAGGTCATGTGTCCCCCAGTCCCCCCCGGAAAGCCCCTGGGAGTAACGGAGTGAAGAGTGACAGGAGCTCAGTGACTGTAAGAGAGACACTGCTTTCCATCACACCCGATGGGGCTCAGAGGAATGCTGCTGCTTTCTAACCCTTAGCCAGAATGTTCTAAATAAAAATGGGACCTAAGAAACATTACTTGGCCAAACTTCAAGGGGTGACCTTCGCACCAGATGCCCTGACCAACAAATGGTCCCATCTCCAGATTCATTGTAAACTGTCAGGTTGCTGCCCCAAATTGGACTCCTCCAGGGGCAAGAACACGAAGAAATTCTTCGGTCTCACAGACACCCCAAGAATAAGTTAAAACCACATCTCTACACATACGAGGGCCACAACAGAAGGCACTGCCAGGCATTCCTTGTTCTCTTCAGAGCTGCAGACGATACTGGTAATGGACACACACCTCACTTCCCCAGTTACATAATGCTGGGCTCTGGGAAGGGACATTCCAGAGCTTTCATGGCCTAAACACGCTCCAAATAGCTGGTTTAAGTAGAAGACATAACGATCACTTTGAATAACTCCTATTCAAATCCCAGTGTGACAAACCAACATGAGTGGGTCTCTAGCTTGCCTTACAAAAGGCCTCTTGGCCTACTATCACCCCACTGTAACCCCACTGTTTCAACCAAACATGGCAAACACGGAGGCCCCCATCAACTCGAGTGGGCATTCATCTGCAAAGGATACCCCAGTCCCACATGTAGACAACATGAACCCAGACCAACACCTCAATAATGACCCCCACACAAAAACCTTCACCCCAGCATGTGTCCAGACTGCCTCTCCTAAGCCCGAAATTAGAGCCAGGACCTTTTTGCTTTCTTCTGTTAGGAATTCTATTATGTTCCTGAGGTGACTTATAGAAATCTCCTAAGGAGGGGCCAGGGGAACCAACCACGTGATTACAGCACTGAAACATTCAGTACCCATCCCCAACCTCTGTGGAGGCGGGAGGGGCGGGAGACGGAGTTCAGTCACCCGTGGCCAGGGATTCCATCCATGATGCCTACGTAATGAAGCCTTCCTAAAGAGCGGTAGCGTGGTGCAGTGTGCTTCCAGTCTGGCGAACACATCGAGGTGCAGGAAGGACGGCAAGCCTCGAGGGCATGGGACTCAGTGTCCCGTCCCCCACACCTTGTCTTCTGCGTCTCTTCCGTTCGGCTGTTTCTGAATTTATCCTTTACGATAACCGGGTAATACTAAGTAAGTAGTTTCCTAAGTTCTGTGAGCCACCCTAGCAAATTATGGAACCTGAGGAGGGGGACTAACTGATGTACAGCCAGCTGATTCAGCCAAGTGACGACCCGGACTTGTGACTGGCATCTGAAGTGGATGCATGGGAGGGGAGGGGCTGTCCTACAAGACCGAGCCCTTGACCTGCAGGATCTGTGCAAACTCCAGCTAGTGTGTGTCAGAACTGCGTGCTGTCAAAAACAAGATTTTGATCTGAAGTGTTGCTGAGGAAAAAGATTCTTTTTGTTTACACACGACTAGCACACACATGGGTGTGCATGCAGAGACCCGCACGGGTGTGTACATATATATGTAAATGCACACATGTACGTAAAAACATGACAGCATTAACCTCTCTACATCGTCTGTGTTTAAGTCACCACTACAAACGCAAATTTTGCAGGTGCGAATTCACACGGGGGGGATGCTGGGACAGTTTACGTGAGTGGAGCATGAATACGCCCGAACAGTCCCGCATAGTCAGTGCTCAGGGTATCTGAGGTTAGTGACTGCTTTTGAACATGACCCATTTTTAATTTTTATTATTTTCTTCGAAGAAAGAATCCCGCATCACTCTGGTAAAGGAGAAACCTGGAATCTTCCTTTAGTGGCAGGTCACCACAAAAACTCGGCAATGCAATCAAAATGATGGTAAGTCCCAATGAGCTCATGCTGCCTACTCAGGGCCGTGAGCTCAAGGCTCCTTCTGTTTTAAAGGGAAAAGTACCAACAACTGGAGGGTGGGGTGAGTGAAGCTGCATTAAGATTCATCAGTAGGTGCCCCTGGGTGGCTCAGTCCCTCAGGCATCCAACTCTTGGTTGCAGCTCAGGTCACGATCTTGCAGGCTGTGGGTTGAGCCCTCGTTGGGCTCTGTGCGGACAGTGCAGAGCCTGCTTGGAATTCTCTCTTCCACTCTCTCTGCCCCTCCCCTGCTTGCACACATACACACACACTCTCTCGCTCAAGACAGGTAAGTAAACAACAACAAAAAAGCTTCAGCACGAAATCCAGACTTGCCATGAGAAACAAGCAGAAGACGGGAAAGAGAAGAAATAATGATGATGTCAGGGTGTCTCTCAATTCCACGTGATGTTCCTCCGCTCTCTGAAATAAGGTGTCTCAACCTGACATAATTATCTGGGTTACATGGGCATGACTATTTAGGTCAAGACACCTCTTTGTAGGGAAGACAGAGGAACTGTCCCTGTGCATTACAAGGACATGTGGCAGCACTCCCGGTCTCCACCCACTAGGTGCCCGTCCCAGTCCCATCCCAGCAGTGACAACCAAAATGTCTACAGACACTGCCCAGTGTCCCCGGGGAACGACGTCATCCCTGGTGGAGACCGCTGGCCTAGAAGGCCATTCCGGGATGATGAGAGAAAGTGACAGGACGGGGGAGCGGCCTCCATGAGAGCTGGTGTCAGGACACAGCTGGTGAGGAGGCGGGGACCCTGCACAGAAGGGGCGACTGTACGAGAGGCCGAAATGCCCACGAACGCTCGCCGGACACACACGACAGCAAGTCCAGGCCCGAGGCTGGTGCGCGCGCGGAAATCGCCAGATGCCCCCACGGCCGGAGCAGAGGGAGCTCGAGGAGAGCACGGCAGGGGAACTCGGCAGGGCCAGAGTGGACTTTCTACTCGTGAACACTTTGTTACAGAATACGGAATCTATCAAACTTCTGGAATTTCGCTTGTTCTCTTCTTCTCATGGAGACCTAACCCCAGTTCTCCCCAAACCGGCACGCCCTGCCCTGAGCTCTGGACTCTCAGCCCTCTCTCCCTCAGAGCGAATGGCCTCGTGGCGATTAACCTCCAGCAGAGAAACATCTAAGCTGGCGTTTCTCAGCCGGGCACCCTGGGTTCTGCAGGCGGGATGATCCCTGTTGCGGGGCCCGTCCTGCCCATCCAAGGAGGTCTCCGGCATCCCCGGACTCTAAGCCCCAGATGCCAGTTCCACCCGCACCCAAGGCGAGTCGACCCAGAGTGCCCACGGACGCTGCCAAATGGCTCCTGGGGGCAAACTGCCAACCGCCGAGAAGGACTGCCCTCAGTGCCTCTCTCGTCCCGGCAGACGACCCCAGCCCTGGAAACGAGTGAGGCCCGTCTGGCCCCGGCACTGGGGTGAGAGGTGCACAGAAGCTGCGGCTCAGGTGGCCATTCCTGCCTCAAGGACACCGCACACAGCCCCGCGGCTGAGAACGGAAAAGGAGCAGCACACACGCAAAGCTGCAGAGGCGTGGAATCTGGGGGCCACATCTGGAGCCACGAGGTCCTCTGACGACGAGGTGGCAGGTCCCCCTCAAGGCAGAGTGGGGTGGACTCACCCAGAGACACCAGAAGGCCACAGTTTTCCAGCATCACCTCCTGGTACAGGGTCCTCTGGGCCGGGTCCAGCTGCCCCCACTCCTCCTGGGTGAAAGTCACGGCCACATCGTCGAAGGTCACAGACACCTGGTGGTCAAACAGAGGGAGGAGCGTTGGCCTTGGGGCGCTGGGTGGGATCGGAGCTCATCCCGACACCCCTGATAAAGGGACAGAGTGACCGAGGCTGGAATCGCCAAGTACCCCTCAAGCGCCAAGCTCTGTGCTGGGCTCAAGGGGTGCGGGCCCTGCTGTGGAGGTTACACAGCAGTGTAAGGGAGAAGCCTCGTCCACGGAAGCCACTGGAAGGTCACACAAGACAATGGAAGTGATGGGTGGACCGGGAGATGCAGAGGAATGAGTGACTAATGAGAGTAACGGTCTTGGTGACGAGAGCAGTACCTGAGCCTCGCTGGTCCTGCCAGCTGCCTGCCCCATGCTGAGGGGCACATCCTGGTTAAAGCGACTACAAGTCCCCAGTCCGTAAGTCAGTCTCCCGTGGCTGGAATCCAAATTCTCGAAACCCGACACTTGCCAGCTGTGTTACCTTGAAGACATCACTTCATTTCTCTGAGCCTCTGTTTCTGGATCAATACAATAATAGTTCCCACTTCCCCGATAACAGTTGTGAGACTTACAGGAAACGACTCAGCTCAGCGTGCTTCGAGAGTCTCACCATTCCTCCCACAGCCCTCGAGGTGAACATCTCGTCACCTCCAACCACAGGGGGTGAAAGGCTGAGGGAGTTCCCCCAATTCACCCGAACTCTTGCATCTTACATGCCAGAGGCAACATTTTAACCCCCCGTTACTCCTGTACAAGGAGGAAGAGAGGCAACTGGGAACTTTCCCATAATCAGAGTAATTACAAAGTACTGACATTGTGAAGCAGGTACTCCAACTTTTGTCGTTAAATACATTTCCATCACCCCTGAAACTATTTTTGTGGACAGGGACAGAGGTGCAGAGCCTCAGCACTGACCTCACAGGAACGGCACCTGGAGGGGTGGCACCTCCTTGGGTAAGTGGCAGGGCCCTGCGTCCCCCACCCCTGTCACCCCCCGACTTCCGGGAAGATTCCACTATTAACCATTAGCTTCTTTTTCCTTCTTGAGCTCTAACATCAGGTGCCCCCGAAGCCAGGATACTTTGGGACCAGGGAGTACTAACGTCTAAGGAGAACACAGGCTTCGGCCACGGGAAGAAGGCCCCTTGACCGGCCACAAAAGTCCGTGCTGGCTGGGACGGGGGGAACAGCCCGCCCCCACCCCAGACCCGGCTCAGCAGCTGGGACCAAGGCGACCTCACAAGCCCTCCCTGGCCTCCCAGCACTTCTCTCTGCCTGGAAAGCGCAGCCCCTCCGCCCGAGGCCCCTAGTCACCTGTTAGAAGAGGGCAGGTGGGGCAGCGTGCATCCTCCCAGGTCCTGGAGGGGGCGGGGTTTACCCTAAGACTGACAGGAGTCCCAGGCGGAAGCATCATTCGTTCTTGCCACAACTTACCGAGCAAGCCCGAGACCAATCACTTCACGGAACTGGGGGTCAACTAAACCGCAAGCCAGCCCCATCCGCCACAACCCGCGAGTGCGGAGACAAGTCCAGCGGACGTCGGAGCTCCCGACTCCCTGGGGGCCCGTCTCCGTCCTCGTAAGGACGCACTAACTCCGACGCCAACTTCCACTAACCTGGGTCGGGCCGGTCAGCGGCGGCGCCATCGTGGGCCCCGCGGGTCGAGCAAGGCGGGGAGAGGTGAGCGCCCGGGCGGCCTCGGCGTAAAAGGCACCACGACTCGGGGTGCCGCCCTTGGCGACCGCGGGGATGAGGGCGGCCGAGAGGCCGCGGCCCGGCGGGCGGCCAGGGGGCACACCCGCTACAGGGAGTCGCGGCCCCTACGAAGCGCGAAGAGGAGGCCTAGCCTCCTTCCCTGTTTGGTCCCCACGAAAGGCCTGAGGAGCGGCGCTGGCACAGCCTTCGGCCGATCAAGGCCGTCCCAGGGCCACCAGCTGGGGCAAATGGCGGCGACAGTGTAAAGCCCGGATGTCCCGCCCACGTACGTGAGCCGCAGGAAGCGCCCCTGTTCTTGGCCGTCATTGGCCTCAGATGCCTTCTGGGTAATGTGGTTTCCTTCCTTTGAATGCTACCCGCGAGGACGGTCTTAACCAGGAGTCTTCCTCCGAGGGGAAGGAGCCCAAGCGAGCGAGCAACCGATCTGGCTTTTTAAGTGGACACAATTCGGAGGACCAAGGGGCAGGGGCGAGAGCCCCCATTCTATGCCTGGGAAGTTGAGGCTCCGGAGACAGGGACATTTGTCAGGGTGGAGGCATATGCAGAGGCTAGGAACTGGCCTTCTGCCCCAGCTGACGGGGTGACTTACCCTTTTCGGTACCACCTTCCCCAGTCCTCTTCTAGGGGAACAGACAAAAAAAGTAGCCTGAAAATCCTCCCACGGAGGGGATGCCTGATTAGCTCAGATGGTTAAGCATCCAACTCTTGATGTAGGCCCAGGTAATGAACTCACACCGTGTGCTGTCCGGGCAGAACCTGCTTAGGATTTTCCCTCGCTCTTTGCCCATTCCCCGCTCATGCTCATGTTCTCTCGCTCGCGCTCTCTCTCCCCCCTCAAACACACACACACACACACACACACACACACACACACACACACACACACACACACACACCTTAAAAAACGAAACCACCAAATCTCCCAAGGAGGACGTTGGAAGTCGTCTTTCACAGGCTGCACACTCTCCAGGGCCTTATTTGACCCAGGGCCTTTTTTTTATAAGAAAAATGAACTTCTGAATCACGTAGTTGGCCCAGATTACCGAAGAATGGATTTGCCATTCCAGGAGGTGGGGAGGCGCAGATACAGGAGGTTTAGAGGGAAACTCAGGACTGTGGTTGCCAGCAGTTCAGGTTTGATAAAATAAAAGAAATTTTCAGCTTTTCACGTTTGTGGGCCTTGCGCTTGGGCTCCTGGGGAAATTATTCTTTAACATTTACCAAGGTCAAAATGGCTCGGCACGGGCTCTGTTTCGGCCCCAAGCACATGTTGTACATCTGCTTCACTGAAAAAATAAAATAAAATAAAAATAACAGGACCCTGGGTGGCTCAGTTGGTTAAGCATCTTACTCTTGATTCCAGCTCAGGTCAAGATCTCATCGTTCGTGGGTTTGAGCCTCACATCTGGCTTTGTGCTGACAGCGCAGACCCTGCTTGGGAAGTCTCTCTCCCTCTCTCTCTCTCTCTCTCTCTGCCTCTTGCCCACTGGTGTTCTCCCTCCCTCTCTCTCTCTCTCAAATAAATAAACTTAAAACAGAAAAGAAAAAGAACCAGAATGTAGCATTCCAAACATAAAGATAAGAAAAAATCCTCCCTGGTTCCCATAAGATTAGTCATATGTATTTGCACATACTAAAAACATAAGACAAAGTCTGACATTTTGGAATGTCCTTGGTCAAAATGTTAATAAAGAGTGATATATATATATATGTATATAGCACTGCACCAAACGTTCCTTCCCCAGAACACGCTCTTTGCTTTGTTAAGATTGTGTATCCTAGGCAGCTGTCTTAACATCAGCTCAAATAAAACCCTCTTCCTTTCTCTAAAATTTTAAAAAAGGTTTGTTCATTTTTGTGGACGCTCCCATGTATTTGAGAGTTGTTAATTTATACTGCTATTCCAAGTCATGATACTAGGTAAGCCCAACAGAGGAATGAGTGTAGATTGGAGAAGAGAATGGAGAGGGCATGAACCCTGGGCCAACCTGACTTTGTTAAGTGGTTGAGTTCAAGAAACCAACAAACTCACATTAGGGGTTCTAATGTCCACCCAGAGGTACAGTAGCAATCTTAGATGTCACCATTGGTGACTTTCTTTCCATAACTGTGGAGCTCAGAGAATCAAATGCATCTTTGATGATTTGAGGATGGGTACAGATTGAGAACTGGAATCAGGGAGTATAGAAATGCCCTTCAGATTTAATATTTCTAAGATGAGAGAGAAGCATAGTGTTAATTAGGTCAAGGAATGAAGAATGTATGAAGAATTCTACAGACAACTAGGTACATGTCTTTTATAATACATGTATAGTGTATATATGTGTATTGCATATATGTATACAGGTGTAATATGTATATATGAGCTCTATTTGAAGAAATTTGCTTATGTGATTGTGGGGTGTGGCAAGTTTCAAATCCAGAGGGTAGAGGGTAAGCTAGTGGGCCAGAAACTCTCCAGCCAGAGCTAATGCTGCAGACTTGAGGCTGAATTTCTTTCTCTTTTTCATATTTATTTCAAGAGAGAACGAGAGAGCACTTGCACACACATGAGAGCAGGGGAGGGGCCGAGGGAGAGAGAATCTCAAGCAGGCTCCACACCCAGTGCAGAGTCAGAAGCAGGGCTCCATTCCATGACCCTGGGACCACGACGCGAGCTGAAATCAAGAGCTGGATGCTCAACCCGCTGAGCCATCTAGGCTTCCCGAGGCTGAATTTCTTCCTTAGGGAACTCTTACTTAAACCATTAAGGCCTTTTCACTGATTGGATAAAGCTCACCCACATTATGAAAATAAAATTCTTTGCTTAAAGCCAATTGATTGTAGATGTTAAGCACATCTATAACATACCTTTACGGCAACACCAAATTAGTGTTTGAGCCAGTAATAACTGGCTAGTATAGCCGAGCTAAGTTTACACATAAAATTAGCCCTCATATTCTGCCTCTTGTCAACCTGGCACCCAGATGTGTCTCCTTAAACCATACATAATTTCCAAATAAAAACAGTGAAAAAAGACATACTTTTGCCTAACTAGATAAAATCTGGTATTGGTCCATTGCTAGGATGGAACATATTATCTAGAATGGATTTTATATGATGAATGTAATATGATCCACATTAATCTATTTAATTTGTGTGTGTGTGTGCACATACGAGACAGAGAGAGAGAGAGAGAGAGAGAGAGAGAGAGAGAGAGAGAGAGAGAAAGCATGAGCAGGGGAGACGGGGAGAAAGAGGTAGAATCTTAAGCAGGCTCCACACTCAGTGCAGAGCCCAGTATGGGGCTGGAACCCACAACCCTGGGACCATGACCTGAGCCAAAATCAAAGAGTCAGATGCTCAGCCAACTGAGCCACCCAGGCACCCTGTACTGATCTAATGTTAAATTCTCTGACATTAGAAATTGTCTTCCAGTTTTGTAAGATAATATCTTTGTTCTCAGAAAATACAAATATGAGACATGAAGTATGAAGTTCTCAAATGGTTCAGAAAAGTATAAATTGATGGATAGGAGGCTGGAAAAAGGATGAATGATAAACCAAATGTGACAAAAGTGGAATTGGTAATTTCTGTGTGAAGGGTATATAGTTTCTTCATGCTTCTCTTGAAACTTTTCTGTAATTTTGAAGTTATTTACAAATAAAAAGTATATGTGTTTCTGTATGTGTCACTGATTAACTTCTGACACTTCACTTGTTTATTATAACTAGTTTATTTCCTGTTTTCCCCTCTAGCTGTTGCTCCACGAGGCCACAGTTCTTCATTTTGTTCACTGCTCACTGCTGTATCCCCTCCCCCAATTTTTTAAGATGTCTATCACAAAGCAGACACACCACAGACATTTCAGTAAGATATAATGGAACACTGATTCATAGTTTGGAAAAGCTATGTTTTTTAAAGCAATGCAGTTGATTTTTTAAATTTCAATTTTTTTTGAATAGGAAACGAATGCTTATGGCACAAAACCAAAATGATAGGATAAGATTAGCAGTGGGAAGCTTTATACCTACCTATTCCTTGATTCACAAATAAGCAGTTGAAAGGCTTTTCTTTAAGCAAAGACAAATGTACATTAGAGTTTTCCCCATTTATTAGCCAAAAGGTAACATGACATATTCACAGTCTAGAGCTTTATGTATTTTTGCTTAACACTGTATCCTAGAGATAGATACATACCAGCGTATGAAGGGTGTCTACATTGTTCTTAAAAGCTATAACCCCTTTAAACTTCTGCCGAAGGAGTCTGCATGATAAGAAGCACACAATAGTCCCTGGTTTCCTGCAGCTGCAAGGGAAGCAGATGTAGTCACATCTAACTTTGCAGAAGCAAATGTTCAGAAAAGAGTTACATATGAACTGGAAAAATAATGCCTGACCTCTGAAAAGTCTGTTGTTCTGATGGATTTCTCTATTTAATATGCATAGCTATGGTAACAGTACTTAACTCTTTCTTTTCTCCTAGGTATAAAGCCCTAATAAATTTGTTAGCCAGAAGTGCATCCAGGGCATTCTACCTGTACACAGCCAATATGAAAAACGACTCTAAAGATTGCTTAGGTAACAAAGACCATGACCATTATTGTCATGCTCTTTCTTTTTGCTAGACCTTCAATTCCTTTTTTAAAAAAATTAACCAACTTGGTTTTTTTAGAGCAATTTTAGGTTCATAGCACTAATGGAAAGTAGTGTTCTCATGTAACCCATTCCCCCATGTTCAAAACCTCTCCCACTAACATACCCACACCACGATGGTACACGTTATGACTGACGAATGTACAACATATTATCACCCAAAGTTCACAGTTTATAATAGGGTTTACTCTTGGGGTACATAACAGCCCTGTCCCGCCCCGCACCTCCCCCCACCACTTAGGCACAAGGATTGTTTGGAGCTAAAGGGACAGGAAGGGTCCCTGACCTCCCCTTGTACTCCCAGGAAAATAGAAGGTAAAATTCCCATATGAAAGATGCCCTTTCTACACTAGGAGGAAAGAAACATTCTCATCACCAGAGTTGAGGAGTCAAAACTGAAACCAAGTCTTGCGCAAGGAAGTCTTGTTAAGATAACTTTTATCTTTCTTTATTTCCCTATATTTTAGTTACTTTTCTATAGTTACCTCTTTGTTCAATCTAATATGTAAGCACTTAGGTTTTGCTACTTTTTTAGGTCTTCATTTCCTTATGAAGCTTCATGTATCAGATAAAACTTACATTAAATAAATTTATAAACTTCTGTCCTGGTAATCTGTGTCATATCAATTTAATTCTCAAGACCAGTCAGAGATCCTAAGAGGTTAAAGGTAAAATTTTGCCTCTTTTCTACCAACCAGGAATCTGAAAAGATCATCGAGGGAAAAAAAAAGTAAAATAGAACCAAATAAAACATTCAGTTAAACGTGTTCAAACACACTAGTACTCGAAGAAATTAAAAATAAAGAAATGAGATACTATTGTTTCCAACTCTAAAATTTACAGTGATTAAAAATTTGATAATGTAGTGTGCAAGCAGGTATGAGAAGAGAAAATATGAACAAAATGAAAATTGCATATTATACTTTTCCTGAAATTAAATGGGAAAAATTTAAATTAAAAGCCAAAAACAATGAATATGACAATTTGTTGAAAGAAAAATATACTGATCTCAGACCAGGTGATAGGGGAGTTCAGTTTGTAAAAATTCATCAAGCTTTACACTCATAACATTTATATTATACTTCAATAAAAAGTTAAAATATGGGCAAGGAATCATTCTATGAACGTTAAGAAAAAAATCCTTCCTATAAGTGGTAATAATAGTTTATTCTTTTAATATAGCCTCAGGGACATAGAATTTGATTAGTCATAATCACGGATTTATGATACATTGTTATTGTTTTTGTTATTTTATGGTTCATTTCATTTTTTAAAATTTAATATATACGTAATGATCACCAGTAAACTTAACACCTAGCTCATAAACTAGAACATTAATACCGATGAATTATGTCAAATAAACCTGAGAGATAACCACCATTGCAGATTTTTGTGTATATTTTTTGTTTTTAAAATTTTTTTAATGTTTATTTTTGAGAGAGAGAGAGAGAGAGACAGAGTGTGAGTCGGGGAGGGGCAGAGAGAGAGGGAGACACAGAATCTGAAGCAGGCTCCAGGCTCTGAGCTGTCAGCACAGAACCTGATGTGGGGCTCAAATTCATGGACCGGGAGATCACGACCTGAGCAGAAGTCAGATGTCTAACTGACTGAGCCACCCAGGCGCCCCCCTACTTATTTGTTTTTTAAAATTATGTATGTAATTTATGATATGTCATTATCTGGACCTTGCTTTTTAAAATTTTAGAATTTTTTTTTATTGTTTACTTTTGAAGGAGAGACATAGCACGAGTAGGGGAGAGGCAGAGAGAGAGGGAGACATAGAATCACAAGCAGGCTCCAGGCTCTGAGCTGTCAGCACAGAACCTGATGTGGGGCTCAAATTCATGGACCGGGAGATCACGACCTGAGCAGAAGTCAGATGTCTAACTGACTGAGTCACCCAGGTGCCCCTTGGAGATTTTCACTGACAAATATTTTAGAAAATCTTCTTCATGACAGTCAATGATTTTCACAAGTATATTTTGGTTTTTTTTCATGTGCTGATGACCAATTGGTTAGTCAAGACTGGCTCACTTATTCTAAAGAATATTTACCTTTTTTTTTGTTTTCTATGTATACTTTTTAGCAATTAATAGAAAAAAATCAAACATTTGCAACTCAAATAAAGTTTTAAAAATTGAAAGAATTTTAAATATATGTAATGATGAAAATTTCATGTGTCCCTATGGTGATGCTTCGAAAATAAATGTTTTGGGGGCACCCAGGTGTCCCAGTCGATTAAGTATCCAACTCTTGATTTAAGGTCAAGTCGTGGTCTCACAGTCATGAGGTGGAGCCCCGAGTGGGGCTCCATACTGACCATGGAGCTTGTTTAAGATTGTCTCTCTCTCTCTCAAATTAAATAAACATTTTTAAAATAAAAAGTAAAATAAAATTATGTTTAAAAAATACATTCAAATTGACCATTTAATCAGTGATGCTTCACAGAAGGCTATCAGAAAGGTTCAGTAATTTTTCCAAAGTCATATGGAACTTAAGTAGTAAACCTAATATTCAGAACCATGTGTCTGGCTCCAGGATTTATATCATAACCATTTTACTATATTGTCTCCCTAGTGTTACGAATATTTTTCCATATTAATAAAATATTTTATTTTTATCTTTAAATTCCAAGGATTTAAAAAATTTTATTAGTGATATGGATGGGATCTGTTTTTATGTGATATGTTGTGAGCTAGTTTTATAAGAAGTACATATATTATTGTAAGAAAGCTATTAATATTGTACATTTATCTATTGATAATAAGGGTATTCAATATATTGATACATGAAAAAATAGCTTAGGGGCACCTGGGTGGCTTAGTCAGTTAAGCGTCTAACTTCAGCTCTGGTCATGATCTTGCAGTTCGTGAGTTCGAGCCCTGCATCAGACTCTCTGCTGTCAGCTCAGAGCCTGGAGCCTGCTTCAGGTTCTGTGTCTCTCTCTCTGCCCCTCCCCCACTTTCTTTCTCTCTCTCTCTCATTCTCTCTCGCTCAAAAATAAATAAAACAACACTAAAAAAAATAGCTTATCACACTATATACATATCTAGTGAGAACTACAGAATTCCCAGCAAACAATGACTCTATCCAAATCTCTGCACCAAAAGACTTGACCAAACTCTTAGCATAGCTTCTAGAAGAGACGACCTTTGTCCTCAGCATGATCTCAGGTCCCCCCTCAAAATGCCTGCCTGGCAAAGTTTCATACTCCTAGGAGAACTTACCAGCCAATACCTGAGATAGGTCCCTACCCTCCCTTTCTTCGAGCATTTACTAAAAAGGGATTATAATTGTGACTTCTTCCTCTGTCCCTTTGAAATGTGTCTTTTTCTCCAAAAATTCTGGGGTGTCTTTCTTAAGGATCTAAAAGCCATTTCTTGGGGCACCTGGGTGGCTCAGTTGGTTAACTGTCTGACTTCAGCTCAGGTCACAATCTCACAGTTTGTGGGTTTGAGCTTCGCATCGGGCTCTGTGCTGACAGCTCAGAGCCTGGAGCCTGTTCTGGATTCTGTGTCTCCCTCTTTCTCTGCCCCTTCCTTGCTTGTGCTCTCTCTCTCTCTCTCTCTCTCAAAAATAAACGAAAGAACATTTCAAAAAAGAAAAAAAGTAGTGATATTGATATATTTTTAAAAATCATACATAAAAGGCATTACCTTGAAGTGTCATCTTCAGGAAGTTTAGGGCCTCTGCCTCCCAGTCTCTGTGGGACGACAGATTCTAACTTTGATAACCACCAGCTATCAGACACAGGTGGCCTGACAAATTTTTGTAATTTTTCACTTCCCTGCTCCACTTGAGCCCTGCCTGCTCCTCTCCACTCCGCTTGGCCCCTGCCACCCCAAGATCCAATTACTCTTGTTGCATTTAGGTTTTCCAATTGAGTGGCTACAGTTCCCGGTATGAGGTGTGGCCTACAGAGAAGAGGGATCATGGAGCCCTTCAAGGATACTGGGGCTTCTCTTACAAACATATTTCCCAAAGTACCGGGGAAAGGTGTATCTTATGGCGCCTCTGCCTAGTGTGGGTAAATAGATCTTAAATGACAAACATACTCTAACATCCAAATCTTCCTAAGCCTTTGAATCCCTTCCTCTACAGTAAACCATGGGAAATCGGACCTTTCCAGTTCTCTCTTGGTGGGCCATCTTTTGGTCTATGGTTCAGCCAGCCAACAGACCGAGCAACCAACCAACCAAGCAAACTGTTAGAGGGCTTTCTAACTCCTTGAGTTACAGATGCAACTAGGAAGCATTAGATGTAGAATCTCTGTTTTATGGGCCCATATCTATAAATTCTACCTGACACAAATTTATGATCCTTCCACCATTATTCCATACCCTTAGTTTTCATTCCCTCACACGTTCCCCCGATTTCTGCTTATATAATTTAGAAAACTCAAGTAGTTCTTTTGGAGTGTAATACACCTCGTGGGTCACATTTTGTTATCTTACCTTTAGGAGCCTGCTGACACTGGAGTCTAATTATAAGTCTAAAAGCAAAGAGGTGGGTCCTGAGGAGAATCAGCATTGTCTTGCATGGCGACAGCCTCAGGGAAGGCCATTACCATTTCCTTAGGCAATACTGTTAATTCTCTCAGAGGAGGATACCACTGGGGGTGGGGATGCCACTGTCCCTGGCTGTTGAGAGGCCACTTCCACTAGAGGAGGAAAGACTTCTACCACTGGCCAAGAAGACTCATCAGAATTTAGGATGTAAATGATCCCATTTTCATCAAGGTCTTCCCACTCATCCCCATCCCAACTTGCAGGATCCCAGTCTTTTCCTTCTCAATGCCCTCACTGTGAGAGAAGACGCCCTGTGAGACTGGGAGTTTGATTTGTGTTGTAACTCAGCCAATCACAGGATGAGGTTTTGTATTTGATTTTTGGCAATTTTAGCCCTCTGTCTACAGGAGATAAGGGTCTCCTACAGGGCACACATGGAAGGTGTTGGGTCATTTATATGATGTGTGAGCTGGAAAGTCAAATTCCTAAACTCCTCCTTTTCTTTTACCAAGCAACATTAGGAACAACCAGCCAACACCATTACGGTCCTTAATTTTCCAAAAATGTTTGAAAGCACAGACTTTCAAGCAAGGAAGCCCCTTGCTTCCTCTAGGTGATTGAGTAGGAGCAGCCAATGTAGATGTTTTACATATCTAGGTAAACAGTTCACCCCACAGACTATCAGTGTCTCTTTACTACTGGAAACACACTCATTAGTGACTTTAAATCTAAAATTGTATCTGAGAACAAATTCCAGAAACCCTCGAACCAATTCAGGAAACTTAAAATTCTGTTTCACTAGAACCACTCTTGGTACCCAAATCTATATTAATTAGGGCTCTCCAAATAAAGAGAGTCTCATATCCTTGAGAATCAAATGAGAGATTGCTCATATCCTTATGGAGGCTGGGAAGTCTCCTGATGTGGAGTCTACAAGGTGGAGGCCCAGGAAAGCCCCTGTCGTAGTTCTAGTTCAAGCCTGAAAGCCTTAGAACCAGGGGAACCAATATCTAAGAATGAGAGAAAATGGATGTTTCTAGCTAGCCTTAGACTACTTACTGGCATCTTATGGAAGCTTTTGTGCACTAAAAGGTCCTCAATGTTGTATATTTGTAAATGACAGTCAAGGGGAAATTTATCAAAAAATAATCACAGCCAAGGCTCATGCCCAAGAAGCAGCTAGCTAGTGGCTTATACTCCACCAGAGAAAGATTGGTTTGAATCTCTTTTTTAAGTGTTTTCCTCCACTTACTAGATGGCTTAGGGGGCTCCTTTAGGGACTCAGCTTCTTCATGTTATTTCTAATGGTCATCCTCTTAAGAGCATCATTGGCTTTGTGGAGCAATTGTGCCACTGCTGCTGCTCCCAAAACTACTGGGCCTCCTTGGTCAACTTGCCAAGTGCCTTGACTCCTGAATCTTACAGAGGCTGGAAGCCAACAGTTGGACCTTTCTCAAGGACCTTGGCATGACAAATGAGTTCTGCTCTTTCTCTTGAACAAAATAAGGGACTGAGAATTGCAGAAGTCTGGGCTCAGGACCCTGTCCACACCCCCACGCTGAGAGACCTGACCAAACTCTCAATCAGCTTCCAGAAGGTTAAGGTCCAATCTCTAGCATCACCCGAGGCTCCCTTAAAATGCCTGCTTGACAAAGCTGAATGCTGCCAGGAGAATTTACTAGCCACAACCTGAGACAGGCCTTTAACCTCCCTTTCTCAGAGCATCTACTAACAAGAGCTTAACATTGTGAATCCCTCATCTGTCCTTTGAGGTGGGTATGTATATCCTAGAATTCAGGAGTCGTTCTCAAGGATCTGAAACCCATTCCTCTGAAGTGACATCTTCAGAAAGTATAGGGCTTCTGTCTCCTAGTCTCTGTGCAAGAGGAGAGAATCCTTGACAACAGACAGACAGCAGATGTGTCTGCTGGTCCAATCACATTTGTACCAACCACTTTTGTAATTTTTCACTTCTCTGCTCTACTTGAGTCCTGCTTGGTCCTCCCCCTACTCCTTTATTCTCCCTTTAAAACCTCCATTTATCTGTGTGCCAATCAGAAGGGAGCTCAGCTCTTTAACCTATGTGAACAAAATTTGTTTTCATTGCTTTAACTAATGCCCAGCTTTATCTCTGACACTGGGTAAGCCATACATACATACATACATATATACATATAGAGTATTAGACATTGAGATATTGACTCTTTGCTCAATTTTGCATATTTCCTTAAATTTTTACTAAATATATATATGTATACAATAAACATATATGTTATATATAATATGTGTATTACTCTTAAATCTGATTTTTCTTCATCATCTGATTAAACTCAAGAAATATCTGTGAAATATATGAATGAATGACCGTTTATATATTTTGCCCATTTTTATATTTGGTTATATGTCTTTTTTATTAAATGTTTATTTATTTTTGAGAGAGAAAGGGAGAGAGAGAGAAAAAAACAGTGAGAGAGTGGGGGAGGAGCAGAGAGAGAGGGAGACACAGAATCTTAAGCAGGCTTCCGGCTCTCAACTGTCAGCACTGAGCTTCATGCAGGGCTCGAACCCACGAACCACAAGATCACGACCTGAGCAGAAGTCAGATGCTTAACTGACTGAGCCACCCAGGTGCCTCAATTTGGTTGTATGTCTTATTCTTAATTATTTGTAGGAGATTATTTATATTTCCAATACTCTTTGTTTTTATTACATAGGTGATGCATTAACGTTGTAGAAAGATCAGTTTTGTTGAGTTTAAATTGTAAATGAAAGCAAAATAAAGATAGGGATTCTTTGGAAGGTATGAGCCAGTCATGATCAAGTAGCTTGTCTTAGACACATTTGTAAAACACCAGTCTTTTGAAAATTGTTGACTCTCATGTAAAGTAGCTTCTCTAAAATCTACATTTTGTCCAGGGTCAGATTAATTTCTATTAAAATCATTCATATTTGGTTGGGAATTGGAAGCTCCAATGGAAAGTTATTAAAATTTATTTCAAATAGTATCTTCTTACTTTCTTACTCATACTCATGTTTACTAGTTTCTGAAATTCTAGAATTTTCCTTTCTTCATTATTTTCCTCACATGAGAAGATTCTTTCGTTAATTCTGAATTTGGTGACAATTCTACACTAACAATGTCAGTGTTAGATATTTGATCACTTTCAGTATATTTTTTCTAGTCAAACTTACAACTGCTCCTTATAATTTTGATCCATTTTGAGAGCTTGTTTGGAGGTTCTAGCAGGGGAGCGCAGCTACTCGTATACCCTTGACCGAAGAACGGTCCTCCTCTATCGGGGAAGGTCGTCCTCTTCTTCGACCCAGCGCGCAGCTTCGGGAGGGACGCACATGGAGTGGTGAGGGAGGAAGGGGACACCCGCCTAGCCAGCCAGATCAGCCGAATCAACCCTGGCGGTCAATGGGGTGACAGATGTCGCAGCCAGATCGCCCTCACATCCTAATTTTGATCCATTTTGTACTCAGTTTTCTTTCATTCAACATAGCACTAGTTGGCTTTTTAGATGCCATATATATTTTTAAATTTTTGGTATAAATTTAAAATATATATTTTTAAATAAAAACAATAATTGGAGTAAGGATAATAACATAAATATTGAATTTATATTCATTAACAAATCATACAAGTTATGATATTTAAACCTAAATAGGTATACATAAAAATATGTATCAAAAAGAGAAATATTAATAAATATAAAGAGAGAAAATTGTACTCTAGGTGTCCAGACAAATTTGGTGGAATAAATAATGACAAATATTTAATATAGAGAGTGAATAACATAGGGGCACTGGGGTGACTCAATCAGTTGAGCCTATGACTGTGGCTCAGGTCATGATCTTGCAGTTCCTGGGTTCAATCCCCACATCGGGCTCTGTGCTGACAACTCAGAACCTGGAGCCTGCTTCGGATTCTGTGTCTCCCTCTCTCTCTCTGCTCCTCCCCGGCCTGTGCTCTCTCACTTTCTCTCTCTTTAAAAATAAATAAATAAATAAACATTTAAAAAAATTTTTAAAAAAAGGGCATAACATACAATGCATCAATGTTTTATGTGAATAAAGTATAAATGTTTCTTGATAAGCATGCTATTGTCTTGATTAAAAAACCTTTTTCAGGAAATGTTTAATGTTTGATCACATTTTATTTGTCAAAAGTCAAATATATCAATCGATAAAATTTGTATTACTTACCTAATTCCTCTTGAAAATCTTTTATTTTTTAAAAAATGTTTTAATGTTTGGGGCACCTGGGTGGCTTAGTCGGTTGAGTGTCCGACTTCAGCTCAGGTCATGATCTCAAAGTTGATGAGTTTGAGCCCCGCGTCAGGTCTGTGCTGGCAGCTCAGAGCCTGCATCTTGCTGCCTGCATCTTGCTTTGGATTTTGTGTCTCCCTCTCTCCATGCCCCTCCTCCACTTGTACTCTATCTCTCTCTCTCATAAATAAATGTTAAAAAAAATTAAAACAGCAGCAAAACTTTCCCTTTTATCCTGCAGTGCTGTGGATTACAGCTGTGAACAATTAAAAGAATCTGTTCCTGCCACTGTGGGGCAGGATCTTGTTTTTAGATTGTTTTATATTTTATAAACGTGGATTTTTTTGCAATTAATTTTTATTTGTTTAAACACTACATTCAAATATTATTTATTTTGATCACAGAATTTTTTGCACCCCCTTAAATAACTCCCGAGGTAAGAACTACATTTTCCTCACCCTTATCCTGGCACTAACTAAAAAGAACTCTTTTGATTTTTTGTTTGTTTGTTTCTTTGTTGTTTTTTAAAGGAAGCTCTACGCCCAACATGGGGCTTGAATTCACAACACCATGGTCAAGGGTTGCGTGCTCTACTGACTGAGCCAGCCAGGTGCTCCCCAAGAACCCTTTTAATTTAATAAGTAAAGATCATAACTTCAAAAGAGAAGTGTAGACCATTAAAAAAAGCAATTTAAAAAAGAATACATAGATATATAATAAACTTTGAAAACAGGATGTGTGAATACAGTAGCCCTCAGAAGTACTCTTGTGATGGTTTAGGTGTAGAGGTTAGTAAAATTATTAAATCCATCAATGGAAGAATAGGATGCTTATTAGATTAGATTAAGAGGGTCTGTTTCTAAGAAGTGATGCAATTGGTAAAGATAGAACTTCAGAACCAGGAAAGATTAACTCAACAGGTGGGGCCATCCAGGCTGATGATATAAAACCATCCCTGAGGCTGACTGTCTCCAGATCTAATCCTAAGACCTCAGACCTCTCTTCCAACATGGCTCAAGAGAACTCTCCAAACAGTAAGTTCTCCACACACCTGACTGAGGTTTCTGTTTCATTGGTTTGGGGAGGAAATTGACTAAAACCTTAGTGGGGTTGCCACGGCTTGTGGGAGTTCCATTTTAAAACTGTTTGTTTTTAATGTTTATTTATTTTTGAGAGAGACAGACAGACAGACAGAGCGTGAGTTGGGGAGGGGCAAAGACAGAGGGAGACAAAGAATCCCAAGCAGGCTCCAGGCTCTGAGCTGTCAGCACAGAGCCCAGTGCGGGGCTTGAACCCACTAGCCATGAGATCATGACCTGAGCCGAAGTTGGACGCTCAACCGACTGAGCAACCCAGGCACCCCTGTTTGTTTGTTTGTTTTTTTTAACGCTTATTTATTTTTTGAGGGGGGGTGGGTGAGGAGAGAATCCCAAGTGGGCTTCACGCTGCCATCATAGCAGCCAGCTTGGGGTTCAATCTCACAAACTATGAGATCATGACCTGAGCCAAAATCAAGGGTTGGATGCTTAACTGACTAAGCAATCCAGGTGGCCCCCATTTTTAAACTTTAAAATAATGGTAGTAGGGTTAGGAAAAACTTTCTCTCACATGATAAGAAAATACAGTCTTCTGTGTGTTGCGCATTGGGAATCTCAGAAAGATACAGCATTCATGACCTAAACAAGATAGAAGATCCTTGCTTCGTGAAGGAGGGGGAGAGAGGCACACCTGAAAAAATGATAAATTAAGAAAAGGGGGGGTGGTGCCTGAATGGCTCAGCTGGTTAAGCATCCGACTCTTGATTTCAGCTCAGGTCATGATCTCATAGTTCGTGAGTTTGAGCCCTGTGTTGAGCTCTAAGCTGATCATGCAGAGCCTGCTTGGGATTTGCTCTCTCTCTCTGCCCCTCCTCTGCTTGCTCTCTCTCTCAAAATAAACAAAGAAACTTCAAAAGAAAGAAACTATGGGAAGCATGAGAAATGTCAGAGACCAGAATATCTTTGGAATCAAAGAAGTTTCCAGACTTCTCCCTCAAGACTGAACTTTTCGCTTGAAGTTTAGATTTGTCTGTCTCACTTGTTTGTCTCTAATAAGTGTCTGAAGCTCAGCATGTCCCAGACTGGACTCGCCATGTTTGTATCCAGACTCTCCTTCCCAGAGTTTATCCTCACTGAGGGCACGTCAGCTGTTCATGCTAAAAACTCTCGGGAGCATCTTTGACTTACTTTTCTCTCATGACCTACATCTAATCGGGCTGAAAATTACGTTGATTTTAACTTTAAGATATTTTAGGAATCTGATCATTTCTTGGTTCGTCCCCACAAGGCCCTGCAAGGCCCTATATAATCTGACTCCCACCCCCCAAGGTCTAGGATCTCACCTGTTTCTGCTTTATTCCAGACTGTCTAGCCCTCTGCTCTCTCTTAAAGAGGCCAGGCAGGCTCCCACTGCGTTTCCCAGCTCCTACGATGTGGGTCTCCACACGTCAGCACGGTTCTCTCTCTCATTTGCTTTAAGTCTTGACTCGAGTCATTTACTTTATTATTCTTTGTTTTTCAACGTTTTTAATGTTTTATTTTTGAGAGAGCGCAAGCAGGGGAGGGGCAGAGAGAGAGGGACAGAGGATCCAAAGGTGGCTTTGCGCTGACAGGCTGACAGAGAGAGCCCAGTGCGGGGTTGGAACTCACGAACTGCGAGATCGTGCCCTGAACATAAACCAAGAGTAGGAAGCGAAACGGACTAAGCCACCAGGTGCCCCGAATCAAGTCATTTTCTAAGTGCAGTCTTCCCTAATTACTTCACTTCCCTATGCATTCTTTCCTTTCCCTCCTCCTTTTTAAAAAAATTTTTTTATGTTTATTTATTTTTGAGATAGAGACAGAGTGGAAGCAGGGGAGGGCAAGAGAGACATTCACAGAACCCAAAGCAGGATCCAGGCTCCAAGCTGTCAGCCCGAGGACTGATGAGGGGCTCGAACTCACGAACCATGGTGAGATCATGAGCTGAAGTCAGAGGCTTAACCGACCGCCACCCAGGCGCCCCTCCCCGCTCCTCTTTTGCCGTGGAAATACTCCCCACCTGACAGACTATCTGTTTCGCTTGTTTACTTTCTATCTACTGCCCCTCCGTGAAGTCAGGGACAGCTTGTCTATCTCGTTTGTAGTGCCTAGAATAGGGTCTAGCTTTAAATAGACACTCTAGAAATATTTTTTTAAACAATTAAAATTAGATGAAAATGTTCTAGTTCATCCAATCAGGACTTACATGGTAGTCCTGTGGGTTAATGTTTGTTGGGGGAAGAAAGTTGGAGAAATTCAAGCTTTTGTAGGAAGGTTAAAATTTTGGAAAATGTGGGCCTGTCACTTTGAGCTTGACAATATCACAATACTTTAAAGACTTTTCTAACGGGATTCCTGGTAAATTTAATGAATGAGACTTGATACTATATCATATGTAACTTTTTGGAAGATTTGCAGTATTTGGTAAACCATTATCTTAAATTCTCTATACATGAGGCTACAAATTCATGCATGGTCAAAACACCCATTCGAAAGGCAATGTGACAGGGGTGACTGGGTGGCTCAGTCAGTTGAACGTCTGACTTGGGCTTTGGTCATGGTCATGATCTCACAGTTTGTGAGTTCGAGCCCTGCGTGGGGCTCGCTGCTGTCAGCACAGAGCCTCTGTCTCCTCTCTTCTCTGCCTTTCTTCCCCTGGTGCGCTCTCTCTCTCAAAAAGAAATAAACATTAAAAAAAAAGTTTAAAAAAGCCAATTGACATACGTATCTTAGTATAATACAGCACACAACACAGTTCACTGAAATGGTTTCAGACTCCACGCGGCAACTAATATATAAGAAAGTTTAAGCAACTTATTATAGTGGGTTTTCAATTTGGTGGATTTTTAATAATCTGAAAGGCTATTAAAGTACAGCTCTGTGTCCAACTACATATCTGAGGCTGTACATGCTCCATATGATTTAGTTAAAAGAACATCACAATAGAGCAAATGCAGATACAGAGACAAGAATCCAACTGTCTCTATACAGCTTAGGCTAGACCTCAGTTATTTCCATACATGTAAAGCAACGCCTCTTATCTACGTAATCATTTTATTCTGAAGTGAAAAATTTTTAATAAACATGTTATTTTGTTAAAATGTAGTGAGTTCGTGGACATTTTAAAAAGGATTAATCAAGGGGCACTTGAGTGGCTCAGTCTTGTGTGGCTCAGTCAGTTAAGCAGTTAAGCATCCGACTTTGGCTCAGGTGGTCATCTCGTGACCCATGGGTTTGAGCCCTGCTTTGGTCTCGGTGCTGACAGCTCAGAGCCTGGAACCTGCTTCGGATTCTGTGTCTCCTCTCTCTCTGCCCTTGCCCCACTCAAACTCGGTCTCTGTCTCTGTCTGTCTTTCAAAAATAAATAAACAAAAAAAAAATTAAATAAAATGGATTAATGTTCTCACTTTTAACTTTTAATAAGGTAAAACATGGTCTTTAGATATTCATTAAGTTTTAAAAGTGCAAATGGGGGGCGCCTGGGTGGCTCAGTCGGTTAAGTGACTGACTTCAGCTCAGGTCATGATCTCACAGTCTGTGAGTTCAAGCCCCGCATCAGGCTCTGTGCTGATGGCTCAGAGCCTGGAGCCTGCTTCAGATTCTGCATCTGCCTCTCTTTCTCTGCCCTTCCCCTGCTCACACTCTGTATCTCAAAAGTAAATAAACGTTAAAAAAAAATTTTAAAAAATAAAAAAAAAACTAAAAGTGCAAATGGATCTCGAAGCAAAAATACTGGGATTTAGTGATCTAGGAATACTTTCTAGAGAAAAAAATTGTATAATAATTTTCAAGTTCTTTTTTGTTGTCTTCTCCTTAGTAACGCCCAGTTGGGTAGGTTCCTGCTCCTCAGTCACACACACTTCCTTCCCCTCCTCACGCACTCGCATCCATCTGTTGCATTCAGTGCATTTCATGCCACTTAGGGATAGGTGTCTATTTTGATACATGTGTATCCTTGACAAATACAGGACATTGTTTTTGTGGAATGTATCTTATTTAGATTAATTGATTTTTACTGAATAACTTGTTTCCCTCCGGTTTTTTATTGAAGTACAACTGCACACAGCAAAACGCACAAATCCTAAGTAAAATTGGATTAATTTCTGTGTACACCTATGTAGGTATACATAATTGCTATGTAGAAATATCATCGTTCTATATAAACTTCATTTTGTGACTTCCTTTCTTGACTTAACCTATGGATTTTGTTCTTCTGTCATTTTTGCTCATTATTTTGGTCTTAATGCATAAAATTCCATCACAGGGATATGGCACATTTTACTTGGCCATTCATGTAGTATTGGACATTTAGTTTGCTTTAAATGTTAATACAAACAGCATTCAGAAAAATACATCATGGCGATCTGAGTGGGAAATAAATTACAGCGTTACAATTACTACACATATTTCAACAGGCATAGCCCAATTACCCCACCGACTATCTAGAATAAAGTACATTCCGACCACCTCTCGCAGAACAGTTTCCATCTCCCCACCCCACCCCCACCATTGCAAGCATCTGACTTTATCTGATTTTCTAACTTTCGAACTGCAGCTTTCAATTATGATGTCTTTGGTTCCAGCAATTCTTCTCACTGTGTTTTATGAAGATTAAATAAATATTTAACTCTTTTCTACCTCAACGTTAACATGGGTTCTTTCGTACATGATCTTCCATGTACTTTTACATTTCACATGCCTTTAACTTGGCATTTTAAAATATACTCTAGATTGGGACTCAACTTCATTTTTCTCCATACAGCAAGCTATTTTCTTCATCCAGCACTACCCTTTCCCACTGATTTTGGGGGCCATGGTTATCCCAAGTTCTCATATAGAACAGGCTTTCTGTTCCTCGCCAAATTGTTGCATTTGTCTACTTGTCTGTTTCTGCATGAGGACTATAGGAAAAAAATTTTTAAAACTCTATTATCTGGATAATTAAATCTATCATCTTTATCATTTTTAAACAAAATACACAATCTACTTTGTGGGCTTTTATTCTCCCTGTATGTTTTAGGTGGCCCTCAAAATCCTGTTGGGTTTCTTCTCAGAAAACAGTCATATTCTCCTCATGAGAAAAACATCAGATAAACTCTAATGAAGTTCTACAAAACAACTGCTTAGTACTCCTTAGAACTTTCCATATCATGAAAAACTAAAATCTAAGAAACAGTCAGAGCCAAAGGGAGCCTAAGGAGACATGAGGACCCAATGCAGTATTACTGTACCTTAGATGGCATCCGAGAACAGAAAAAGGATATTAGGTAAAAACTTTTAGATAAAAAATTGGAAAATATGAATAAAGTATGGACTTTAGTTACTAATAATGTATCAATAGCAATTCATTCATTGTGACAAATGTACTCTACTAATATGTTAATAATAGGGGAGGGGCACCTACCTGGCTCACTTGGGACTCTTTATTTTCTGAGAGCTGGGGAGAAGGAATGAGAGAGAGAGAGAGAGAGAGAGAGAGAGATTGAGAATCTTAAGCAGGTTCCACACTCCATACCCCACTCCTCCGGCCACAGGAGCATGGAGCCCACTGTGGGGCTCAATCACATGACCCTAGGATCATACCTGAGCTGAAATCAGGAGTACAACGCTCGACCAACTGAGCCACCCAGGCGCCTTTGAGTACGTGACTTTTTTATTTATTTTGAGAGAGAAAGCGTGAGTGGGGGAAGGGCAGAGAGAGTGGGAGAAAGAGAATTTCAAGCAGATTCTGGACTGTCTATGCAGAGCCCGATGTGGGGCTCGAACTCACCTGAGCTGAAAGGTGAACGCTTAACTGACTGAGCCACGCAGGTGCCCCAAGCACATGACTCTTGACCTCTGGGTAGTGAGTTCAAGCCCCACATTGAGTATAGAGCTTACCCCAAAAAAGTACAATGGATAATAGGGAAAACTGGGTATGGAATATATGAGAACTCCTCATACTATCCTTGTAAGTTCTCTGTAAATCTGAACATCCTAAAATAAGGTTTACTTCAAATATCTGTTGGTATTTTTGTTTGGAAATATAGTTCCTGTTAGAACGTCCACGACGACCAACACTATGGCAGTGAATATTCATGTACGTGACCCTGATGTACATGTGTCAGTTCCTCTAGGCTAGAGACTCAGAAAGGGAATTGCCAAGCTGTAACTCTGGAGTTTTGTGCCCCTCAGAGTCCAAAATGAACCATCTTGATATGCTCTCTAGGAGCCGTTAGCACACTGGGCTGTAATAAAATCGGGCTGATGAAAGAGATCTTACTCAGCTTTTACCTCTTTGCTTTCCTCCTTATAGCCTTCATCTTACTTTAGCTCTTCTTCATCTCTGTTCCTCCCTGCCCGGCCTCTACCTGTCAGTGTCCAGGAAGCTCTCATTTGCTTAGCCCTTCCTCCATTCCCTAGGGAGTTGGTGGGGTTAGTCAGAAGTTCTTCTATATCTACTTAACGGCTTAAGCTTTCCTTTAAGCCTTTTACTATGAAGGAGTTTTCCTTCTAAGAAGATACAGTCAAGGACCTGTGCACAGAGAATAACTTATGTGAAGGTATAAGATGGGTGGGGTCCTGGGAGGGTTTTTTAATCCAAGGCCAACCTCAGAGATTACTTTGCCATCAGAAAAATTCCATCAGACTATTGGGAGCATGGAGTGTGGGTCTTAGACTGGAGGGTCAGGGAAGGACTCTGAGAAGGTAGTGCTTGCCCTGGAGCCTGTCATAAAGGAGCAAACTAGCCCCTCGCCATATGAAGAGCATCGCAGGAAGAGAGGAACAAGGACCGAGCTCTGGAGCAGAACGAAATTGGCCTGCTTGTGGGACAGAAAGTTAGAGGTGGTGGCTGGAGGACACATTTATTCCAAGGTATAAGGACAAGGAGGTCATTATATGTGATGAGGTCAAAGATATAGGTGAGGGCCTGCTCAACATGGTAAGATTCGAGAGGACTTGGGAATGATAGTAAAGCTAACCTTCTTCTTTCAGGGCACCTGGCTGTCTCAGTCAGAAGATTATGTAACTCTTGACCTCACGGTTGTAATTCGGTCCCCACATTGGGTATAGTGATTACTTAAAAAAAAATTAGAACTCTAGGGACACTTGGGTGGCTCAGTCAGTTAAGCTTCCAATTTCAGCTTAGGTCATAATCTCACAGTTCATGAGTTTGAGCCTGGCATTGGGCTTGCTGCTGTCAGCACAGAGCCCACTCGATGTCTTCTCTGTCTCTCTTTCTCTCTCTCTCTCTGCCCTTTCCCTGCTCAGGTGCACATGCACACTCTCTCTTTTCTCTCTCTCTCTCTCTCTCTCTCTCTCTCAAAAATAAGTATTTAAAAAATACAAAAATTTAGAAATCAAATAAATAAATAAAAATAAAATCTTCTTTCAATGAAGTACAATAAACGGAGATAGACTGATATGCAGTCAAAGATTTAAACTTTTAGAAGGGACAAACATTCAAGGATCAAACACAAAAAGCATCCCTATGGGTTTGAGAATCCAAATGAATTATTTATTTTGCTTAAGGAATATAATGGGTAGCCAGAGTTAGGAGTTTTGACTGGATATATATATATATAATTTTTTTTTTTTGCATAAATGTGGAGTTTGACTTTTATGAGAGTGACCTCAGAAACATTGCAAAACCAAACCAAACGATCTTCCCCATAGTTTTTAAATGTTTGAAAAAACATTTTGGAAAGTGATCCTGTTTATCAGCTATTGAGGCCAATGGATTTTACCCAGAAATTTAACCAGAACAACTGAAAGAGACTTAATGGTACTTCATTTGCTCTTCATTCCTATGGGTTCAAGTATTCATGATTGTTATGACCTCTTACCGCCTTTTCTCGACTCATTATTCTTAATCCATATGAACAGAAACATCAATTTTTCATGGTTTTTGTAAATAGAAGACCGTGACTTCCCAGTCATGGCATTCACATCAAATAGAGAAGTTCAAGAATCACCCCTCTGTGTTTGAGGACTTTATAATTGTGTCAGAGTTCGTTCCTACTGGGTTCTGGTGGATTACAAAGGAAAAGAGGAAATCAAAAACTAGGTTGAACCTGAAGTTCGAAATTTATAAGCCGGCCTATTAAATGCTTCTTATTTCCTAATCTTTCCACAGAGACCACACCAACGAATCACAGACGCAGCCGCACCAAATTCACACAAGATCAATTGAAAATCCTCATCAAAGCATTTGACAAAAATCCTTATCCAGGTTATGCTGCCAAACAAAAACTTGCTTTAGAAGTCAATACTGAAGAGTCTAGAATCCAGGTAAATTACAAATTCTGTATCTCCAAGACTAAAAGTAGAAAAAGAGGCGAGGAAACTCTTAATTTGTTATTAAAAAAATTACTATAGGCATGTTGGAGCCAGATTGTGAAGATGCTAAATGCCAATCTTTGACCTAAGACTTAGTCGGATGTGACAGGTATCCATAACAATAGTGAGCTTAGACCTAATAAGAATCACACCCATTGAAGATGGGCAGTGATGGGGTTGAGATGACATAGACATACTTAATTCTCTCATTTTCTTTTCCTCACTTAAGATTTGGTTTCAGAATCGAAGGGCTAGGCACCAGAAAAAATCAGAACCCAATGAGGACTTAGAACCAAGCCAAGACCAAGATCACCTTGAAGAGGAGATTCGAAGTAAAGAGTCTGCTCCAGTCCTTCCACAACAGAGTTTCTTGGGTACCCAGGGGCCTCTCTTCCTGGAGCTAACTACTACTCTGAGTGGGAGAAGAATGTTCTTTCTCTCAGGGCTTCCTGTTCAGGGTCTTCTGGTAGCAAGGGGTCCCATATGGCCCCTGGAAATTCTTTCCTGCATGGTTCATGGACCTTTTGAGACCTTTCTCTGCTTACCTTCTTTCCACTGGAAAGAACGAGCAACGTGGCCATACACTGTGTCTCTTCTAGAACCTTTTGCCTGGAATAAGCCATGGCATGGCCCTCTTAAGAAGAGGCAAGAATTAGATGGAGACAGTGTGGGACATGTTTGGGTTCCTTGTTTGGGAATATGTAAACTGACCTCTGAAATGTTCCTTGACCCTCAGTCTTAAACCTATCCTAGGTAGAAAAGACAGACGGCGTCGTACCAACTATACATCCTTGCAATTACACGCCCTCATTGAGGCATTTTCGAACAATCGTTATCCTGGCTTTGATTCCAGACAGCAACTTGCTAAAGAAATTGGCATTCCAGAGTCAAGAATCCAAGTAAGTGATAAAGAATTTGCTCCATCTTCTAGGGATAGAGATGTAGGAGACGGGGAGCCCTGAGGACATGTGAGGCATATTCCTACTCCAGGGTCGTTCACAAGTTATTCTCTTCATCTGGCAGGTTCTTAAGGTTTATTTATTTATTGAGAGAGAGAGGGAGAGAGAGAGAACATGAGTTGGGGAGAGGGAGAGAGAATCCCAAGCAGGCTCCCTGCAGACAGCAGGGAGCCTGACATGGGCCTTGATCCCACAAACCGTGAGATCATGACCTGAGCTTAAACCAAGATCAGATGCTTAACCACCTGAACCACCCAGGTGCCCCTCCACCTAGTTCCCCTAGGGCCAGCTCTCTTACCCCCTTCAGTTCTTTCTTGCTGTAATCAGTGTTTTATTTTTTGTTTTCTTTATTTTCACTGCATTTATTACTAATATTAAAAAATGTTTAAAAAAATCCTTTCTTAGTTATGCAATGGCCCTCTTCCCTCCTTGCCCATACTCCTGATGCATTTCCTTGGGGCCAGTGCAAAGCTGAACTGTCCACTGTTATTTTTGCAGAAAGCAATCAGTGCCAGTGATGTAGGGGAAGAAAGTTTGAAGGAAGCGACAGTACTGTCCAGATTCCACCCTAAGGTTGGCTGGGTGGAGAGTCACAGAATTCAATCCAAAAGTCTGGTGACGTAGTCTAAGTAAAGTGGGCTGGAGAGGAGAGAGGGTAGCCCACCAAAGGCTTTAGAGAACACCTCAAAGGCTTGTGTGAAACCCAGAAGAAATGACACCAGGAGAAGAATGGGGAGGACCAGGGAAGCAGTCTTGTGGAAAGGTGCACAATTCTCCCATATTGGGATGTTGCAGAAAGTCTAGAGGTCCCCAAGAGCCTCACTCATTTTGGCAGAAAAGCTCAACTCTATCATTAGGACCTCACCAAGAGGCCACCCGCATTGAGAAAGCCTACAAGGGGATGCACAGTTTAAAAGCACAGTGATCACAGACGGGAGTGGTGGGGATCGTGCTACTGACACACAAAAACTATCAAATCCAAAAGCAAGGAGAATGGCCTTTCAGGGGTAATTCCACCTGTCATTCAAATTTAACCCCAGGTCACACAACCAGGTGAATTTTGTAGAGCAGTTGGCAACACTGGGGGCAAAGGGTGTCACATAAAAAGGCCTGAAAACAAGCAGCTGGAAGGAGGGAGTGGTAGGAAACTGCTCCAGGGCTCTCAGGAACTGGTGGCAGTGCTGGGGGCCAGGTGGACAGGTGCCCAAGCAACAGCACCAAAGAGGTTTCCTGTACAGCAGTCAGCTAGCAAAGGGGAAGAGGACCCAGGAAGCAGATGAAGGGAGCAAAGATGGGGTCCTGGGGACAAGTCTCGGGACGCTAGATCAGAGGAAAGACCAAACACTGGGCACCAGTGGTGACATACAAGTCTGGACCCAAATAGAGGAGACAGCAGCTGGGGGGGGGTGTCACTGACTGATGGTGGTGTGTGGAACAGCTTCAAAGTAGCCATCACAAGGCCACAGGGGAATAAGTGGCTTTTAGGTCAGGAGGCACCTTCCAGCCTGGATGGGAAGGCACAGACTCACAGGATGGTCTGTTGACACCTGGATGATAGAAGGCACAGAGGTCCTTATATTGACACTGGCCCTTTTTGGCAAAGTGTCAGCATACAGGGCAGCTGGATTGTCTTCCATAACCTGGAGTCCATCCTTGGACAGGCAGGAATTCTTGATAAGAGACAAGCTTCTGAGCTTCAAGAGTTTCTCTGCTCTTTGTGGAAGATTCCCCCTGGAGGGACTCCCATGGCCTGGTCTGGGAGAAGGGGGTTCAGCATTGTGCACTCCCCCAACCAACCACAACTGTTTGGGCCTCCTCTGGGGCCTGGATGTCCCTGAATTGGGCCTCTGCCCAGGGGAGGAGGTGGGAGACTCAGTATGGTAGAGTCATTGGTCCCCTTCATTCTTGGAGGACCTGTGTGAAGAGCTGATTGGGGTCATCAGGCTTCCCACTGGCCAGAAGGCCAGGTTGTCCAATGGGACCCCATCTTTCTCATTTCCTGTCTCTTCCCTCCTGCTCTGGCACACGGAGCTGCTGCTTCAGATTCTGCTTCTTCCACTTCGGCATCAGGGTGGCAACTGCTGCAGTGGGATTTGGAGGGCAGTGAGGAAGGGGCTGGGACTGTTTTCCTATGCTTTTTCTGAATACCACCTGACACAAAGGAATAAGATTTTCCTGAATAATAACGGAATGTTCCTTTACATGCAATATGACCCAGGCATTTGCCTAAAGTCTTTACATATATAATATTTTTCAGCCTTTCTAACTACCCCATGAGGTTGGAATTATGTTGTATACTTTAGAGATTTAACATTTAACTCAGAGAAATGTAAGATCCAGATGGAATAGAATTATGTCAGAGTGGCATGCTGTGTGTACCTATTTAAACCAGTGCTCCTTGGGTGCCTGGGTGGCTCAGACAGTTAAGCATTTGAGTTTTGATTTTGGCTTGGGTCATGAGATCGAGCCCACATTGGCTCTGTGCTGACAGAGAGGAGCCTGCTTGAGATTTCTCTCTCTCCCTCTGCCTCTCCCTTACTCGTTCTCTTTCTCTCTCAAAAATAAATAAACATTAAAAAAAATAAACCAGTGCTCTTTCCAGTAATCTGATAACTTAGATAGTGTGGTTAAATGTCACACAAATTTACCTCCTAGAAACAACGTGTTTGGTGTAAACAGGGAAGCAGATGTGTCTGGTCAGAAATAGTTTCACAGGGGTGCCTTGGTGGCTCAGTCAGTTAAGCGTCTGACTTTGTTCAGGTTATGATCTCTCAGTTTGTGAGTTCAAGCCCCACATTGGGCTCTGTGCTGACAGCTCAGAGCCTGGAACCTGCTTCGGATTCTGTGTCTCCCTCTCTGACTCTCTGCTCCTCCCCCACTCATTCTCTGTCTCAAAAATAAATACTAAAAAAAAAAAAAATTATTAAAAAAAAAAAAAAAGAAATAGTTTCACAGAGGAAAAGTTGATCTGAGGCTTCCAAGCAGAGAGAAGTCCCATGAGGGAGGACCAGAATAGAGAGGTTAGTAAGGGCAGCAGTTGTGGCAGACTAAATTCCTACGAGCAGTCCTGTGGCTTCCGGAACATTGTGAATTTGTCTATGGGCTGGTGAACTAGGGTGACATAAATATACTTAAGGAGGCCTCAAGTCTAGACCAGTTGTGGCCGGTTGATTAAGATGTTATATTCGAGTTTTGTGGACACCATCTTCCATTAGCCTGTGAGATGGGGCCCATCTCTGATAAATTCCTGTATACCGAGCAGTGCTCGATGGTCTTAAAGTGGATTAGACACTTGGAAATGCTTGCTATAAGAGTTTATATTTTATCCTTTGGGTGGTAGAGACATGCTCAAAGAATTAAGACAGGAGAAAGCATGCTATAGTTATAGTTTAAAATAGCTCCTCTTCCTCCAGTGAAGAATGGACTCCACTATGAAGATAGGAAATACGTTTGACAATCAGTGAAAAGTCAAGGAGGCTGAGACATGGAAATGAGTGCTGTGTAAGAAACAGCACGGACATAGACTGATAGTATATGCATAGATGGGGTGTGGAGGACAGGGGTGGCATGGAGAGGGAAAGAGATGAGACAACCAAGAAGACGTGGTGGGTCTAGCTTGGATGAATGGCTGATCTTGGTGTTATCCAGCAGGATTGTGTTCTAGAAGAATATAAGGAATTCCATGGGGCTGGAGGTGAGATACCTAGAATGGGTATCTAAGAGGCAGCTTCCACGAGACTCCAAAGCTCAGGGGTGGGGGGGAGAGGAAGTGCCTCAGTGAAGGCTGGGTGATTTTGTGGGGAAGATGGATAGAACAGGAAGACTGATTTTTTGAGTAAACGGTTTGGTGTGATTCTGAAAGAGAGTGTGAGTTGGGAGAGAAGAAAACAGACGTCAGCGGTGAAATATGAAGCTCATCATGTCCTAATACAGTCATTCCAATATTCTTTGGGCTAGTTTTCTCCTCAGAATTCAAAGTGGAATAGATTTTTCCTTAAAATCAAGATATTGTGGAGCATCTGAGTGCCTTAGTGTCTGACTCTTGATTTTGGCTCAGGTCATGATCTTGTGGTTTGTGAGATCAATCCCCACACAGGGCTCTGCACTGACAGAGGGGCACCTGCTTAGGATTTTCTCTCTCCCTCTCTCCCTTTCTCTCTCTTTCTCAGTAAACATTTTTAAAAAACAGATCTTGGTAGGTGCAGAAATAATGAGAAATCTCTTTATCAACAGGGCACTGATTCTCGTAGATATCACAAGCACGGCAGGTGGAGAAAGGGATTTATGGTTTGGGTGTAGAAACCATACTCAGGGTTGTATATGTGCAGTTCCTCCAAACAACCCTTCACCTGCAGAGTGGTCTATACCTTCAGGAAGAACACGAAAGTTTTTGTGGTGTTATGTGACTTTTCCAAAGCCTGGTTTTTGGACTCCAGGCCTATTCTATTGGCAATCTCTGTGAAAACCAAAAGTAGTAGTTGTGGAATGTGTGTATGTGTAACATATGTGTTTTTCTAAAGCTATGTTATATATATGTGTGTGTGTGTGTGTGTGTGTGTGTAATGTGCATATATGTGTGTAACTTATGAGCAGAGGCAAGGGGTAACAATTAATTATGTCTTGTGGGATGAAAAATATCTCCCTAGACAGACAGTATACTAGCCTGGGTCATGGATGAAAAATAGGCATTTTGGAGAGGAAGAAAAAAAAGATGGGAAGAGAATTCCAGGCAGAGAGAATGGTGTCAGTACAGGCATGGCACTTTAGGGAAAAACCAGCACCAGTAATGAGGAGATCGTGGGGACTCCAAGGATATCATGGAGGTACTGGGTGTGAGGTTCCGAATGTTGGGCTTTATCTTCAGACTCGATAGACTTTCCTAGCTGTTGTGGAAGGTAGGTGATTTTGGAATTAGGGTAGAACAAACCATCTCTCTCTCCCTTTTGCCTTATGAAAAAAGCAATGGTGAAGCTTATATGACATCATCTGTTTTAATTCTCAATGTTTTACCCACTTAGATTTGGTTTCAAAATCGGAGATCCAGACTCCATGCCCAGAGAAAAAGAGAACCTGACGATGAAAGCTTAGAACAGAGACAAGACCAGAAACAGGATCTGAGATGAGGAAGTTCAAGGTAATTACCCTGTTGTTCTCATTTTGGCTCACGAGCAGAGTCTCCTGAGTGCCCAGTCCTTCCACATGGTAGAGTCAACTCCAACTATCTCTTGGGAGGTAGAAGATACTCCTACTCAAGTGTCTTATCAGGCTCCATGTAGTAAGGGGATTAGTTATAGTTCCTGAAGACTCTTCCCAACTTGGTGGTCCCCCAAAGGATTTCCATTGGCCACTTTTCTAGCTGGAACCCAAAAACCTGAAGAGGATGCGAATTTGGGGGGCACCTGGGTGGCTCAGTCAGTTGAGCATCTGACTCTTGATCTCAGCTCAGGTCTTAATCTCAGGGTCATGAGTTCAAGCCCCACACTGGGTTCTGTGCTGGGCATGAAGACTACTTGAACAAAATTCACATTCTTTTTTTTTAATCGATGTCTTCCCAATACCTGGTACAAAAAAAACCAATCAGTAAACTTTTGTGGAAGATATGGTTGAATTAATGGATAAATCAGTCCTTAGGTGTGTTCTGTCAGGGGCCGGCTAGTGCATGGCTTTCCCAGGAGGTAGTAAGTTCCATGTTGGATTAGAAGGCGGGAATGAGTTTACTTCCATGTTTGAATGTACAGACTGGCTTCTTCCATTTTTCTTTCCTCCTTAGGCATAGAAGCTACTACACAAAATGGCCCCAATCTTTCTATCAGCTGTCTTATTTCTTCAGGGCAAGAGGAAGACAGACAGATAGAGACGTTCAGTGTGTTTGATATCTACAGCCTGGATGCTACATTTCTCTCACTTGCCTTGGGAACATGTTTTCTTAAACATACCTTCAACTTTTCCAGAGCTGAACCTGATGGAGACGCTCAACAGGACTTCCGGAGGCAGAGACAGATACGTGGTCCCACACCCTACTGACCGATCCTGGATCCAGAGTTCGGCAGATCTTAAGGACAACGAAAATAAACTTATTAATATCATTTTTCAATCATCATAATAATTGTGATTTTAAAGAAATATTTTATTTCTAAGTCATCTCTACACCCAGCATGGGGCTCGAACTCATCTCCAAGATCAAGAGTCGCATGCTCCACCAACTGAAGCAGCTGGGTGTCCCAGGTGTGCTTTTTAATAAGAGACATTTACTTTGTTTTCATTGCCATTTCCAGCACAGAGCTTCTAAAACCTTCGGAGCTTCCTATGATGAGAGAAATGAGAGGATTGGCATTTTCAGTCCCTCCTCCTGGACCACCAGGAAGGAGCGAGGAGATGAAGGTTGAGTCAATTGACAGTGACCAATGATTTATTTATTTTTTAACTCCATTTTAGTTAACATACAGTGTTAACTATATAGTGTACAATATAGTGATTCACCAATTCTGTACATTATTCAGCGCTCATCATAAGAAGTATGCTTTTAATCCCCTTTCCCTATATCACCACCCCCCACCCCTACCACCTCCCCTCTGGTAATAAACAGTTGCCTATAGTTAAGAGTCTGTTGTTTCTTAGTTTGTCTTTTTTAATTTGTTTTTTTTTTTTTTGTTTCTTAAATTCTACATGAGTGAAATCATATGGTATTTGTCTTTCTCTGACTTTTTATTTTTAATTTTTTTAATGTTTCTTTTTTAGAGAGAAAGACCAAGTGAGAGTGGGGGAAGGAACAGAGAGAGAGAGAGGGAGACAGAGAATCTGAAGCAGGCTCCAGGTTCTGAGCTGTCAGCAGAGAGCCTGACATGGGGCTCAAACTCACAAACTGTGAGATCATGACCTGAGCCGTAGTCAGATGCTCTATCGACTGAGTCAACCAGGAGCCCGCACATGTGCTAAATTTAAGGAGCCTCAGTGTTGTGTACGTACTGCACAAATTTTTAAATTGTACTGGGGGGAGGGCCCCTCCCTCCATCCTAACCTTTGGTCCTGATTTCTTGAAAAGCTTGATCCTCTAAGGACAAAAAGCATTTCTTTGTTGTGTTTGGATTGAATGCTCTGGTCAATCCTTGAAGCTGGGTCTTCCCCATTCACCCTTTGAACAGGGGTGTATACGCACACTCCCACATGCGACACTCATAAACACACACATTCACAGGAACATCCACTCACTCACACGTGAATACAGAAACACACAAATACCCACACGTAACAGCCACACTCACATTTGCAAACACACACGCAAGCACACACAGCTCTCACCAATATCAAGCTCCGTGGTGTTTGTCATGAATGAGAAGAGAGGAACCCCTCAACCCCGATGTGTTCTTGAGATTGGAGCAAGGAGAGGAGCCGCGGATGGTGGAAGGAGCAGTGCCAAGCAGCTCAAATCCAGGTACATGACCAGGAAAACGTGGGTGGCCCAAAGTCACACTGAAGCCAGTAATTTATATTTTTATATATATATAATGAAGTCATTTGTCAGGGAGCAGGGAGAGTTGAAACCTTCTCGGAGAGCTAGAAGAGATCTTCATACAGTAGAGTTCTATTTTTTTAATTTATTTTTTAATGTTTATTTATTTTCAAGAGCGAGAGAGTGAGACAGAGCGTGAGCAAGGTAGGGGCTGAGAGAGAGGGAGACACAGAATCTGAAGCGGGCTCCAGGCTCTGAGCTCAGCACAGAGCCCAATGCGGGGCTCAAACTCACGAACTGTGAGATCATGACCTGAGCAGAAGTCAGGCACTTAAGCGACTGAGCCACCCAGGCACCCCAAGTCCTTTCTATTTTTAACCTGAATTTCCCTTTCCAGATAAACTCTATTTCTTCTCTTTCTCACTAGTGTCCTGGGGCTCCCACCTACTCCGGATGTGGGTTTGCTTTGTAGAGCAGTTTTCCAATAGCCTTGGCTCGTTTCTTTCAGTCGTCCTTTCTCTTCATGGTGAGAGATCTGACATCCCAGTCTCGCCCCAGAGCTTCTCCATTATCCTGGCCTTCATCATCCATGAAACTGGCCCAGAGCTGCTGCCCTGGACATGGTAACTGGCCATGTGTGTGGATAGGTGGAGGTGGCTTAAAGTTTAAAGACCATTTATCAGGACATGCATTTGATAGGGTTTTAGGAAATTTAATGTTGCTTCAGGATATGGGGAACCAGCCTGAAGGGCAAGGGTTGATAGGGGATTGCTAAGAATCATTCCACACGTGTCAGTATGGACCTTTTATTTTTTTTTTAAGTTTATTTATGTATTTTGAGAGAGAGAGCAAGTGTGGGAGAGGCAGAGAGAGAGGGAAGAGAATTCCAAGCAGGCTCTGCGCTGTCAGTACGGAGCCTGATGTGGGGCTTGAACTCACCAACTGTGAGATCATGACCTGAGCTGAAATCAAGAGTCAGATGCTCAACTGACCGAGCCACCAAGCACCCCAAGAACACTTTAACTCAGCGGTGTGGTGAAACCCAATCTGATTGGTGATAAGGTCCCGTTAGTGTCTGTTTACCTAGAACTCTTCTCCTGTCAACTTCATACACTTGTTCTTCATACACTTGCTTCTTGTTGATTTCCTTTTTTCTTTTGCTTTATAAAAATTTTTTTAAATGTATTTTTGTAGCTTTCAGTAGCTTATACCCATACATGTAAGCTTCCAGCCCACAATTTCTTCAGAAATAGTTTTATTCTCATACCCCCTGCCCTTGGGATTTCTTTTACCTTTGGACAGCTTGAGGAAACAAGAAGTTGAGACCCAAAGGAACATGCCAGTTCATAAATATAGAATTAGCTAAATTATTTAGGAAAAAACTCCAGAGTACACACATTGCAGGTAACCTATAAATGACTATATATCTACAGTGGACGTTAAGCCTTGTTAATCTGAAAAGCTACAGTTGTTACACGGCATCGTATTTTTAGCAAGCAGCACTTAGGTTTGCGTCGGTTGTTATCTTAATCTTACTCTGGCATCCCGTTTTCGATCATTCTTGATCAGTACCGTGTGAGATTGCTTCTGTTCCTTCACTATCACTCAGTAAGGTTAGGTTAAGTTCACTTACCCAGAGAATGATCACTGCAGTGGATTATTTTGGACATTTCATTTCAATTATGTGAGTGGAATAATTCGCACAGGACATTTCTTTATTTTCTGCTTTAGAAAAAGACTGAGACATTGAAGAGCAGATTTGGAGATTCCAAGATATAGAGCAGAGTCTCGAGAGGGGTGTTGCATCAACCAACAAGGAAATCTTGACTTGGCAAAAAGGCATTGAACATGACTAATTTAAAGAAATATTTCTTCTGAGTACAGTGTTCCTTTGAGACTCAGACTCCTTGGGGACCCTAGGTGGCTCAGTTGGGTAAGCATCTGACTTCAGGCTCAGGTCATGATCTCGTGGTCCATGAGTTCGAGCCTCGCGTTGGGCTTAGTGCCTACAGCTCAGAGCCTGGAGCCTGCCTCAGACTTGTGTCTCCCTTTCTCTCTGCCCCTCCCCTGCTCGCACTCTGTCTTCTCTTCTCTCTCTCAAAAATAAATAAACATTAAAAAATTAAAAAGGAAAAAGACTCAGACTTCTTGAACATGACCCATTTGGAAAAGATTTGAAACATAGTTTAGATATGAAAACCTAAAAAAAAAAATTCTTATATACAGAAAATGAGTTGGCCAAAATCCACCCAAATTTATGGAAAAACGATTTGAAGGTAATGCCTGTTGAAAGTTATTCAGTTTGAAGTCATGCCTGCAGTGTTACTTAACGATGTACACTGGTGAGAAATCCTTTGAACGTGATAAATGCGGGAAAGAATGTAAGGGTGAGTAGAGAATCAAGAAGTATCAGAAAACTGATAAAGAAAATCCTACAAATGTGATAAGTGTAGAAAAGTCTACAAGCAGAAGCCGAAGCCCATTCAACTTCAGAAAACTCATAATGAAGAGAAACCCTATGAATGTAAAACACATGAAAAGCCTTTTCCCGGAAATCATCCCATATTAATCATGAGAAAATCCATGATGTAGAGAAAGCCTACAAATGTTCTGAATGTGGGTGATGAAACAGAATGTAACCCTCATTCGACTGTAAAAAACTTCACTCCAAACCAAACCCCTCTAGCTGTAATAACTGTGCAAAACTGTTCACTGACAAGTCAGATCTTGCTAGGCAACAGACAGGAACCCTGTGCACATTAAAATTACAGGGATACTGGGGCACCTGGGTGGCTTAGTCAGTTAAGCATCTGACTTCCGCTCAAGTCATTGTCTCGCGGTTTGTGAGTTCAAGCCCCGCATCGGGCTCTGTGCTGACAGCTCAGAGCCTGAAGCCTTCTTCAGATTCTGTGTCTCCCTCTCTCTCTCTGCCCTTCCCTTGCTCATGCTCTCTCACTCTCAAAAATAAATAAACATTTAAAAAAATATGGGGATACCTTCATTTATAAGTTAACCTGCAGTGGTCACCCAGTAATTCACGCAAAAGGGCCTATAATTTGAACCTTGTAGCTGAGGGCAGTGAGGTATTAATATATGGAGTTTCCTTTGAAGACTTATTTGGCTTCTTTGTTCAGAAAATATTTTTTAAGTGCCTTTTATATACCAGAAATATTTTTTTATTTTTAAGGTTTTACTTTTAAGTAATCTTTACACGCAACATGAGCCTTGAACTTACAACTCTGAGATCAAGAGTCATATGCTCTACTAACTGAAAGAGCTAGGCACCCCATGAATATTTTGAAACATTGGAGATGTAGCTAGAAACCAAACGTGTGAAAAGGAGCAGAAGGTGTTTGTTGGGAATAAGAATGTTTAATGGGCATCTGGTGGCTCAGTTGGTTAAGTGTCAGACTCTTGATTTCATCTCAGGTCATGATCTCGCCATTGTGGGATTGAGCCCCTAGTCAGACTCCATACTGGGCTCTGCCCCTCCCTTGCTTGCAAACATCCTCTCCTTCTCTCTTTCTCTGTCTCTCGAATATAAAAAATAAAATATAAAAAGAATGTCTCAGCTTACGTGTATGGTGTGGACCCAGGTGACAGAAGATGGGTTGCCAGATCAGTGTCTCTGGCTTTTCTCTCTCATATTTGCCATGTTGGCGTGAACTAGAGGAATTGTGGGTTTGAGCTGGAGAGAGAAATATTGTGGTTGACAGCAAGAGAAAACAGAAGAGACAACTTTGAAGTCTAGAACTGAGCTTCAGGCCTTTAATGTTCTCACAGTTAATGGAAGCCAGACGTGGGAACCAGCAAGTAAAAAATATTGTTAGGAGTGTGGCAAGTTTTATGTGGCAAAAGAAAAGCATATACCCACCGAAGACAGTGTGTCAGAAAGTTTCATCTCACAGCATACTGGTTGGTGGGAAGATTCACAAGCGATGAATTCGGATTTCCATTTTGGGATGTGAGGGGGAGATGCGGACCAAATAGAGATCACCAAGAAAATAGGGAGAGGCTCTTGAATCAAGCGAACTTTGTCTATGATAAAACACCTACTAAGCAGAAAGGCTGTGGATATGAAGCTTTTGCAAACATTTTTCATCTCCACTCGAATATTATTCTATCAAGACAAAAACTATGAGCATGTTTTAAGTGGAAAGAGTTTGAAAAATAACTCAGATTTATTTAATTGTAGAAGAAATTTATGAACTTAATGGAGATGAAAAAAATCACTCAGTTATAATTAATTTCCAATGAAGTGTGAGAAAATGCATACAGGAAAGAATACCTATGTTATGATGAATGTAGCCATGTTCAGTCTAAAGTCATACCTGACTGGACACCCGAGAGTACATTCTGGAGAGAAACCCTACGGATGAATGGGTGTGGGAAAGCCTGTACTGATCCATCGCTCGGCGCTTATTAAACATCCGAGATCTCACACAGGTGAAAGACCCCATTAATGCAAATTCTACCAGAAAGCCTTTAGGAGAAAAGCACACCTCATTATACACTAGAGAATTCACACCTGTGAGAAATTCTCTACCTATAATGAACGTGGGAAGCTATCCAGAGGGTGGTATTTTGTTACGTATGCCAACAGACTAAGACATCATCATTTCAGATAATCTTCAAATCATCAAAATACTTGGGTAAGAGGAATTCTGAAACTTTTCCTCTTTTCTGAATGTGCATCACTTAGGACTCCTTGTGTTGGAAGTGACAGCATATCAAAAACCAGCTTCAGCAATAAAAGAAATTTCATTAGTGCCTGTCACTGAAAAGTCCAGGATAACTTCTGGAAGGGAAGAGAAAGAGATAAGGTTTGATGATTGAATCATTATTTAGGAAACCAAAGAGAAACAAACAAACAAAAAATATGAACACTGTATGATGATCGAATGCACAAGGAATATCTTTTTTTTTAAATCAGTGACATTGCAAATGGCTTACAGGAGCTGATTAAAATAAAAATGGGAAAGTATTCTATTCAGGATAATGTTTATATAAAATACATAGAAGTAAGTGCAACCAAAAATAAACAGGGTCTTTATTACTGGACAAAGCAAAACGGACAGTAAATACATCAGCGTCCTGGGTTCAAATAATGTTAAAAATAAGTAAACAAGGACCTGAAGAAGAGAGGCTCACAAAAACGTTATATAGATGGGGAGAAACCCCCATCATTTTAGCCGTAACTGATTGCTATAAAATACCACTGAAATTAAAGTCTGATTCTTTACTGTTTTCACCGCTCATTAATGACCTGGTTTACGCAGACTCTGAAGAAAAGCAAGCACTTCTCTCTTGTCATCACTAAGGAAGACTGAGAAGACAATATTTTCTCCAGGTACAGGGATTGGTGGGAGACAGGCATCCGGATCTCAACCGGATGTGGAAATTGGAGTGTCGCGCGGCTACCCGGAAGTGATCGAGCAACCCCTGGGAGAAACAGGAGTCAGAAGACGGAACAGAGAAGAGCTTGACTTAGGACAGACACGTTAATCAACGCATGTGGTTCCTGAAACTCTTGGGTACTGTCCCCCCTCCCTAACTCCCCATGAGGCGGTCAGTCCGTGTAAACAGTAACGTGAATACTCACATTGTTCTCAGCTTATTCTAAGTACTTTCCATAGACTGAATTAGTTTATTGAATCGTTGCAAGACCCTATGAAAGAGATTCCATGCCTAAACCCTTTTACCAATAAGGAGATTAAGTCATTTACCCCAGGTCGTACCAGGGGTGAGAGACAAAGCCCAGGTCTGAACCCTGGCGGTCTGGTCTCATGTGTTAGCTCGTCTCTTTCTGCCATATAACTCATGCCTGTGGTTCCACTGCTCCGTCTCCTCTTAGAAACACTGCGCTGGCTGGTCACGAGGTTCGGGGCCTGGGCAGTTCACTCATCGGGGCTGTAGGACCCCCGCAGCCTTTGCTGCTCCCAGGGGCTCCTAACCGAGTGGAAGGTGGGAGGCTCGGCGGGACAGGAGCCATCAGCTCTATTCCCGCAGCAGCCTTACCAGGGGTATCGGCGCTCTGTTGCTGCACTGCCAGTCACCACGCACTGGGCAGCTTAAAACAACACTCATCCAGGAGCGCGGGGCTGGCTCGGTCAGAGGAGTGTGAGACTCTTGGTCTCCGGTTTGGAGTTTGACTCCCACACTGGGTATAGAGATTACTTAAAGAAATAAAACTCAAAACAATTTTTTTTAATGGAAAAACAGTATCCATCTATGAGCCCACAGTTCAGTAGGTCACAAGCCCAGGGACAGCGCGGCTGACTTTCCACCGCTGCTTCTCACAAGGCTGAAATCAAGATGTTGGTGGGAGCTGCAGTGCCCTCTGGAGTCCAGGGGCCTCTTTCCAGGCTCATGGTGGTCGCGGGCCCAATTCTGTTCCTTGGTGGATGTTGGCTGGGGATCACGCTCAACTTCTGGAGACCACTCTCGAGATCTTTCTACGTGGCCCCCTCAGTTTCCAAAACCAGCAATAGAAAAATTTACATATCAAACCCCCCCTAATGCTTTGAAGCTCTTGGATTTCAGGATGAGCTCCCTCACTTTTTTTAAGTTCAATTATTTATTCTGAGCAAGAGGGAGAGAGAGAGAGAATGAACTGAGGAGGGTCAGAAAATCCGAAGTGGGCTCCGTGCTGACAGCAGAGAGCCAGATGCGGGGCCCAAACTCACTAATAGCAAGATCATGACCAGGGCAGAAGTCGGTCGCTTAACCAATTCAGCCACTCGGGCGCCCCCAGCTCCATCACTTTTAAAGGCTTTCATGATTAGACCAGGCCCACTGAGGATAATCCCTCCTCTTTAAAAACATAAAATTATTTGTACCATATAATGTAACCTGATCGATGGAGTAAAATGCCACGTTCGCAGTCCTGGGGATTTTATGAAACACACGCCCCAGGTGTGGGAATCTTGGAGCCCATCTCTGGTTTCCGCCCAGCACACTACAGAACATTTACTGAACACTTACTCTGTGCCAGGCCCTGTTCCGAGCACTCGATGTGTGTCAGCTCACTGAATTCTCACCGTAGTGCTATGAGGTAAAGGTGAAAAATTATGCCCACATTATAGATGAGAACACTGAGGCACCAGGAGGGTGTACACGTGCCCAAGGACACAGCTAGCACACTGCAAAGCTGGGACTCAGACCGGGCAATAGGACTCCGGAGACTACGCTGGTAACAATGAAGAAGTGAGCGCTCTCTGGCACGGCCTCCATGTACAGTTGTGCAGTCTGTGCAGTGCACTAAAGCTCCCGCCCAGGAGAGAAGTAGGCGCTGAAATCCAGTTTCTGTCTGTCACCGTGCCATGGGAACTACCCTCTGCTCCACATGCCTGGAGGAAGGGATACCTTTTTCTTCCCACAAAAATGTCATTTACAAGCCCAGCCATGAATCTATGGGTCTGTCTGACCAGAGGTCCTGTTCCCTCATTTGCACGCATTTATTCTCAATCCCAGCAGCAACTTGGTTTATGGGCTCTGGACACGCTGGTTTCCCAGTAAGTAGGGCTCTTCCTTAACTTCCCCCAAATCCCACCTTGGCTCCCAGATTGAGATCTTCTTTTCATCTTGAACCTTCCAAGCATCCTAGACCTCAGTATTTTCCTAGCGGCCCATACTAGGACATGACCAAGATAGAACACACTGTTCAGTGGTCCAGTCCCCCATGCCCATCACTGTTGGGCCATCCGTTCACCGCTCAGTGCAGGGAGAGAGGCAAAAGAACAAACTTGGGTTCTCGTGGGGAAGACAAGATTTGGACATAATAAAATGTTTGCCAATATTATTTTACATAAAATGGCTTTTGGCACGGTGCCCGGGTGGCTCAGTCGGTTAAGTGTCCAACTTTGATTCAGGGCATGAGCTCACGGTTTGTGAGTTTAAGCCCCGTGGTTGGGTTCTGCACTGATAGTGTGAAGCCTGCTTGGGATTCTCTCTCTCTCTCTCTGTCCCCCCCCCCTTTGCTTTCTCCCTCAAAATAAATAAATAAGCTTAAAAAAATCCAGCTTTTGGCAATTTTTACCTCCCCATACATGCACACACATGCACATTATACATATAATTTTAGACATAATATATACATAAATAAGTTCTTTTTTAACTATTTATTTAGTTTTTAGAGAGAGAGTGTGTACAAGTGGAGGAGGGGCAGAGAGATGGGGACAAAGGCTCTGAAGCGGGTTCTGCACTGACAGCAGCAAGCCTGACGCGGGGTTCAAACTCACAAACCACGAAATGATGACATGAGCCAAAGTTGGACACTCAACTGACTGAGCCACCCAGGTGCCCCTAGATATATAAAATTTTATATCTAATATCTGTGATTAAAATATCACATTTTCTATTTAATATCTACAATATCTGTTTCTCATAGATTTGAAGCTGAAATACCCCCAATAGCCAGAGAGATGGCGGTATTTGAGCGCACAACACACGTATATACATTCCATTCATTCAAATGCCACGTCTCTCTGGGTATTTAAGTGGCACCTCAATTTCAACAATATTTACTGTGTGACTCCGTTTACTCCTTCCTTCAGCGGGTCGTGCGCCCGGATAGCCGGGAGCATTCTCGTGGATCCTCCTCTCGCACCGCCCATCAACGGCTGCTGGTCCCTCCTGCCGGTCTCTCCCCTTGGGACGCACTACTCATCCAGAGCACCACCCCCTTTGTTCAGGGTCTCCCAAGTGGGCTCAGACTGGCTTCAACAATAAAAGGAATTCATGGGTGCGTGTAACAGAGATGTCCAGAGGGAGAGCTGATTCGTGGGAATCAGGCGAGGCTCTATCCAGCAGCTTAAACGGTGTTGACAGTAACCCAGTTTCTCTGTCTCTGTCCATGCTACCTGCACCGTGTTGACCTGATCCTCAGTTTCTACCTGGCGGTCTCCCATTTGCCCCAGGCCCTATTTCCTGAGCAGCAACACACCATACCACGCTGTATTATCTAGAAGACAAGAGAGCAAGCACCTGTTTTCCTGAAACCCTAGCAAATGTCTCCTGTGTTCTCACTGGCTCTGCCTGGGATACGTACCAACCTTGGTGGTTGAAATGGAGGTGGGGTGCACTGACTAGTGAGACTCAAGAACATTGTTAGGGTTCATCAGAGAGGGAGGCAAACCATAAGAGACTCTTAAATACAGAGAAAAAATTGGGGGTCGTAAGGGCAGGGGTGGTCTAAATGGGGGATGGGCATTGAGGAGGGCACTTGTTGGCGTGAGCACTGGGTGTCATACGTAACAGATGAATCACTGGGTTCTCCTCCCGAGACCAATACTACACTCTATGTTAACTGACTCGAATTTAAATAAAATTTTAAAAGTGAAGAAAAAAAGAAAAGAACATTCTTAGGTATAGGGTCAATTCTATCCTAACAGCATGGGTCGAAATGGAGAAAGGAGCTCTAATGGAAATCTCACGCAGTCTTATATTCTCCTTGAACTGGTCAGCAACCCAGTGGCTCCATTCTCAAAACGTCCAGAATCTGAGCACTTGCCAACACTGCTGTCCTGATCTGAGCTTCCATGTTCTCTGCCTTGGATTTTACACAAGTCTCACCGCGTCCACCTTTGCCCCTTACAGACTCAGAAGAATTGCCAAAAACTGGAAACAAACCCAGTAGCAATCAACTGGTGAACGGATAACTACATCGTGGTATAGCCGTGGAGGAACTACTACTTGGCAGAAAGAGGAAGGAACCACCGTGACTTACACCAACACGGAGAATCTCAAATTCACAGGATGCAGAAAAGAAGCCAGACACAACCATGTTCGTATCCTATGACTGCACTTACATAATCCTTTAGAAAATGCCCATGAATCTTTGGGGACAGGGCACACTGGGGGGATTAAAAACGGGCAGGAGGAAACTTCGGGTGGTGATGATAGGTTCCCTGTCTTGATTGTGGCGATGGTTTCACAGGTACACATGTATCACAAAGCATCGAAATGTTTGCTTTAAGTATGACTCATCTATTGTAGGTCAACTTAGTAACATGGTAAAAATTTTAGAAAATCTAAGAAGCAAACAGAAGGCAAATGCCAATAAGGATAAAAACAGCAATCAAGGAATCGGAAGAGGCATTGATACACAAATATCAGAGACTCAACTTTGAAAATAGTCCAACAGTCGGCAAGCCTAACTAGGAAAAAAAAAGGCAGAACACACACAGGATCAGAGTCTTGAACAATGGAGAAGCAGCCACATAGACAGATCAGGTTTCAAGGGTGAAAAGACAGTATATGCTAATTTATGGCGATACCTTTGAAACTCTCAGGTGAGTGATTTTCTAGGAAAGGCTGAGCAGACTTCTTTGGGTAAATTTTTCAAATATTTGAGAAACATAGTTAATAGTAACGTCCCAGAACATTAAAAAGCAGAGATTAGTTCGGATACCACAGAACACGCCTAGCGCGCACCCTGTGGTGGGAAATGACCCGCAGGGTCCTGTTCTCTCCATCGCGCCTAAGCCAGAGATAGGACCCTGCGCCTTAACCTTGCCTGCTCCCGCACTCTCTCTTCCCCGCCGCCAGCAAGTCCTGTTTATTCTCCCTCAAAGCAGCCCTCTCGTTCGCCACCCTCCCTTGCTTCCCGTTTCCAAGTTCCAATCATCTGTTGTATGGACTTTTTAAGTTTATTTATTTGAGAGAGAGAGAGAGCACAAGTAGGGGAGGAGCAGAGACAGAGAGAGAGAGAGGGAGAATCCCAAGCAGGCTCCTCACTGTCAGTGCAGAGCCCAACATGGAGCTCAAACCCAGGAACCATGAGCTCATGACCTGAAATCAAGAGTCAGGCACTCAACCGACTGAGCCACTCAGGTGCCCCAACATGAGAAATGTTTGAAGGTTATATACAAACCATATAGTATTATTAGGTCATATTAATTATCAAAAAAGAAGGCTCAACTTGGTGTCAATATGTTGTTAAGATGTCTAATAATTACCCATTTATTATTATTTCCCATTTGTTTATTATTATTCCCTTTCAAGGACGGTGCTGAAAGGAAACGGCCCCTTTCTGGGAATCTTATACAATTAAATTCTGACAGCATGCTCCCCTCCCCTCCCTCTCTCCCTCCCTTCCTCGCCCCCTCTTTCTGGCTATAATCTTGTATTTCTCAGAGGTGCTACCAGCTCCCCACTGAAAGTGATGTACAGCTTGCTTTAAAATGTCTGTGTTTGAAAATGCATTGAAATCTACTTAAACAGGGGGCGCCTAGCTGGCTCAGTCGGTGGCACCTGTGACCTTCGATCTCGGAGTTGTGAGTTCAAGCCGCACACTGAGTGTAGAGATTACTTAAAAATAAAGTCTTTAAAAAATCTATTTAAAGAAAAGCTGTCAGGCAGAGTTAGATAATATGGAAGACTTTGTGGCGGTGGTACTGAAGTGGCTCACTGGTGGGTGTTTTTGATTTAAATGGGGAACAACGCCTTAAAAAAGCAACCCTCCACCAGTCTAATTTCTGCCAAAGATGGGCGGGAGCAACCATTTTATTACCTGGCTTCGAGCACCATCTAGTGGTAATATGTAGAAACTGCCACAGGAATTCGCAGGCCCAGGCTCCCGGGTGCAAAGTCCCAAACAAACCCAAGGACGCCTTTGTGTCCCCAGGAGTGCAGAGTCGTTGCTCTCTCATGGACTGCACATACCTTAAGGCTTCACACAGTGCGAACGTCCTGCCGGACCCCTCACTCATTCTCATGTGTTGATGGCTTTAATATTTCCCTGCAACGTGAAATAAATATTTATCAAAAAAAAAAAAAAAAGAAAAGAAAAGAAAAAGAAAAAAAGAAAAAAGGAAAGCCAAAAAAGAGCCAGAGGACTCTTGCTTATTTAGAGCAGGGACTTCTCCAGGTAAGGCTGCCAGACCTCCTAAACCAGAAACTCTAGAGGTGGGGCCTGGAAGCCCCCTCCCCCTCTCCCCTACCACCTACGTGGGATTCTGTCGCAGGCTCAAGTCTGAGTCTTTCCGTTTCAAGCAGGGGTTCTTAACCAGAGGTGATTCTGCCTCCTAGTGGACTTTTGGAGACGTCCTGAGACATTTTGGTTGTCGGGACTGGTGGGGTGCTCTTGGCATCTAGCGGGTAGAAGCCAGGACACAGAACCACCGGCTGCGGCAAGAAATTATGAAGCTTCAAATGTCAATTGTGCGGAGGCTGAGAAACCCCACGTCACAGTACGGTATTTCCTCCCCTGCCCCCCGGCTCTCCCTAACCTCCTCCGCCTTGACGCGTCCACCGCCCCCTCCTGCTCCACGTGCGGGACTCTGATGGGCGCGGAGGCCATTCCGGATATTTAACTCGTAGGCACTAGCCAATCCCCACGGGACCCTGATCGAGTCCCTGCGCGCCAGCTGCGAGCAGTTGGCACTGCGCCTCTGTGCGCTCTGGCTGCCCCTCAGCCCCACCCACCGGCCTTCGCGTTTTTAACTCTCACTTACTTTCAAGCAGGTCTCAGATTGATAATTTTATCATGGAAATTTCTTCAAGTGTATTTATTTATTTGCGATATCTATACCAACGTGGGGCTTGAACTGACAACCCCAAGACTGAGAGTCGCATGTTCTTCCAACTGAGCCAATCGGGTGCCCCAATTTATAGTAATTTTCCCCTAGATTTATAGTTTTATTTTATTTCATTTGAATGTTTTCATTTATTTTGAGAGACAGAGAGAGTGCGAATGGGGGGGAGGCAGAGAGAGAGAGAGAAAGAGAGAGAGAGAGACAGAATCTGAAGCAGGCTCCAGGATCGAGCTGTCAGCAGAGAGCCTGATGCAGGGCTGGAACTCACAAACCATGAGATCATGACCTGAGCCGAAGTCAGACGGTTAATTGACTAAGCCACCAGGTGCCCCAGCATACTGATTATTTTAAGTTAAAAGTTCTTAAGAGGGGCGCCTGGGTGGCTCAGTTGGTTGAGCGTCCGACTTTGGCTCAGGTCATGATCTCGCGGTCTGTGAGTTCGAGCTCCACATCGGGCTCTGTGCTGATGGCTCAGAGCCTGGAGCCTGCTTCAGATTCTCTGTCTCCCTCTCTCTCTCTCTCTGACCCTCCCCCACTCATGCTTTGTCTCTCCTGCTCTCAAAAATAAATAAAAACATTTTAAAAAAAGTTAAGAAACAGCAGGTGTAAAAAACAAAACAAAATAAGACAACCCCCCTCCCAAAAAAAACCCCAAACACTGACCTCCCTCTGTCCCCGGAAAACAGGATCTAGACCCTTCGTGTGAAAGGCACCCTCCCTCTCCCAGGGGTAAAGAGAGCTCCTAATCATCAGAGTTAGAAACTTTAGAGCCAAGAAGTCTGTATGCAAACAACCCGTATTACTTTTTACTAATTTACTACCTCAGCCCAAATGATGTTTCGAATTCCTTACTAACTGAAGCTCCCAAAGATAAGTTTTCTTTGTCCTGCCAATTCCTCGCAGATTTATTGTCACTTTGCCTAAAAAGTATAAAAACCGCTTGTCTTGGTCGTTTTGGAGGTGGTCTCGGTTTCCTGACTGGGCCTCCTGCGCGTGCACACGATTAAACCTTGTGTGTTTTCCTCCTTCTCCTCTGACTCACGTCAATTCCATTCTCAAACCAACTGGAAGAATCTCGAAGGGTAGAAAAAAATTTTCTTCCCCGAAAACACCATGCTATATGTTAGGTCCCCAGAACTTGTACATTTTATAATTGAAGGCGCTTCCTCTTTGACCAACATCTGCCCCTTCCCCCGCCTCCAGCCCCTGGGCACCACCGTTCTGTGAGTTCGATTCTTTCTTCTTCTTCCTCTTCTTCTCCTCCTCCTCCTCCTCCCTTTCCTCCCCCTCCTCCTCTTTCATTTTCAAAATTTCACATAAGTGAGATTTCGTGGCTTTGTCTTTCTCTGACTTCTCTCACTTAGCATAATGCCTTCAACGTTCTTCTTTGCTGTTCCAAATGGCAAGACCCTCTTCTTTCTCCTGGCTGAGTAATATCCCATCCTACACTGTATTTTTAGTCATAGAAATAATTAGACTTCAAGCCACGGGCTCTTTCAACAGCGCTGACTAGAACCTGGGATTTCTTCAGGCGTCTGCCAAAGCCGACAAAGCCGTTGTCTTTCTTTGTCCTTGGGTAAGGACTCTTAGGTTTCCATTTTAATTTGGACAAAAACGTACCTGACAGACACGTTGGGGCAACTGGAGGTTTGAGCCCCTGCTCGGCCCTTCCCGCGGCGGCCACACTGGCCGGACGCCTGCGCCTTGCGCCGGGCACAGTGTCTGCGTGTCCCAGATGCATTTGTGGAAATCTCACCCCCAGGCCGCGGCTCGGGAAGGTGAGCCCTCACCCTGGGGTCGGTGCCCTCATTAAAGGGACCGCGGGGCACTCCCTCGTCCTCTCCCCGCCTCGAGGACACAGAGAAGACGCCGTCTGTGGACAAGACCCCAAATCTGCCGGCGCCTTGATCTTGGACTTCCGGCCTCCAGACTGCGAGAAACAGACGCCCCGTCTGTGGAATTCTGTGCCAGCAGCCCGGTGACAACGACACCCTCGCCCTCTTCCCTTCACGGGGACTCCCGCCTGCGGGAGGAGGGGCTCAGGCTGCTGCCCGGACACCGAGGGGGTGCGGGGCGGGGTGCGCGGCCGGAGGGGCTGCGGAAAGGGCCGTGGCGGAGGCCGGAGGCCGACTCTCCCGGGCTGTGCGGTCGGCCCGTGCGCGGGATGCGGAGCGGGATCCGGAGCGGGAACCGGATCACGACCCGGCCTCGCAGGAAGAAACGCGGAACCCGGGCGGTGTCGTTCCTCTCCGCGCCCCGTCTCCTCTCCCGGAACACCACTTAGACGCATCCCGGTCGCGGGGTCGGCAGGGACAGAGAGCGCACTACCCCGGGACACGCTCGGCCCCGGATCCGAGTTCGCGCAGCCCGCGTCGCTCAGAGCGGGGCCCCGAGACCGCGCCCCGGGAGCCGGGCCGGAGGCGCTCGCGGCCCGAGCGCGCGGAATCCCGGCCCCGCGCCCCCTGCGGCGCCCCCTGCTTCGTCTTCCTCAGGGCGGGTGCGTGTCCACACCCGACACGATTTTAAAACTCCGCCACTTTCAATCCGCTAACGTCTGTCCCTCTGTCCCATGGCGTGAGCCGTCTCTGGGCAGCGCCACGGCCGGCGCCGTTCCCCGGCGCGTCCCCGGCCTCCAGCGGGGCGTCCCCGGCGAATCCTCGGGGAATTCTTGTGGAAAGGACGGCAGTGCCGAAGGCCTGTTTGCGAGGAGGCCAGAGTCCACGGGGGGGCGGGGGAGGCCGGAGGAGAGGGAGCGGAGCGCGTCCCAACCTGGGCCAGCGTGCGGGGTGGGGGTGGGGAGCAGCCAGCGGGGGGGGGTAGGAGGGCCGGCGGGGGGGGCAGCCAGCGGGGGGCTGGACGGGGGGGGGGTGGACGGCGGGGGGCTGGAGGTTGCGGAGGGGGCCAGCTGTCGGGGGGCTGGACGGCGGGGCGGGGGGAGCAGCCAGCGGGGGGCTGGACGGCGTGGGGGGGGCAGGCAGGGGAGGGAAGCCGGCGGGGGGAAAGCAGCCGGGGGTGGGGGCAGCCAGCGGGGGCGCCGTCCTGGCGGGGGAGCGAGCGCGCAGATTCTCGGGTACTTCTGGGGACAGGGCAGGAGCTACGCGTCCGAAGGCCCCAGGCTGGCGGCTCCTGGACAGAACTGCCCTCTTTCCCTCTCGGTTCAGTGGCTTTGGGTTGAGACGGCGCACGTGGATGAAAGCAGCTCGCCAGTGAGTGGGGCCCATTGTCAAAAGGTGGCGCTCCCGGAATGTTGTCTAAAACCTGCTCTGTTGGGGAAAGGACTGTCCCCCTGGTCTTGAAAATGCAGGATTCATTTCAATCCATTTTTTTTCCCAAAGCGAGAACTACCTCCCCAGAGGGGATTTGGGTGAATTTGGAGAAGGGGACAGCAGGGGAGCAAATTGCACCCTCGCCCAAGCTCATGGTGCCAACCCGGCAGCCGGGCTCCGGAGCAAGGGCTCCCAAAGTGGGGTTTCCAACTGGCTCTGCCACTTAGTGAGCGTGTGCCCTCGCCCAGTCGCGCTCCTGGCTCTGAGCTTCAACTTCTTCATTGGTGGTTTCGCTCAAACACTACTCGTCAAGCCCGTCGCTGTGCCAGGCCAACTTTCCATCCTCACAGTCTGCATTCTGATGGGGCGACAGACGACAAGTATGGCAACGGGGTCAAACATCTAGGACGTTAGCGTCAAATGCTACGGAATGTCCAGGAAGACACCTTGAGTGAAATACAACGGTCATTCTGAAATGCGGGAGGAGGCACGCAGCAGGAAGCTGGCGCTGTAGTAGACTGAAACCGCTGTGAGGAGAAACCTCTAGAACTTGGATTCGCACTGGGGGTTTCTCAGGAAGAGTCTCAGGAGCTGGGCTTTGTTCTAGATGGGATGTGGCCAGGAATGGAGGGCGATGCTGTGACCCAGAGTCTCTGTCCATCATCCGGGCAGGCCCAGGAGCAGGGCTGCAGCTGCACCCGGCCGAGAGTGTCGCCAGGACAGAGGACGTCTTTTCGTTTCTGAGTCGTGGGCCATGTTGGCGTCTGTGTGGGGACCCGATCAGAGAGTGGGTGTGTTCTGTCCCGATCCGTCATGATCCCTGAGCGACCTCTTCCGGCAGATGTAGGAGGACGTCGCTGAGGGTTGACGAGCGACAGAACGCGGAGGCTGGCCTCTCCGTGCTCATGACAGGCCAGGCCGCTCTCCCGGAGGTCGGGGCTGCTTTCCTCTCCCTCGGGGGCAATGAACACAAGGCACAGAGACAACACAAGAGACAGAGAATCCCAAGCAGGCTCCATGGTGTCAGCACAGACGCCAACATGGGGCTCAAACTCACAAAACTATGAGATCATGACCTGAGCAGAAACCAAGAGTCAGATGCTTAACTGACTGAACCACCCAGGGGCCCTGAATACATGTATATATTTTAATTTAAATATATATTTATATATTTTATTTAAATATATATTATATATTTTATTTAAATATATATATTTTATTTAAATATATTTATATATTTTATTTAAATATATTTATATATTTTATTTAAATATATTTATATATTTTATTTTAAAACATATATATTTAAGTTTATTTATTTTGAGAGAGAGATTTTGTGGGAGGGGCAGAGAGAGCGAATCCCCAGCAGGCTCCGCGCTGTCAGTGTAGAGCTGGAAGCAGGGCTGGAACTCAAGAACCGCAAGATCATAACCTGAGCCAAAATCAAGAGCTGACGCTTAACCGACTGAGCCACGCAGGAGCCCCAGACATGTTTTCGAGTGAGGACTGGCCCTGATCTTCTGACTGGCTACAAGAAGCGAGAGGAACCGGGATCCTCCCAGGTCCTGGGGCCTGGGCACCTGGAGGAATGAGACGCCTCTCTGGGAACCTTCGGGAGCGGCTGGCTGGCTGGGCGAGGGTGGATTCCAGCGGCTGAGATTTGGGTTTGTTATCTGAGATGCCCACGGGACGTCCCACAGTGGGGATGTCAAAAACACCCGTGGAGAAATGAGTCTGAGGCACGGCTGCCGAACGAAATGCAGGATTTCATTTAAGCTAATTTCGAATTCAGATAAACAACATTTAACTTTTTCATGTATTTCTCAGCTATTGCATAAAACATGCTTATACTTAAAAACAGTTATTAGTGGGGCACCTGGCTGACTGGGTCGGTAGAGCATGTGACTCTTGATCTCGGGGTCATGAGTTCAAGCCCCACACTGGGCCTAGAGCTTCCTTAAGAAAATAAATAAATAAAAACAATTATTAGTTTTGCAGGGGGAAGCAGAAATATATCCCATACAGAAAAACTCCAAATAATTTGTATAGATTCTCTGCCCTCAAGTAGGTGGGGCATAACCTTACTCTCAGGTGTGGGCTGTGCCTGGTGGCCCCTTCTATAGTGTACAGGGTGCAGAGGGGGGAAAAGGAGCAATTTTACGGGAGGGAGACCTGATAAAGAGTCTCTCGTCCTGGCGGTCAGGCCGCAAGCCACATCGACAGTTCGCGCCCTTGATATGGTGTGACACGTGGCGCTGCTCCTCTGGGTCTTCTTGCCCCGAACCTTCAACCCTGGTCCGCTCGTGAGAAAACCATCAGACAGCCCCGGGCGAAGGACACTCCACAAAATCCCTTTCCGGTCCTCCAAACTGTCCAGGTCATCAGATACAAGGCAAGTTCTAGAAGTTATTATAGCCGGAGGGAAACTGTGGAGTTGTGACAATTAAATGTGACTCGTTGTCCTGGATGGGATCCCAAACCAGAAAGAGGACGGAGGTAAAAACAAAGGGAATCTGAGTAAAGTATGGCCTACGGTAAACAACACAGTACCGGTGCTAGTTCGTTAATTGTAACAAATCACACTAATGAAAGGGGCTAAGAGAGGAAACCAGATATAGCTCAGAGCCTGGAGCCTGCTTCGGATTCTGTGTCTCCCTCTCTCTCTGCCCCTCCCCCACGTATGCACCTTCTCTCCTTCAAAATAAATAAAACATTTAAAAAATTAAAAAAAAAGGGGCGCCTGGGTGGCTCAGTTGGTTGGGCGGCCGACTTCGGCTCGGGTCAGGATCTCGCAGTCTGTGAGTTCAAGCCCCACGTCGGGCTCTGGGCTGACGGCTCAGAGCCTGGAGCTTGCTTCGGATTCTGTGTCTCACTGTCTCTCTCTGCCCTTCCCCTGCTCACGCTCTGTCTCTATGTCTCTCAAAGATATATAAATGTTAAAAAAAAATTAAAAATAAATAAATAAATAAATAAATAAATAAAGATTACTCATTGTCCAAAATTCGTATTTAACCGAGCATCCCGTATTTTCATTTGCGAACTCTGGTAACTCCGCCCTGGGCTCTCTAACTAGAGGTATGGATTCTGGAGCCATCAGCATATTTGTGAAGAAAGTGAATGTGATTAAGGGGTGGGAGGTGGAGACACAGGCAGCGGGGTGTGTGTGTGTGTGTGTGTGTGTGTGTATGTGTGTCTGGGGTGTTTGCTGTTGGGGCAAAGTGGTTAGCGGCATTCCCGCTATGTGGCAGCTACGTCTCTCCATGCCTCAGTTTCCCCATCTGTTAAAGTGGAGATTACACTCATGCCAGCCCCTTGGACTCTTTGGGAGGGGAAGTGAGTTGAGTTGGAGAAAGCGTTTGTCATCACATCGGGTATAGACCCCAATCGTGGAAGCCAATTTCCAGCTGAATTTTCCGACGCCTCTACATACGCCCATACAGACATGTACTTGGGCGAATATAAAATATATCTCCACGTTTCTGAAAAGACTGTACACATTGGCTTCTTGTGGAGCGTTTCATTCTTTCTGACCGCATTGGGGAATTTGATTCCAGAAGAGCTGCACTGAGCACTGACTGTGTGCCAGACAGCACGGTAAACACTTCTAAATAAATAAAGCCTTCAGAATATAAAATCCAGGGTTGTCGGTTCCTAAAATTTGGATGAAAACTGGCGGAGGATGGAATCCAGGGGTAATTTGCTCAACAAAGTGGCTATTCAGACACATGAGATTTTAAACAGATGCCTCCGGAACGCTGGCCGCACTGTTTTGTGTCTGAGAGAAACCTTCCCCATCCTTGATTACATGGGGTGCATTTAATTATTGGAATCCCGCCTGGCCTTTAGCTCAACGGAAAATTCTGTTGATGACTGTCGTCTGGCCCACGGAGTCCCGGTAAATGTCCTCGTGCCCTTTGCTCCCGGAGTGCGAGCCCTTAAGGCCTTTACTCTCCTCGCGCTGTCTGTCTCCGACGTCCCCCCCAGTGCTCTCCCCATTCCAGTGGCCCCCGGCCGTCCCACATCCTCGGTGAGCAGACCAGCTACCTCCGTCTCTCCCTCCTGTGCTGCAGGCTGCCCCCCTCGGCAAGAGCCATCGCGATCGCCAAGCTCCTCGGGGTGAAGACCCGGAAGAAATCCCCCATCGGCCCCCTTCTCTGGGAGCCCTTCGGCCGAGCCACCTGCCGGCCCCGCCGAGTGGGCATCCCCGCCCCCCACCCCCATTGCCTGCGCACCTACCAGTGTCTCGTGCATGGGTCTCTCGCCCCTAGACCAGATCGCCAGCAACTCCCGCCCGGCAACCAGGCCGGCAGCCTCGCTTCGGGCCTCCCAACACCGCCACTTTGGCATTAATCAGTCTTTTTCGGTCCCTTCCAGACCATTCATTTGGGCATCATCTCATTAGAAGCAAAATGTATATTTTTCCTCTGTCAGAGGCATCATTAGAGTGGAAAATGGCAGGACTGTCTCATCATACATAGAGACATAAAAGTTCTGAACAAATTTTGCCACCCTATGCCTGACAGTAAATGACAGGATAATACGTCATGCCCTGGCTGACTTACCAGAAAGGAAAAAAAGAAAGAAAAAAAAAAGAGTTTGATGCATCCATCATCCCCCCGGAATCACACACAGACCTGAAGCTCTGCTCCTGGGGGTCCAGTCGTCTTCGTCCAGTCAGGCTGCTGTGTCAGAACCACACACACCGGGTGGCTTAGACCCAACAGAAGTTTGTTTCTCACTGTCTGAGGCTGGAAGGCCAAGATCAAGGCGCCGGCAGATCTGGCGTCTGGGGAGAACCCATGTCCTGGCTCCCAGGCGGCCATCTTCTCGCCATAAGCTCACGTGGCAGAGGGCATGAGGAGGCTCTCTGGGAGCTTCTGTTGTTTTCTTTTCTTTCCTTTTTAAAGTTTATTTATTTATTTTGAGAGAGAGAACACGAGTATGAGAAGGGGAGAGGCACAGAGAGAGAGAATCCCAAGGAGGCTCCACACTGGCAGCACGGAGCCCAGTGCAGGCTCGAGATCATGACCTGAGCTGAAACCAAGAGTCGAACACTCACCGACTGAGCCCCCCAGGTGCCCCTCTCGATTGCTGGCTACTGAGGTATAATTGGCCCATCACGTTGCATCTCTTTCAGGTGTATGACGTAATGATTTCATACTTTCTTACACTGTGAAAAGATCACCACAATACGTCTGGCTAACATCTGTCACCACACACAGTCACCACTTGTTTTTTTCTTGTGATGAGAACATTTAAGATCTTTTCTCTTAATAACTTCCAAATACGCAATATGGTGTTGTTAACTCTCCTCACCTCTTATGTCATAATCACCTCCCAAATGCCCACTCCAAATACCATCACATCGGGGATTAGCTTCCAACACATGAATTTTGGAAGGATGTAGCCATCACCCCGGGCCACCAGCTACCCAGTGCCGACCCCATGGTGTGACAGACATAGCCTATGCATTCACTTGTTTTTTTTTTTTTTTTCCAAAATCACTTTATTTATTTATTTATTTTTTACCATTTTTTTTATTATTTATTTTTGAGAGACAGAGCGTGAGCAGGGGAAGAGCAGAGAGAGAGGCAGATGCAGAATCTGAAGCAGGCTCCAGGCTGAGTCATCAGCACAGAGCCCGACACGGGGCTCGAACTCACAGACTGTGAGATCATGACCTGAGCTGAAGTCGGCCGCCTAACCGACTGAGCCACCCAGGCGCCCCGCATTCACTTGTTTTTATGTATTTTATATATTATTATGTTTTATATATTATTTATTACATATATTTTCTTTTTTAAATGTTTATTTTTGAGAGAGAGAGAGGCATGAGCAGGGGAGGGGCACAGAGAAAGGGAGACAGAGAATCCCCAGCAGGCTCCTTACTGGTAGTGTAGAGCCCGACACGGGGCTCAAACTCACGAACCATGAAGTTATGACCTGAGCTGAAATCAAGAGTCAGACGCTCAACCGACTGAGGCCCCCAGGCCCCTCTATTCCACATATGTTATGTATTGCAATATAATACATCGTATTGCATTATATATATTTTTATATATGTTCCTTTTCCTCTTTTGTACACAATGGTAGCCACCCTTCCCATTAGTACACACCCTGCTTTTCCTTCACTGTGTTATTTTGCTCTTTGGTCCATAAAGAACATCCTCAGAATTTTGCCAGCTGCAGGGAATCCACTGAGTCTGTTCATTACGACTCAGCCAGGGGAGCGCCTGGGTGGGTCCCGTGGTCGATGCTCCAACTCTCGAGCGCAGGTCTTGATCTCAGGGCCGTAAGTTCAAGCCCTGTGTTGGGTGCGGAGCCTACTGAAAATAGAAGAAGGAGAAGAAGGAGAAGAAGAATTTAGCCAGTCGCTTGAAGAGCACTGAGTTGGTTTGTTTCCAAAGTGCGTTATATGCGCCATGGTACAAAACAAACTGGAGTTGGTAAAAACTTAAGTCCGAGGGCGACCACGTGGAGATGCCAGCAGGAATAATTGTCTGTGTATTTCAGGATATCTGCCTGCAGCGGTGTTTGTCATAATCTCCACAATCTTCGTTGTCTGTCCTTTCTGCTTAGGAGCGTGAAGAGAAACACCGTAAGTTTATCCTTCCCTCTACACAGCCATTGTCGGGGCGCCTGGGTGGCTCCGTCAGTTGAGCGTCTGACTTCGGCTCAGGTCATGATCTCACGGTTTGTGGGTTCGAGCCCCGTGTCGGGCTCTGTGCTGACAGCTCAGAGCATGGAGCCTGCTTCAGATTCTGTGTCTCCTCTCTCTGCCCCTCCCTGCTCCTGCTCTGTCTCTCGTCTCAAAAATAAATGTACATTAAAAAAAAATTAAAAAAAATTTTTTAAACTGCCATCGTTTACTCAGGACCGTGGTATTTCAGAGCCCGAATGGCCATGCTTCTGGAAACAAAACCAAACCCAAACCAAAAAACAGCCTGTGAAAAGACCCATAATTATTAGAAGAAAACACTAGCAGTTTCTATAGTTTCACAGCCAAAAACAGGCAAACACTTGCTCGAGCAGATGTTCAAGGCTTTGTCCCTCATGCCTGGTTCCCTTCCTGAGGCAGGAATTTATTGAGAATTTCCCAGCCACCCAAAGCTCCACCGAGAAGCCTGTCCTGAGATTTTAAATTGTGCTTATGACTTAAGACCAGCATCTCAAAATTAATAGCAATCAGTTTTCTATCTTTTTTTTTTAATTTACAGATTTTATTTTTAAGTAATTTCCACACCCATGTGTGGGGCTCGAACTTACAACCCGAGATCAAGAGTTGCACATTCTACAGACAGAGCCAGCCAGGCACCCCAGGAGCAATCAATTTCTTTTCTTTCTTTTTTCTTAATGTTTATTTCTTTTTGAGAGAGAGAGACAAAGAGAGAGTGTGAGTGGGGCAGAGATAGAGGGAGACACAGAATCCAAAGCAGGCTCTAGACTCTGAGCTGTCAGCACAGAGCCTGACGCGGGGCTCGAACTCATGAGTGGTGAGATCATGACCTGAGCTGAAGTCGGACACTTAACCAACTGAGCCGCCCAGGCGTCCCGGGAGGAATCAATTTCTGAAAGTGATGCCAAAAACAGTCTCCACCGCAAGCCCCCACCCCCTCTGCTTCCACTGATTTGGGTTATGACTTGTGATGCTTCTTCGGTTTTATTTAAGTTACTGTTTCTTGGGGGCGATTGCATGCTAATGGTGCCAGGAAACAGGTGCCCGACGTCTTTTGAAATGAGGATTAATGGAACCCCCGCACTTGTGTTTCTTGGAGAGAAAGATCCTTGAAGCTTTTGTAGCCCTGTTTTCATTCCTTACATTTTTTTTTTCTTTCTGCAATTATATTCAAGTGTCTACAGTGCTCCGGGCACTCAATCAACTTGTGTGGAAGGAAGAATAAGATGCTGTTGGGCGGAAAAGCAGATAAGGGGTGTGTCTCTGGCACCTGCAGCTGCTGCAGACCTGGGATCTCTTTAAGACGAAGAAGCAGCAAACTGCTTGGCAGGTTTCCTTCCTTCCTTCCTTCCTTCCTCCCTCCCTCCCTCCTTTCCTTTCTTTCTTTCTTTCTCTCTCGCTCTCTCCTTTCCTTTCTCCCTCCCACTCCCCTCCCCTCCCTTTCCTTCCCTTCCCTTCCCTTCCCTTTCTGCAGTGACCCCATCTAAAGAGACCCTTTAACCTTTTAATGAGCACCAAAGGCTTGAGTGACTAGTAATCCGGGGCGGGGTCTGGATCTCAGGATTTCGCCGCCCCCACCAGCCACGCCTTGCCCAGCCCAGGTTATTGTGATGGCCACCGTTCCCTGCTCCCCTCAAGGGTACTCAGCTGATGTTAGGCACAGACCGCTGCCATGGAAACCGCGGTTGGAGGGGGAGGCAGGAAGGGGTGAGCAAGACGCAGTGCGGGACTCAGAGACTGGAATTTTCCAGTCCCTCAAGACACACAATGTGTGGATGCGAGATCCCAGTCTCAGCACAGAGCAGGTGGTCAATAAATACCTGTATTTGTTATTCGTGAACGAGATGAAAATAGAGGGTCTTTGGTAATTAACTAACTTCTCTGAAGCCTCAGCCTTGCTCTTCGCAAATGGGCGTAATCATCCTCTTAGCCGCTGGGACTGCTGTTGGGGGGGGGTCCCGTCACTCCCTGCCTCCCGGCCTTCCCGCCCACGTGTGCCTCGGGTCGCCTGTTCAGCCTCCCCGGGCAGGTGCAGGCTCGTGCAGGTGCAACTTCCCGGGCCCCTCTCTAGACTTCTGAGGCGAAAGATTTTGTCCGGAGTATCCATCCACCTTCAAACCTGGCACTCTTTTCCTCTTTACCCTGATACCTCTCCTCACAGCAGTGTTCAGCTCTGTGTTTCCAACACAGCGGCCACCAGCTTGTGGCTCCCGAGTGCTCGGAACGTGGCTAGTCTCAACTGAGAAATGTTGCATTTGTGAAATAAACACCGGATTAAATTTTTTCTTTTATTTTAGAGAGAGAGAGAGAGAGCATGCAAGCAGAGGAGAGGGGCGGATAGAGAGAGAGAGAGAGAGAGAGAGAGAGAGAGAGAGAGAATCTCAAGGAGGCTCTATGCCCAACTCGGAGCCCGACGTGGGGCTCGATCCCATGATCCTGGGATCACGACCCAAGCCGAAATCAAGAGTCAGACACCAACCAACAGGTGCCCCTAAACACCAGATTTTGAAAATCTAATAAAAAATTGATACCTCATTGATTGTTTTATTGCATTGGTGTCATCGGTTTAAACAGTAATATTTTGCATCTATTGGGTTAAATAAAACCGGTTAAGATGAGTAAAGCCTGTTAAGACTAATTCCACCGGTTTCTTTCTACATTTTTAAACACGGCTCCTGGAAACTTTTAAATGAAACCTGCTTCAGAGCGCGAAATAGCCTCACTCGTGTGTTTCTTACTCATTTGCTCTCTGCCTGCCCGCGTGACGGTGAGCGTTGCATGGAAGTCAAGACCTTCTGTAGCTGGTTTATCCTGCATGCCCAGAGCTTAGGACGATTAAGTGCACATAACTATTCCCAATATGTATGTTTAACGTCTGCTCGAGAGATCAAGTAGATATTTGGGAAGAGGACAGAAACCTGACAGTCAGAAAGTCACGGAGGAAACTCGCCCTCGTCGGTCAGCTGGGGAAGTGTTCTCCTTCAACCTGAGGGACCTCTTTTTTTCTGTTGTTCATGGATGTCATTCTTCTTTCGGCGAAAGCTGGATCTCCTCCGACTTGTTCACTCTGGGTCCCAGGAAATCGAGGGATAAATACTTGTTGCATGAACGACTCAGCCAAGTAACTAACACTGTTGGTGAGAACGAAGGCTGTTCCCGCCATCAGTGCGGGGTGGGGGGGGGAGGTGTGTGTGGGGGCTGCCGTGAGATTCTGTCCGCGAAGGCACCCGCGGCCGGGTTTGTTTCTCCCCCTTCTGCAAAGACACCATTTTAAAGGTGCCCATTTTTCAATTGTGATGTGCCCTCAAAGACGTGCTCAAATTCCAGATGTACCCAGATGGGGGTGCGTCAGGTCTGTGCCCTCCCCTGGACACCCCCCTCCCTCCCCCCGCTCAACTCTCCGGCATCCATTGCTCTGCCCTGGTTCTTGAGAGAATTCACCAGGCCTCAATGATGCAGGCAGGCTCTGCCTGTCGCCATGGAAACTGCGGCAAGAGTGGTGATGGGGAGGAGGCTAAGAGACAGTCAGAGAATGGAACCTTCTAGACTGTGCGTGGGTTAGAATCCGAGCCTGCCATACTAATGGTTCTCAGTGAATAACTGCGGGGGGCGGAGGGGTTGGATGAAAACACAGGGTCGTGGGAAAGTGACTTCTCCTCTCTGGGACTCAGTTTTCTCTCCTAAAAGTGGGGCATGTTCTCCCGCCTGGAGCCTGTGACGGGGCTGAGGGTTATCATAGGCGCTGCTTGTAAGTTGCATGGCCACATGCCTGACATGACGTGGTTGGGATTTTTAAAAACCGTTGCAGACTTCCCCTGCGTCGGAAGACGTGTGGAAGGAAGTCTGTGTGGAGGGGAAGGGCGGATGATTAAAAATGCACGGTCCTGATGGCGCCTGGGTGGCTCAGTCTGTTAAGCAGCCAACTTCCGCTCAGGTCACCATCTTACGGCTCGTGAGTTCGAGCCCCACATCGGGCTCCATGCTGACAACTCGGACCCTGCTTTGGATTCTGTTCCCCCACTCTCTCTGCCCCTCCCCCACTCACACTCTCTCTGTTTCTCAAAAATAAATAACAACGTTTAAAAAATATAAAACATGCAGAGTCCTGGGCCACCTTCCAGACCAGCGATACCAGGAGAACCCACCCCTCGTCTCGCTGCCCTCACTTCTACCCCCTCCCCGGCTTTACTTAATGCATGTCATTTCAGCCCCTGAAATTAGCTTCTTGTTTCTCCCCCCCGCGCCCCCCACCCGCCCTGCCTCAGCTTTAATGAGGTGTGATTGACAAATAAAAATTGTATATACATTTACAGTGTTTCGATACATGTTTGGACACGCATATACGTGGTGAATCAATTGCCACAATGAAGCCCATTGTAGCCTACGCCTCCCCTCCCACGGTTATGACTCGGGTGCCATGCGATGCGTGTGTACGGAGCAGAAGCCCAGGACGCAACACGGTGTTAAGTGGAGTCCCTGCCGCTCTGCGTCGGATCCCGGGACTCGTTCGTCCCGCACAACTGAGACTTTGTGCTCTTTGCCCAACGTCTCCCCATCTCCCCCACACCCTCGTTTCTTTTTTACTGTCTTTCCCTCACTTCGGAGTAAGTTCCGTTCGGGGAGACGGGACACTCTGCCTTTCTTCCCCTCCTCCTGCACCCCCAGCAGTGCGCAGTGGGCCTGGCACATAGTAGGTGCTTCGCACACGCATGTTTGTGAAACTGCGGGAGAGTCCGCGACTTGTTTGGAGGGAGGAAAGGTTTATGAAAGGCAGAATGACCTAGGAAATGGAGGGGGCAGAGGATGGTTTTGTGGAGGGAGTGCCATCAAGGAAGGCAGGCCGGGTGAGGGGGGAGCCTGGCCTTCAGTATTCGGGTAGGAGGAGAATCGAGAGAAGGTGGTGGAGGGGGAGATCAATCCACGGGGCACGATCTCAGGGTGAGTCCTTCCCTCCCGGGCTCTCAGGCACCGCCCATGTCCCCGCTGGAGACTCCCCCTCCAACCTCTCCAGGCCCCGAAGGGAGGGAAGCAGACACGGCTCAGGCACAGCTAGACCCTCGGAATACTCTTCCTTTTCCCTAAAGGCGAGTTCTCCCCTCTCTCACTCACAAAACAACAGTGAAAACGGAAACGTGACCACGGCCTCACACTCACCAGAATGGGGGGTAAGAAAGAGACTGACAACATCAGTGTTGGTGAGGATGTGGAACCCTGAACGGAAACGTTCGTGACCTGTTGGCGGGAGCACAAAACGGCACAACCGCTTTGGAAAACGTTTGGCATTTTCTTAAAAATGAGTGATCCTGTCAGTCTGGCCTCAGTATCCTCCAGGGCGTCCGGAGACGTCTTCTCTGGAAAGGGAATCGCGATCCCCAGCACAATGCAAACTGGACACTGACGGGATCTGGACCTGGGGATGACAGAGGGTGGTGGGGAGCGTGGTAAAGGGGAGAGACCGTGTTTTTCTGGAAAGGACAGGTGCCGCCAGACACCGTGTAACGGCTTCCATACGTGAAGTCAAACCTACCATTGTTCGGTCCTTCTGAATTTTCCCAAGAAATTGGAAAACCGTATTTTTCTGTTGAAATCTCTTCAGTGCTCATCCGTTATTGGCGGGCGTGGAAACTGACACGACCTTGATGGCGGCCACTGGGCCTTCTCACGGGCAAACCTGAATGCCGCACTCTTCGGCCTGGAAATTCCACTTCGAGGACTACATCGCACGGGTGTCCTCACGCATGTGTGCGCACGTGATTCATGGCAGCATCGGTTATCACAAAGGATTGGGCACAACCTCAGTATCCATGGGGAGGGGGCGGGTTAAATAAGTTAGAAAACATGTATAGATATTCCGAATCTATGCGAATAAGGAGTAAGTTGTGTAAGTCAGTATGGAATTATCTCCCCGATTTACCTATTTTATTTACTGGGTACATGTATCCTAGTAGACACCCTCTACTCACGCTCGCCAGGACAGTCCCCGTGTTAGAGCAGAGGCACCAGGCAGAGGCCGGCGACAGCAAGTGGATAAGCGGGTTCGATCCAGCCTTTAACCACCATGCCGTGCTGTCTTCACATGAAGTGGAAAATAGGAATTTGGGAGAAAAATGGTGCAAAAATTACAGTTCTGTTAAAAAGAAGTGGGGGCCGACGACGCCATGAGCTTGGAATTACACATTAAAGACTGTATGGGGTGTCTGGGGGGCTCAGTCGGTTAAGCATCCAACTCTTGATCTTGGCTCAGGTCATGATCTCACGCCGCTTGGGTTCGAGTCCCAGGTCGGGCTCCTCACTGACAGGGCAGACTCTGCTTTGGATCCTCTGTCCCCCTCTCTCTTTGCCCCCTCCCCCCACTTGTGCTCTCACTTTCTTTCTCTGTAAATATAAAATAAACATTAAAAAAAGAGCATGTGTAACAGATGCCACGGTGGAGTGTTCACCACACAACATCGCCCATACCATAATTATGTTCACTGAGTCAACATGTAACCACCACTCAAAATGTGCTACTGTTTAAAAAAGAAGAAAATGAAATTGAAAACAATGTTGGTGGCTTTGTCTTTCAACACCTACCGGAGCCTGCCATTGTATTATTGTATTATATGCTTATGTCCGTGTGGGCATGGAATAAGCCTTAAGAAAGGAGGCACTTTGGGCTTTTCCTTCATCCCTAGAACAAAGCCTGGGGCTTAGAATAGGCGTAGAATTAGTATATTCATAGACTCATCTATGTTCAGCATCTATTTAAAGGAATAAATGTTTGTGAAATAAATTAGTGGTTCGGTGAATGAATGAATGAGTTGGAAGACAGAGAAGGTTCAGATCGCTGGCTCTTTGGGGCACTTTGGGATTTCCAACCCACCTGCAGAGACCTGTGTTTCCCGTTCTGCGAAGACCCAGTCGGAGGATGCATTTTAATTACATCGAAGTCGCTAGCTGACTGCTAATGGGGACCCTGCCCCCACAGGCTGGTGCCCTTGCCCCACCTCCCAGCCTCAGAAGCTGTCACCTGGCTAAGACCACCGCTGCCATGGAAACCGCAGCCGAGAGCAGGAGGAGTGGCTGCTGGGGGGGGGGGGCGGCGGGGGGTGGGGTCCAGGGAGGGAAAATTCCAGGCTTGGGAGTTAGACTGTGGGCACCTGCACATTCAAATCCCAGCCCAGACTCCGGGAGGGCCCCGCCTCTGCGGGGGGCTGGGGGAGGGGTCACTGAGAGGGGCTGCGGGCAGGTGGCTTCTCCCCGCAACCTGCACCCCCTCGCCTGGTGCAGGGGAGCCTGGGGTCAGAGGCAGGGGAGAACTACCTCAGACCCACCTCACCCCCCACTCCCGGCTGAGTTCCTGGCAGGCGTTTTCCTACAGAACTCCCCATGCAGGTCTGTGGGCTCCACCTTAGAAAAGCACTTTCTAGAATCTCCCACTGACCTGGCCCCAATCATTTTCCTGTCTTATTTCCCCAAATCGCCTTCCCCTGCAATCTGATTCTTTGTTTGCTCCTCCTCTGTGCTCCCTCTGCCACTCTGGAGGAGCACCTCCCTGTGGGCGCAGCCACACCGGTGAGTTATCTCTGGACCCCCTGCCTTGCAGGGGCACGTAGTAGGCCTACAGCACAGGCGACCCCACCCGGACGATGGACGAGGTATGAATTTGTGCTGTCTCCTTACACAGCGGTCTCATGGGGGTGATTGCATTGGAACCTGTGTTCTGGATTCTTCTGGCCTCCTGGTGGTGGCGGGGGGGGGGGGGCACGTGTCACAGTCCTGGCTCGCACCTCCTCGACGCCCCCTCCAGGGAGGACTGATTCCAGCACAAGGATGGGGCCCACGCAGCACCCAGGCGGATCCTGAATGATGTTTGTTGCCGGTCCAGCTTTACTGAAGTGTGACTGACGAATCGCAAGTGTATACTTTTAGGGTGCACAGTGTGCTGATCAGACAGACGTGGACCGTGTGAGACAATCATCACTGCCGAGTATCTGCCCCTCACGGAGTTCCCTTCCTGCCTCCCTTCCTCTCTCCCTCTCTTTTCTCCCTTTCTTAGTCCCTCTCTCTTTCTTTCTCTTTCTCTTTCCTTTCTTTTCTTTTTTCTTTTCCTTTCCTTTTTCTTTCTTTTCTTTCTTTCTCTTTTTCTCTCTCTTTCTTTCTTTCCTTTTTTCTTTTCCTTTCCTTTCCTTTTTTCTTTCTTTCTTTTTCTCTCTCTCTTTCTTTCTCTCTCTCTCTCTCTCTTCCTTCCTTCCTTTGCCCCTTCCTTCACTTCCTTCCTTCCTTTTCTTTGTGTGCGATGAGAACACTTAAGATCTACCCTCTTAGCAAGTTTCAAGTACACGACTCAGCGTTGCTAACTATGTTGCTGTATGTCCAATGCCGAACCTGGGTTCCTGTGGGTCCGCCCGTGGGTGTGGGGCGCACTCCTCCTTCCCTTCCACCAACGGCGTGCCTGGACTTGAATACAGGAGCAGTCACTTACCCATCCTGTGCCTCAGTTTCCTCATCTGCAAAATGGGGAAGACAGTATGCCCATCTCGTGGGGTCGCTGCGAGGATCCCAAGGGAAGATGTGGGTAAGCCCGCCCCGCAGAGCCTGCACATAGTGGGGGCGCAGAAGGGACCACATGTAGTTAAATTTCATACATATTTTTATTTCATTAATACATATGTGTCCATATAGAATAATGTAATTAAAATCAATTTATTTCTCTCTAAATGATTACATATACAAATATATACATATACATACATATATGTAATCATATATAAGTAGTTCTTAACCGAGGGTGATTTTGTCCCTCAGGGGACAATCTGGCAATGTCTAGAGACACTTTTGGTTGTCATAGCCGAGAGGGGGCTGCTACTACCATCTAGAGGCTGAAGCCCAGGGACGCTGCTCAACATTTTACAGAGCACAGGACGGCCCCCACGACAAAGAACGACCTAGCCCCAAACGTCAGTAGTACCAAGCTGAGAAACCCCACTTAATATACCCATACATTTATAATAGTCCACACCAGTGAGAAATAAAGAAATAGAACACAAACCACATGTGTTATTTAAAACTTCCTCGTATCCTCATTGAAAAAGGCAAAAAAAGGAACAGGCGAGATCGATTTTATAATCGTATCCATTTAATCCAATATATTGCAAATACTATCGAATAATCAACATGGAATCAGCATAAAACATTGTTAACGCGATATTTCACCCTCTTTTCTCAGACACAGTCTTCGCGGCCCCCCGCAGGTTTTACACTCTATGCCACATGTCGCTTCGGTCTGGCCACGTCCCCAGTGCTCTGTGTCACCCGCGGTTGGCGACTCCCGTTGCACTGCCCCAGGGACAGACGGTTCTCACGCGCTGAAGAAAATGGGCAGCAGAGGGCGTCCGAGAATGCCACGGAGTCACTTGAAAACTACCCAAATGGAAGGAATTGGCGGAACCGGAGAAAGAAAAAGGCTTCCGGCCACAGACTCCATCACCTGTGAAGAGGCGGCCGGGAGGAGAGGCTGGGCCTCGGTCTTCTGTCGTGTCTGGATCTCCTCTGGCTGGGGAGGCGGCAGCTGCTGAGAACATTCACGCCTGATGACTTGGATCCAAATCTCTCTCCTCTGCCCGTGCCTCTCCAGCCTACCGACCCCAGAGGTGGCCGGTTTCTTTGCCTGGGTCTCCCCGTGTCTCCAGCCCCGGTGCCCCAGGGGCAGCCAGGGGCAACTCGCTTAGATGCACGTCTGTGGCCCTCCTTTGCCCAATGTCCGTGGGGAGTTCCGCCCTGAAAACTGGGTGAGATCCAAGCCACTGACCCAGGTCTAAAATACATCCCTGGATGTGGCCCTAACAAGCCCTTCACCCCATCTAACCCCACTTGGGCTGCCGGCGTCACAGGCCAAGTTGCGTCTTCCCCAAATTCCTGTGTCAGAGTCCCAACTCCCGGGACCTCAGAATGTGACTGAATTCAACGACAGGGTCTGTAAAGAGGTGATTAAGTTAAAATGAAGGGGTAGGTGGGTCCAGCCCAGTGTGACCGGCGTCCTTAGGAGAAAAGGAGAGCAGGGCGTGCCTGGCTGGCTCGCTCAGAAAAGCACGCAACTCTTGATCTCAAGGTCGTGAGTTCCAGCCCCACGTTGGGCGTAGAGCCTACTTACAATAACATCTCAAAGAAAAGAAGAGGAAGAAGAGGAGATGGGGACACAGACATGCACGGAAGGAAGACAGGGGAGGACACGGAGCAGGCGGCCGTCTACGAGCCAAGGAAAGAGGCTCAGAAAATAAATGTCTGTCGAGTAAGCCTCCCAGGCTGTCGGCTCTGTCATGGCAGCCGCGCGGCAAACTCCTACAATGTCATTTGACCAAAATAAAATGTTACATTTAAAAAGCAAAAATAGGGGCGCCTGCGTGGCTCAGTCAGTCGGCCGAGTGTCTGACTCCTTATTTCAGCTCGGGGCAGATCCCAGGGTCGTGAGATGGAGCCCCGAGTCGGGCTCTGTGCTGAGCCTGAAGATTCTCCTCCTTAAGACTCTCTCTCCCGCCGCCCCTCCCCCACTCCCCCACGCACACGTGTGCTCTTGCTCTCTCTCTTTCTTGGAAGAAAAAATTAAAAGGACAATTAAAATATTTTAAAGTAAAAATCCATTCTGAAAACACTCCTATATAATTGATATGAAAACAGGGAGGCCTGGGTGGCTCAGTCAGTTAAGCGTCCAACTTCAGCTCAGGTCATGATCTCACTGTGAGTTCGAGCCCCACATTGGGCTCTGTGCCAACAGCTCAGAGCCCAGAGCCTGCTTTGGATTCTGTGTCTGCCTCTCTCTCTGCCCCTCCCCTGCTCACACTGTCTCTCAAAAATAAATAAATGTTTAAAAAGTTTAAAAAGTAATTGATATGGAAACAATTGATTACTTAACATATAGAAACTCTAAAAAAAAAAGCCACCCCCCCCAAAAAAAACCCAAAAAAACCCCCAGACACTGCAAATGAAATGTGAACCATGGAGACCAGCAGGAGAATCCTGACAAAGATGCAAACCTTAAAACGCACCTGTAAAACGCCTTCCCCGTATTTAGGAAACTCACCCCGTGTGGGTTCAAAGGTCAGTTTGCTGCAAGAGGCTTCTCCTGAGGACACAGACACTGAACTATTTATGGGTGAAATGACACTGTGTCTGGGAGTTGCTCTGAAAGTATTGTGGGTGGTGTGAGCCGATCATCCGTGAAACCACAAGCGTAACGGGAAACACTGTGCTCTCTGGTCTATTTTGTGTAATCTCAAGCTTTCCAACAGTTGTCCCACCCCCCACCCCCCAGTCCCAGACTAAAGCCGAACTAGCCTTTCTGCCCCGTGTATCTGACCGTTTCACTGTCCTGTTTCAGACCCCGCTCAAGAGTCAGAAAGAAGCACACTTTAATTTTACACACTGATAATCTGTCATCTTTTTAAAATTATTTTTTAATGTTTATTTACTTATTTGAGAGGGGGAGCATGCACGCACAAGCAGGGGAGGGGCACAGAGAGAGGAAGAGAGTCCCAAGCAGGCTCCGAGCTGTCCGCCAAAGCCCAACTTGAGGCTCCATCCCAGGAACTGTGAGGTCAGGACGAAACCAAGAGCCGGGCGCTTGGGGGGCTCAGTCCAGTGAGCATCTGATTCTTGATTTCAGCTCTCAGCTCAGCTCAGGATCTCCTGATCTCGTGAGGTCGGGCCCTGTGCGGGGCTCTGCCCTGACGGTGCTGAGCCTGCTTGGGATTCTCTCTCTCCTTTCTTCCCTGCCCCTCCCCTGCTTGCTCTCTCTCTCTCTCTCTCTCAAAATAAGTAAATGAGCTTAAATAATAATAATAATAAAGGAGTGGGACACTCAACCGACCGAGCCACTCAGGCGCCCCGATAATCTTTCATCTTAATCTCGCTTCACTCCCACCACACCCAGGGCTTTGGCGGCTTATCCGTTTCCCGGGGAGAACGTGAAATCCTGACCCAGCCTCTGGCCCCACGTTCCCTCCGGAGGAGCCCAGGACCCCTGCCATCCCTGTTCTGCGAGGCGCCCCCCTTCGGAACTAGGAGCAAGAAACGGAACATCTCAGAAAAGCACAGCCACGGATCCGGGGGTGTCAGTGCGGAGCCCCGAGCCGCCCCTCCGCACGTGCGTGCCCGTCCCCGGGGCTCAGAGCCGCGCGCGGGCCTCCGAGACCGGAAGAGGGACTCGTCCCCGCCCTCCGACGCCGCCGGCGAGCTCCGCACTGCGGACCTGGCGGCGCGCGCCTGCCGCCTCGCGGGGGCGGACACGCCCGACACGGGGTCTGTCCCGGGGTCGGCTTTCCGGACAGCTAATCCCCGCGACAGCTGCGCCGGAGCAGCGCCCGGGCCGCCCGGACCGCCGGCGGCTGGGGACGTGCTTCAGGTCCTAACAGCAAACCCTAGGACTCTGGGTGAAGCCTCTGCGCGTCCCTTCTGCGGGACCAAAGGTTCCGAGCAAAACACAACAAAAGAAACAAAATCCAAGGGCCCCTGCATGGCTCAGTCGGTTGTCGCGGACTCTTGACTTCGGGCTCAAGTCACGATCCCACGGTTCGTGGGTTCGAGCCTCACGTCGGGCTCTGCGCTAACAGTGCGGAGCCTGCTTGGGACTCTCTCTGTCTCTCTCTCTTTGCACCTCCCCCACTTGCACACTTTCTCTCTCTGAAAATAAGTAAGCTTAAAACAAAAAAAAAAAGTCCGGAGGAAACAAGATCCAAAGTCTACAGGATTTAGGCACCGAGAACAGCTCGTGGGAGGAAAACAGACTCTTCTCTCTGCGTGTTCTTCTAGCCCCTCCGCCCCAGTCACCGATCACCCGGCGTCCCATCCCTGGCCGAACGGCCAGGGTGTGCGTGTCGGGAGCACGCGTGAGCCACTCAACAGCGCAGACTCACACTCGCTGACTTTCAGAGCCGCCGTGGCTTCACTTCAGACGGGAAGGCGTGGTCCCCACCTCCAGAGCTAAACGAGGACCAGGAGGTGCTCAGCAAACAGCCGACCACTGCGGGTCTCAGAGCGGGTGAGAGAGTGTGCTTTGGATGTGTGAGCATCCGCGGGGTTGTGTCGTGTGCGTTCGAGGGGCCGGGGGGCGGCAGAGCCGGAGCACAGAGGACTTTCAGGAGACTCTGGGCGGGAGTGTAAGACAGGCGAGAAAATAATTCAGTCAGTTCTCATAACCCCAGCCAAAGGTCACGGCGTGGGACAGGGGTCACCTGTTCAGAGGTTTCTAGGTGGTGGGGGACGCAGGTGGCATCAGCAGGACTCGTGGACAGACGGAACGGGGCCTCCGGGGAAAAGGCACAAAGGAAGACTTAGTCCTGAATTTTAGCTTGAGCGCCTTGGCAAGCGGTGGTGACATTTCATGAGGCGGACAGGCGCGGGGACTGGACAGCACGGTTTGGAGGTGGGTGCAGTTGTTCAAGCTCGATGTGACGGCAGCGAGGACGAGGGTGGCGGCGGTCGGGAAGCGGGAAGATTTGAGAGCCGTTTGTTTCTTTTTGTATTTTTTTATGTTTGCTTGTTTTTATTCGCAGTGTTCTGAGCTTTCAGAAATGTTCGGTCTTAAGGCAAATCGCAGTAACATCTGTTATTCTGGAGTTGTTAATACGAATTCACATTAAAAGGTGAAAAAAGTATTATGGCAATAAAATGACTACAACCAGAACATTATTTCATTAAAAAATGCTTATTTATTTAATTTAAGAGAGAGAGGACACCAACAGTCAGATGTCTCACGGACTGAGCCACCCAGGTGCCCCCAAAAAGCAATACTTTTTTAAGATAAAAAAATCATGCAGAAATAGCCCACGGTGCACCCAACACCTAAATTCTTACTCAAGACGGGACCCGACTGTGCACTCTGCAGGACTCGGCTCCCTCACCTCACCCCAGTCCCCGTCCCAGCAGATCCTGTCTTCAGTTAAAATGTTGATATTTTGTTCATCGTCGACTGTTTTGCGTTAATTTTGATTTTTAAAGAAACGCGGCATTGAAATTACTGTTTCTCTTGCTTACTGTGACGTTGGCGCCCCTTAAATCCCACGCTCCGAGGTGCACCCGAGCTGAGAGCCTCCCCTGCTTCACCCCAGCCCCGGCTCTGGTGAACGGGACAGATGCGAGAAACGTTTTCCGGTGAGATGCTGTTAGAATTTTCACACGAGGCCGAGTAGCCAAGATGGACCCTCAGCTTTCCAGAATCCCATGGAATTTCCATCGAGCTAAGGGCCAGGCTGGAATCCAAGCAGCACACGTCCAATAACTAAGGACGGCGACGGCTCTCCTGGGGCCCCGCTCGGTACGGACAGCACAGGGGAGACACCCCTTTCCAAAACACGAAGGAAATTTCGAGTAATACTAACCATCTGTTTGGCAAACTGTTATCACCACGTTCCCTCTCTAAACAGTTTCTCCCTCTGCAATTCTGAGAACCGGTCATTTCGCAACATTATTTTCTAAGGAAGTAGCTTTCTGTCCTGGGGCCCCTTCATGGTGTCGTGAAGCCCGCTGGTGCCAATTAAATGCCTACCGAACAAACCCCACCGGCGCAGGTATGAGGACAAGCAGAGCGTCTGTTCGAGCGGGAGCCCCACTGTGCGCACGTGCCCGTGCACTTACGCTCAGGGTTAGGGGCTGGCTGCGAGGAGTTCGGGTCGCCGGTCCGGTGCACGTGCACACGGATTCCAGGCCCTGTGCCGAGTGCGTCAGGAGGGAGCCCATCATTTAATCCCGAGCCCCTCAAAGGGCCCTCATCCCCACTTTCCAGTTGAATAGCTCGGGATCAGAGAGGTTCTGACACCAGCCAGAAGACGCAGAGCTTGGCTCTGGCGGGTCCTTGGGACACCGCCACTCCCTCGATGGCCCCATAATGTGTGTTCTGGCTCGAGACCCGCGGCCTCCATTGCGAGGGTCTGGGGGCGAGAGGGCTGCACCTTCCGTCTTCGTTGCCTGGTGCCGTGGTCCTTGGGCCCAGCATGTGCCGGCGTTCGATGCACATGTGTGGAGCCCCCAGTGGAAGGCGTACTTGTTTTCTGCTCCTGGGTGACCAATCCCCGCTTCTCTGCAGCTTCCACTTCTTATCTCACAGTTTTTCTGGTCGGAATTCAGGCTGGACCTTCTGCTTCGGGTCTCATCAGGCTGAAATCAAGGAGTTGCCCAGGTCTGTGGTCTTATCTGAGGCTCAGGGAACTCTTCTGAGCACACATACACGCACACACACGTGCGCGCGCGGCAAGACCGATTGTTGGCAGGATCCACTTCCTTGCCATGGTACGCCGGAGGCCCCCTGTTTTCTCACAGGCTGTCAGCGGGGCTCTGCTTTCAGCCCCCAGAGGCTGCCCCCGTCCCTTGCCACGTCTCCCATAAGCAATTCACAGCACGGCAGGTAACTTTCTCGTGTCCTCTGCTTGTCCTTTCAAGGCCCACCTGATAGCTCAGGCCCACCCAGGGCGGTCTCCCTTCCACTGAATCATCAGAGCAAGATCTCAGCTCGCTGAGGAGGATTACACCAGGTGTGCACACGGTGAGTGAGAATCTCAGGGACCATCATAGAATCCACGGGATGAGAGCGACTTATGGGCCAAGCGCAGCTTTGTTCTGTAGACGGTGTGGGACCTGCCACGAGTGTCTAAGGACGTTCACAGGGGCGCCTGGGAGGCTCGGTCAGTTAAGTGTCTGGCTCTCGATCTCAGCTCAGGTCTTGATCTCAGGGGTGTGAGTCCGAGCCCTGCACCGGGCTCCACGCCAGGCACGGAGCCTACTTGAAAAAACTAAAGACACAGAGTGTACGTAAAGGATGTTCACCATCAGATCCACTGTCGCGGCAGCTGACGCTGATGTTGTGGAAAACCACCCTGGAGGTCAGACTAGAGAAGGGCTATATGGCGGCTGAGAGACCCCAGAGGAGACGCTACAGGAATCCTGGGTGTGAGAAGAGGTCGATGAGACCCTGGAAGAAGGTGGAGGACTGGCTATGTGTCAGGCACCATCCCGGTCCCCAGTGCTGGTGCGCGGAGCGAGAAAATAGAGGTACGGTCCGGCCCTCGCGGAACTTGCCGCTTAGCGAGGGAGACGGAGGCTGCGACGGGGAGTGCGATGTGTCCGCGTGGCTGGGCCCCGGTGCCCGGACGGCTGCTCCAGCGCTCCTCTGGATGTTTCTTTGACGGTGGTTTTGTTTTTTGGGTTTTTTTTGTATGAGATTAATATTTAAATTGGTGGACTTTGAGTCAAACACATGGTCCTCCCTAACGTGGCTGGGCCGCCCCCAATCAGTCACAGGCCTGAACAGAACGAACTCTGACCTCCCTCCCCCAAGCGAGAGCAGACGATTCTCAGACCCGAACCGCGACGTGAGCTCGCCTTCGGTCCTCAGCCTGCCGGCCCCACCCTGCAGAGTTTGGAACTGCCAGACTCCACAATCCTGTGGCCACTGTTTCTCTGCTGACCCCTGAGTAGCATGTGCACCACAAAAAATGAGAGCCCATGGTGAGCGCTAACACAGGGAAGGTGTCCAGGGCCGTGAGAGCTTACAGCAGGATGGTCTGTCTCGGAGAAACCAAGGAGGGCTTTCCTGTGCAAATGATGCCAGGGCTGGTATCTCAAGATTGCATGGGTGTTACCAGGGGTGGGCACAGGGAAGAGAATTCTAGGCACAGGAGTGGCACGTGCAGAAAAATTAGTAAGCTAATTACACTCCAGAGGTGGAAGCTGATGAGGCTGGATGCGATGGGAGAGGCTGGACCCGCAAAGCCTCGTTACCTCTGGCTGGTTCCCTTTATCCTAAAAGCAACAGGGAATTGCTTCACGTGACCTGAGATGGGACATTAGCAGCTGTGTTTTCCAAGACACCATTTTGGCTGCTGTGTGCAGAGGGACTGCAAGGGGCCAAGGAGAGAGGGAGGAGGAAGGTCTCCTAGGGAGCTGGTGACTTACTGAGTGTATCAGTTACCTATCGCTGTGTAATGAGCTGCCCCCAATTTCGTACAGAAACAACGGCTTACAATCCTCTGGTTTCTCTTCTGATTGTATAAATCTTTGACCTTTTACTAAGGATTTCCATGGAGAGGAAGAATTCTGAGTCTACCCAATTTTTTGAGGCCTTGTGCTTGCAGTGTTTAGAAAAGAAAGAAAGAGAGAAAGAGAGAGAGAGAGGGAGGAAGGAAGGAAGAGGATGGAAGGAAGGAAGGAAAGGAGGGAGGGAGGAAAGAAAGAAAACAAAGAAACAAACAACAGCTTACTGTTTCTCCCAATTCTCTGGGTTGGCTGGTGGTTCTGTGGTTGGTTTTGCCTGGGCCCACCTGCGTGCCCTTGTTCGGCTGGAGGATCCACTGGGGTAGGAGGTCCCAGACGGCTTCCCTATGTGTTTAGCTGCAGTGCTGGCTCTCCGCTGGGGGCTTAGTTCTCCTCCACTGGCTCCATCGGGCTTCCTCACAGCATGGCGGCCTCAGGCGCTTTAAAAGAGCAGAAAGGAAGCTGCAAGATATCTTAAGGCCACTTAAACAGATGCCACTTCTCCAGTAGTCAGAAATGCGTGGCCCTTCTTAATCCACAACATTCAGCCAATAATTTTTCAGCATGCCAGGCACCACTGCAGGCTGCTGTGGTTAGCAGGAAAGCCCACAGGCAATCTTCACGCCTTTTTGTGGCTTGTAATCTAGTGAGAAGAGAGAAGTCGTAAACAAAAGCATATGTGTGTGCCCCATTGGGTACTATCAGGAAGAAGGCAGAACAGAGTGAGGTGGGGGACAGAGGGGCTGGGGGAGAGAAGTCTCTCTGGGGAAGGGGAGTTTGAGCAGAGAGTCCGTAAGAGAGTCGGGAGCTAGAAATGAGGCTCTTTCAGGGAAGGAGCTCTGGGCTGAGAGCACAGCAAAGCCCAGTGCCCTCAGGGGGGCACGCCCGATGTTCACACAGATGTGGGGACAAGGGCAGGATATGCAAGGGGAGAGGTAGCAGGGATTCGGGTCATGTGAGGTTCCAGGTGAGGTTCCAAGCCACTCACTGGAAGCTTGGAAGAGCTATACTGGAGGTTACTGAGCTAGCCCCGGGTGTTGGTGCTCACTGTGCATCACAAGCCTCTCAAAACCTAGCAGCTCGAAATAACCACCAACATTATCTCAGTTTCTGTGAGTCAGAAATGCGGAAGTGGCTCAGCTGGGTGGTTCCGGCTCAGATTCTCTCATAAGGTTTCATCAAGATGTTGGCTGGGACTCATCTGAAAGTTCGACTGGTGACGGAGGATCTGCTTCCAAGATGGCGCAGGCACATGGCTGCTGGGACACCGCTGCTGTAGGGGGAGGGCTCCCCAGCTTGGCAGCGGGGTTCCCTCCTAGCAGGTGGCCCAAGAGAGAGCAGGAGGGGGGTGTCACGCGTGGTCATTTCTGCCATTTTGTTGGTGACACAGCTCCCTTCAATGTGGGAGGAACTACAGGGCATGAGCACCAGTTGGCAAGGGTCTTAGGGGACCATCCAGGGGGCTGTCTCCTGCACCCCATCTCCTTGTCGGGGTGCAGGAAACCTCTCACTTACCTGATATCGTACAGGGACTTTTTCCTGGAACCAGAGAAGAATAAGAACAGAGCAGGAAGAACATCTGTTTCCTCAGGAGAAGACAATTTCCATGATTCTAATCTGCTGGCTGCCACTTTACAAAAAAAAAAAAAAAGAAAGAAAGAAAGAAAGAAAAAACAAAACACACAACCATCCATTTCCAGATCTCTATTTTTGCTATTTTCATTATTTCCTTCGAGTGTGTGTTGTGCGTCCCTCGTGTGGGGCGGTACAGTGACAGACAGAGTGGTATGTTTGCAGAGAGAGGGCTCAGGACGTGGGAGCCGGGGCTCGGTCGGGTGTGGGGGGCGGAGGCCCATCCCAGTACAGACAAGCCGTCTGACCTCACGCAGCTTGAATCCCCACGGCAGGAAGAGGCAGCCAGCAAGTTAGCAAAGCACGGGCGTGATTTCAGAGCACGATTCTGGAAACGGCCCTCCGAGGTGAGGTTTTAGGGCCGGGACCTTGTCTCAGGGAAGGACTGTCCTGGCTAGGGGAACAGCAGATGCGGAGGCGCTGAGGTGGGTACAAGCCAGGCCCTTGGAGATCCTTAAACGATCAGACTCCAGAGCACTGTCTGGAGCTGTTTCTCAGAACCCACAATGGCTGTATGTGCTTAAAGATCAGTCCAAAGGGGTGAGGGCCCCCCTGCTTCCTTTCCACCAATGAAATGGCCTGGGTTTCTGTTTTCTGGCTCTTCCAGTTATCAGCTGTGCATTCTTGGGCAAGTCAGTTAACCCCTCTGTGCTTCTGCTACCTCACCTGCAAAATCGGCGGTGGGACAGGGACTTAAACACCTGCAGGTAAAGACAAATGACACAGTCAGAAAACAGGCAAAAGACTCGAACAGCCTAACTGTTCACAGATGACTAGATAAAGAAATTGTGGGGTGTCAGCACTACGGAATTTAGCCTCCGCAAAGGAGATCCTTCCGTCTGAGGTGGCCTGGACAAACCTGGCAGACACCCTGCTCAGTGAACACCCTGGGAGCAGAGAGGAGGTGACCGGCGCGGGGGGGGCACCGGGCCGGGTTACAGGGATGCTCCGAGGTGCGAAACCCTATTATCACACAAAAGCTTCACGGACGCCAAGTATATCTGGTCAAATTAACTTTGTGCCGCAGCCGTGAAACGCACGCTAGGCTTCGAAACACAGAGGGAAGCAGCCGATAGAACTTCTGTTATTCATCACTGCGACGTGGATTATGTTTTGAAATGGACATACAGTAAAACCCTGGATTGCGAGTAAATTGTTCCACGAGTGTTTCGCAAGACGAGCCAACATTTTCAACAAATTTTAACTTTATAAAAGAGAGACGTCTTGCGATAGGAGTAGTACGTGATGCCCAAGGTCACGTGATCACCACCGGGCCAGTGGTTCTTGAAATTCGCTTTGATATAGGAGTGCTTTGGATTACAAGCGTGTTTCTGAAACGTACTATGCTCGCGAGCCAAGGTTTTATTGTACTTGGGTTTCTTCGGTAAATGAACATGTTAGATTTTTAAAAGAAAAAAGATAGCCGGGAGGCTGGTACGGGAGCAGATGTTGCTACGCTCACGGAGGCCTGGCCGGGATCGGTGTGTCTGGGGTGTTCTGGAGACAGAGCCCACAGGCCGTGGTGACAGGCGGGAGGGAGGGAGGGACAGACAGCAGCAATCAGGGTGTGAGGTCCCTTCGGCCGCAGGGGACGGTGCTGTGTTTGTCCGGCCCCAAAAAGGACTGAGCAGGGGCCAGTTGAGCGGGGGAGCACGGGAGGATACACATAGGCACTGTGGACGGAAATAGAGGGAAAACTCGGCGACTGGTGTCCACGTTTTGAAGGGAGACCCGGGCGTGACTCCCTACTGGCTGCGCATCTTCGAGACGTTTAGTCGACCGCTCTGTTTCCCCTCCCTCCTGGGTAAAAGAGAGGAGGACAGCCCCTCTCTGAAGGGGGGGGGGTGACGGCACATGGCAGCAATTAGACCTGGGGGTGTGCCCTTGGCTCTTCCTCGTGCTGGCTGGCCTCTCGTGCAATTTTGCAAAGAGCGGTTTCTAAATCTGCGGGTTGGGGATGAAAACAGCTGCTCTCACACAGGCGTCGTCCGAGGGTTCAGTGCCACCCGTGAAAGGGAACGGGGATGAGAGCGTCTTTCTCAGGCTCCAGCCCCGCCCCCCAGATGCGTGCTGCGGCGCAGGGATCAGAACACGGTCCTCCCCTCCGGCCACTTCCGGCTCGTCCGCGTTTGCACGTGAACTTCCGCTGGCTCCCAGCCGAGCCCGCTCCGGCAGAGCTGCCGGGGGCGTAGATGGGCCCCGACACGCAGCCGTCCCTCCGTCCCCTTCCGCAGACACGCGGGAGCCGCACGGCCTCGTTGCACTCGGCTTTCCTCCCCGGACGCCGCGTCCCGCCGAGGGGCCCACGCTCGGGCACAAACACACCGAATGTTCTCACCGGGGGGCGGGAGGACGGTCCCGTGCGGATGCCCGCGATCTCCCAGACCAGCTCCCCGACGAGCTCCTACTGTTTCCGTCACACGGCAAGAGCAACCGGGCCTTGGTGCAGCGGCCCCAGTCCCCACACACGGGTTACGGCATCTGAGTCCTGCTGTCGCTTGCGGCTGCACCCGGGGGGTGTCATTGCGGATTCGAGGCTGTGTGTTTGCAGTTTGGGCTAAGTGTGGAGCACCGCCTCTGGGCCAGAGGGGAAAGGTGCATGTGAGTTTTCTAGACGTTTGCAGATCCCTTCTCCTGGGCGTGGTCGTGGTGAAGATTCTGGATTTCGTTAGGCGTCCATCGGAGGCCACTGGGAACTTGGAAGTCCAGTGGCAGGGGACTCACGACTTAAAATCTCCCTTCGGCTCCTGTGGGCGGTGCGGGAGGCTCAGGGGCTGCAGGGGCTCATAGGGCAGGGCGCTGGTGCGATTCCCACCCCCTCCCCCAGTGCCAGACACTTTCTTCCTTCTTTTTTCTTTTTTTTTTTTTTAAAGTTTTTTGATGTTTATTTTTAGAGAGACAGAGTGCAAGCAGGAAGAGGCAGAGAGAGAGGGAGACACAGAACCCGAAGCAGGCTCCAGGCTCTGAGCTGTCAGCACAGAGCCCGATGTGGAGCTCAAACTTGTGAACCATGTGATCATGACCTGAGCTGAAGTCGGCCACTTAACCGACTGAGCCACCCGGGCACCCGTTTCTTGGTTTTTAAAAGTAACTTTAAAAACGCCCAGGAGACTGTGAGTTTGCCAGTGCCACTAGATAGGACACCGTGGCCTGGGCGGCTTGAACAGCAGACACTTCCTCTCTCGTCATCCTGAGGCCAGAGGTCCGAGACCTGGTGTGGGCATGACTGTTTCCTCCTGTGGCCTCCCCCTGTCGGCTTGTCGGTGGCCGTCTCCTCCATATGTCCTCACGCGGACTCCCTGTGTGCGTGTCTGTGTCCTGATCTCCACTTCTAATGAGGACACTGGTCATGAAGGATTAAGATCACCCCATGACCTCAGTTTACCCTCATCACCTCTTTAAAGGCCCTGTCTGTGAATATAATCACAATATGAGGTGCTGGGGGCTAGGGCTGCAGTGTGTGAATTTGGGAGGGGGGAGATATAATTCAACCATAACAACAATTTCCCACGCATTAAAGGAATGTAGATGATGGAAAGATCCCTGCTTTCAGGGGCCAGGCTGGAGGAGATGGAGAAAGGCAGTCACAGGAGAGAAGAGAGGTAATTCAGCTACTAATAGTGAAAGAATTCCTATATGTATTTGGATAGATACATAGAAAGAAAAGAGAAAAGAAGGGGAGGGGAGGGAAGGGAAGGAAGGAAGAAGGGAGGGAGGGAGGGAGGAGAAAAAAGAAGGAATAGGCTAACAGATTCCAGTTATTTTTTTCATATTTCATGTTTTCATTTAAATTCTGGTTAGTTAACATACAGTGTAATACTGGTTTCAGGAGAATTTATCGATTCACCATATACAACAGATTCCCGTTATGTTGGGAGAGGACATGCAGGTTCGTAACGAAGAGAGTTTCTTCAGGGGACTGAGCTAAGCCCCGGGAATCTGCACTTTTCCCCAGCCCTCCGGTCACACACAGGTGATTCTCATGCTGTGTGTGTCCACCTGTCACGACGGAAATCCCACAGAAGGGCCACGAGCTTTGCAGATATCATCGGATTTCTTGCGACAACATACGGAGCCAGGGAAGACCATCACCCCAATTGGACACGCGGCAGTAAAGGGCGCCAGAGGCCGGGCAGGAATGCGTGTGTGTCTGCCCTGCAGCCTCGTCCCAATGGTGACCCCTCCATGTCCTGTCTGCCCTTGGAGCCCTTGGAGTCTTCCAGTCGCCACCAGGGCCCTCTCTGCCCCTTCCTCGGCCCCTCCCTGCCCCTGGTTGCCATTCCCAAGGCACCTGCTGACCTCGCCTGCCCGCCCCACCCCACCGCTCGAGGAGGCTTGAAAACAAGCCGCGTGTTTTACCTACTGATTTCCACAACAGATTCCATGCTTACGCCGCAGATCCAGGTCTGCTTCCGTGGCAGTAAACATACATGGAAAACATGCCTGAAGGTAGTGCCCCTTCTCCCCATCCTTGGGTCCTTGGGCTTGTGCGAGTGTCCTGAGGCCGCTATCACTGAGTACCACAAACTTGGTGGCTGTAAAACAGGCCTTTAGTATCTTACAGCCCCTGGAAGTCGCAGGTCTGAATGGATCTGTTGACTAAAATCAACATGTTCCACGGCTGTGTTCTTTCCAGAAGCTCCAGGGGAGATCCGTCCCCCGCCTTTGCCAGCTTCTGGAGGCGCCGCATCCCTGGGCTGTGACCCCCTGTCCCTCCAGCCTCCAGTTCCATGTCCCGTCTCCGCTTGCCTCCCTGGGACCCGTATGATCCAAGATCTTGCCCCATCTCCAAATCCTTAACTGAACCACCCTGCGGAATCCCTGCTCCCGGGGGACACTGTATTCCCGGGTTTCAGAGATTAGGATGTGGACATCGTCTTGGGTGGCGGTTCTGCCATCCAGAGAGTTCTTTCCACTTCCTTCCAATCTTACTGGAGACATGATGAACATCTTTGTGCACACAGACACACACAGACGGTCCTTTCCTGAGGAAAAAGCGCTGAGTCACATTGCACAAAGTCATTTTCTCGTTGGGCAGGGTTGATCCATCTACGAAATCACCGTTCAGCAGGGCTGCTCCATGGCTACCCTCCATGATAATACGTGAGCACCCCGTTTCCCTTGACCCCCCAGTTTGGGCTGCTGTGACCAGATACCACACGCTGGGCCGCTCAAACGTCAGACATGTATTTCTCATGGTTTTGGAGGCTGGAAATCCAAGATGGAGGTGCCGGGAGACGGTCTTCCTGGTTTACAGATGGCTGCCTCTCTGCTGTGTCCTCGCGAGGTGGAGAGAGAGAGAAGAAAGCCTGTTCTCTGACTCTCTACTTGTAAGGACACTAATTCCATCATGGCAACCTAATTCTAATGATGTCCTCTAAACCTAATTTCCTCCCAATGATCCCATCTCCAAAAACCATCACATTGAGGTTTAGAGTTTCAACATATAAATCTGGGGGGGGTGGGACACAAATATTCTTATTATGCCCATCGCTCATTGGGGTTTCCACAGTGTTTGCATTTCTCTTAGGCTTTACTTGTTGACCGACATAGTTTTTTTTTTTCTCTTGAGATATTAGTGATTTTTTAGAGTTCTTTATATATTAAGGCAATTAATTGTTTCTTATATGGGTTACAATGGATATTTTGAGTATGTTGATCAAGTTTCTCCTTGGTTTGTTTTTTCCAAGAATTAAAACTTTGGGGTTTTTTAAATATTTAGTTTTGAGAGAGAGAGAGTGTGTGAGCGCAAGTGGAGGAGGGGCAGAGAGCTAGGGAGACACAGAATCTGAAGCAGGCTCCAGGCTCTGAGTTGTCAGCACAGACCTCGACGTGGGGCTTGAACCCACAAACTGCAGGATCATGACCTGAGCCAAAGTCAGACGCTTAACCGGCTGAGCCACCCAGGTGCTCCAAGAATTAAAACTTTGTTTTCATTTATTTTTTTTTGGTAGGTTCGTTATTTTAATAACCATACTGTCTGCCTTTGATTCATTTGGAAGTAATGTTGGTGTAAGCTGAAAACTGGGTTCTACCTGGATTTCATGTCAGTAGCTAACATTTTCCGGATATTCTTGCTTGTGTCGTTCTCAGTGTTCAGGGAAAGTGGCGCATTTGCATGCTGACAGGAGAGAAGGGGTGGGAACGAATCGACCTCCCACACCTGCTCCCTTTTCTTCTACTCCCTTCCTTCCCACTTCATCCACACTAACAATTTTTTGTCTGTCTGCCACTCCAGAGCCCTTTGTCAAGACGGAGAGAGAGAAAGAGAGAAAGTGTGTGCATGCGTGTGTGTGTGTGTGTTTCCAACCTCACTTCTTTGTATTTTCTACAGCAAGTAATAGCGTCATCACATCTTAAGACCTGGCTTTTACACTTCAGCTCCCTATGACGCTAGTTTCCATGGCAACCACCTGAGTCTGCCCCCCTCACCCACAGCTGTGACAGCTCTGGAAGGATGTGGGTGCTGGAAAAAGGGAGTCCAAAGTGGCCTGATGTGGGGCCGGAGAAGAGGCACTAACTTGGGACTTCGATCGCTGGCTCGGGCTTGTGTTTCATGCGTGTCGAATCCTGTCTTTGGACAAGAGCTTCACAGAAGGGCAGAACCAGAGCTAGTCTGGCCTCGCAGGCTCGAGGGTCACAGCCGCTGGCAGCCGTATGAGTGTCGAGGCTCGACAGGCGTCCCCTCCCCTTCACTGATTTACTCCTTCACCCTTTCTGTCATTATACAAATATGGATCGATGTCTTCCTGTGGGCTCTGTGCTCTTGCGTGTCCCAGGAACCGGCTGCAAGTGGCCCCTTATTCCCAGGAGCCAAAAGGTAGAAGCGTCCGGCAACGGACGACCCGAGACCCGATGAACAAACTGAATATCCTCCAGGCGAGTATTATCAGCCTTAACACAGACACGTGTCACAACGTGGCTGAACTCTGAGGACATTTTCTACTTCTGTGAGTCCCTAGAGCTGTCAGATTCATAGAGACCGAAAGGAGACGGTGGGGCTGTGGACCGGGGGTGGGGGATGGGGACATGGTGTTTGATGGAGACAGAGTTCCAGCTGCGGAAGGTGAGGAGCGCGGTGGATGCAGGGGGGGAGGTCGTACAACAATATGGAGGTACTTAATGCCCCCAGAACGTACCCTTGAGGTGGTTATGAGGATAACTTTCATTTATGTATGTTTTACAATTAAATTTTTGTTTTTTAATGTTTTATTTTAAATTTTTATTTATTTTTGAGAGAGGGTAAATTTTATTTATGTATGTTTTACTACAATAAAATTTTTGTTTCTTAATGTTTTGTTTTTAAATTTTTATTTATTTTCGAGAGAGAGAGACCGAGCATGAGCGGGGGAGGGGGAGAGAGAGAGGGAGACACAGAATCCGAAGCAGGCTCCAGGCTCTGAGCCATCAGCACAGAGCCCCACGCGGGGCTCGAACTCACAGACCGTGAGATCATGACCTGAGCCGAAGTTCTAGGCCTAACCGACTGAACCACCCAGGCTCCCCCACAGTTAAATTTTTTAAAAAGTGCGAAAGAGAAACCCAAATCCTCACAATAGACTGGAAAACAAGCTGGTTTCACAGGCTATTAATGGGAGGGAAGGAGGAGATGTGGAGATGTGGGGGGGGGGAGGGGGGAAGAAAAGGAAACAAAAACTATCAAAATCCTAACAAATAAAAAGATTAGGAGTTTAAAGACGAAAATAAGCAATGGCTCACCCAGGCAGTGCAACTATCAAGGGCAGCAACAAAATTATTATTAGGAAAGGCAGGATAGTGATTATCTCTGGAGGCGGGTGGGTTTCTGGGCAGCCGGCTCTCCTTCATTAACCTGGGAAATAGTTCCAATCACATTAACCTGTACAAATGCGCTAGATGGACCTTTTTTCTGGATTGTGTACCTCGCCACGAAAAACACTGGAAATTTTTTAAAATTACTGAGTGATCCCTTGCTGTAAGAAAATCAATCCTGTAATACCCAAAAGAAAATTAAAAAGGTGAAATTTGCCTTGCTGGAAAGATGTAGAGAGCTTCTGTTTCGCAGAACGTTAGAGATTGTGCCCTGCGGAGAATCACGACTCCCTGCCGATGAGTCATTTCCCAAATTGTATGAGTAACGGCGGACACCGAACACCGAACACCAAACACCAGGAGATCAGCTCAGGTCGGAAATTTGCAAGTGAAAAGAGCTCTTAGCCGTGCTGCAGAAATGTCTTTTTGTGCCGGATTTTGAGACATGACATTTATCACTTAAATGTCAGCCCCTGAGACAGGAAGGCACAGTAAAACAATTACTGGAATGGAAAATGCCTGCCACCTACAAAACCCGGGAAAGAAGTTGATGGGAACAGCACACGGGGTTGCAAACATCTTCCTTATCAAATATTATATATTTTTTTCAACATACCGAATAGGCTTTCATTTATTTAAATAAACAGTCCAGAATCAGGGAGATACAGGCCACCTTCTGGATCTAAAATGTTGTAGCCCCATGCGATCAGATTATCTTGAAAAGGAGTCGAGGAGCTTCAGGGACAGTTGAGAGATTGACTGAAAGCAGAAGGCAGAGATCCAGACATACCCAGGAATCCCTGGGATGTTCTGGGCGTGGGGTGCCCGTGCCGTTCGGGTCCAAGGAGACAGGATGCTGGAGGCTAGCATCTCTCTGCACAGCTATGCCCAGACCTAACCCTTCACCAACAAGCTTATTCACACCAGCAGAATTTGCAGCAACGAGACCTTAGACACACCCTAGATGTCAGGACGCAGGTGCTGAACCCAGTATCCGGTGTTGCAGGAAGCCACGGAATACTAAATAGCCGTGAAAAGAAAGGAAGCAAAGTTTCTCTGCATCATTGTGGAGGGGGTGGTGGAAGTAAAACACAAACCTTGGCAAATGTAACATCATGTTTTGTGTTAAGAAGGGAAAAAAATGGAAAACATTTGTTTTGCCTACAGAGAATCTCTGTAAGGATACACCAAAAATCTGGGAGCCCTGGCAGCCTCGAAAGAGGGGGATTCGGTAGTTGAGGAATGGAGGACGGCAGGAAACTTTGCAATAATTATCCTACATCATTCAGGTTTCCTATTACGTAGTAGGTCAATGTATTAACTACTCAAAAAATTAAGAATTTTTTTAGAGTCAAACGATGCAAAATCCATTGGCTCCATTTGTGCCATGGGGTGTGGGCACTAAATGGTGCCCGGTATATAGTTGGAGACGGATCAGTATCTCACAAATGGTTGAATGGCTGTCACTTCTCTTCCCCCCAAGGAGGGTCTTTATAGGGCCCCCTCAGAGCCAGGGGCTACGGGCCCATTTGTCGTGGGGCAGAAAGGATTAATTCCGACTTTATCAATGGAACCCCTTTGAGTTTGGGGGCTACTTTTCCCCACCACAGCGGTATGTTTAAGGGGTTTCTGGTCATTTACAATTGCAAACTATCCTGCAATGAATAACTTTGTGCCCGTGTCATTTTCTTGCTGTTGGGGCTGTTCCTTCAGGGTAGATTTCCGGAAGTGGCCGAGTTGACGCAGGAAAGCGCATGCGTCATTTTGCACTGAAGGACTGTACCATTTTCCATTCCCACCAGATAAGAGAACCTGTTTCTGGGGCGCCTGAGTGGCTCAGTCGGTTGAGCATCCAACTCTTGATCTAGGCTGAGGTCATGATCTCACGGTTGTGGGATCAAGCCCTGTGTCGGGCTGTGTGCTGAGCGTGGAGCCTGCTTGGGACTCTCTCTGCCGCTTCCCCCCCAGATCAAAAATAAATAAATAAACTTGAAAAAAGAACCTGTTTCCTCATCATCTCACCAACACACGTATATATTATACGTTTGGTTGTCCATATATTTATGTTTTGTCCATAGAGCTATATGTTCTAAAGGGTCTTTGGATGATAGGTGAGAACAGGTATCTCAGGATTGCTTCAATTTGCATTTCTTTCATTGAGAGTTTGAACATTTTACATTCGTTTTTATGTATTTTTTATTTTATTCATTACTTTTATTTTCAATTTTAGTTTTGTTTATTTTTATATAATTTTCATATGTTTTTCAGCGAACTATCTGTGTCTTTTCCCCGTTGTTCTTTTGGGTGGTTGGTCTTCTGTCTCACAATCTTTAAGGATTCTTTGTACGTTAGGGATATCAACCGCTGTGACTATTTTATCCCAGGGAACAAAGTTATTTTAAAAGGTGACTTAAAAAAATGTAATTTAAGGAGTGCCCGAGTGGTTCATTCAGTTAAGTGAATGACTCGCTTAACTCTGGTCATGAGCTCACAGTTCCTGAGTTCGAGTCCCACGTCAGGCTCTGTGCTGACAGCTCAGAGCCTAGGGCCTGCTTGGGATTGCGTGTCTCTCTCTGCCCCTCACCCACTCGTTCCTGCTCTCTCTCTGTCTCAAAAAATGAATGAACATTAAAAAAAATTTAATGTAATTTAAAAATAAATAAGTAAAAGGTGACTTTAGGGGTGCCTGACTGGTTCAGTCAGTGAAGCATGAGACTCTCGATCTCAGGATTGTAAGTTTGAGCTCCACATTGGGTGTAGAGATTACTTTAAAACCTTAAAAACAATCACATTTAAAAGTATTAATAAAAGCTGATTTTATCTTACTATCTTATTTTTAAAAAATTTTAAAAAATTTAAGTTTATTTATTTTGAGAGAGACAGAGCAAGCAAGGGAGGGGCAGAGAGAGAGAGAAAGAGAGAAGAGAGAGAGAGAGAGAGAGAGAGAGAATCCCAAGCAGGCTCTGCACTGCCAGCACAGAGCCTGATGTAGGGCTCAACTCACAAGCTGTGAGATCCCGACCTGAGCTGAAACCAAGAGTCAGATGCTTCACGGACTAAGCCGCCAGGCGCCCCTTTATCCTGTTATTTTAAAAGAAATCTGACTGGCAGGGCCTAGAAAATTCCAGTGACAGGGTCCTCTCTGCCTTGTCCCCAGCCCCTCCCTTCCGGTTCTAGCTGCCCTCTCTGTGGGGACAGCCTGAGAGCCACCTGTCCCCGCTGCAGGCTGGAGCCCCAGAACAAGAGGGACTCCACCCCAGCCAGCTCGGGGGCGGAGACGTCCCCAGCAGGACACAGTTACAGGGTTTACCTCCTGTTTTCCTAAGAGTGCATTTGGAGGCAGAGATGTTTACTCTCATGTGGTCCAGCTTATTAATTTCTTTAATGGTTAGCTCTTTTGTTCTCCCGTCTAAGAAATGTGTGCCTACTCCAATGTTATGAAGATATTTCTCTCACATTTCTTCCAAGAGGCTTTCTTCCAAGAGGTCTAATAGCCACCTCGAATCAAGTTATGTGTGTGTTTTAGCACCATTTCTTGGGAAGACTCTTCATTCCTATTGAAATCGTCTTAGTGCCTTTGTCAAAAATTGGCTGACCTTTTATTCTGTTCCATTGGTCTGTGTCTCCGCATACATGGACTCACACTGTTTCAATCACTATTGCCATAGGTTTCTATCATGTCTTAAAAGCAGATAGTATAACCCCCCCCCAACTTTATTCTTTATTGCCTTTTTTTAAAGATTTTTTTTGCTGCCAATTTTAGATCCGTTTTAATTCCGTACAACCCTTGGAAGCAGTGTGTACATTCCTACAAAAAATGGCACCGGGATTGTGAAAACAATGTAATGTTATAACATCATCGAGTCTACGAACATCTTATGTCTCTGTTTATTTCTATCTCATCTAATTTCTCTCAGCAGTGTTGTGTGGTATGTCAGAGGAGAGCTCGTTTAGACCTTTTGTTAGATTGGCACTAGGAATCGCACACGTGGGGAGATGAATGTAAGCAGCGTTTTTGAAACTTCACTTTCCAATTGTTTTTTGATGGTCACTGTCTACGTGTTGTTTACATTTTTTTCCATGACTTGAAACTTTAAATAGTCTTGTCACAGTTACTGAACTTCAAAAAATTTTTTTAATGTTTATTTATTTTTGAGAGAGACAGAGACAGAGTGCGAGCAGGGCAGGGGCAGAGAGAAGGAGCCACAGAATCCGAAGCAGGCTTCAGGCTCTGAGCTGTCAGCACTGAGCCCGACGTGGGGCTCGAACTTGTGGACCACGAGATCGTGACCTGAGCCGAAGTGGGATGCTCAACCGACGGAGCCACCCAGGTGCCTCGTTTTTTTATCTTTTTTTTTTTTCTTTCCTGACCCTCTTGTAACAGTTTGGAAAGCCTTACTGCACGTATCCTATAAATGTTAACCTCTGGCCCAGCTTATAAAACAGAAGTCATCACTGTCTTCCATTATGCCTGCTGCTGACAATTCATTTCGAAGGAAAGCATGAAAACGCCGAACGGACAGAACAAGAAGAAATCTCTCTTCTACCTCTGCCTCTCCGGTGGCAATTCCCACAAGGCCAATTTCTTATGTCTCACCCCAGAGCCAAGGTTTACATATATTTATGCAAAATTATCATGCATATGTTGCTATGCATTATTATATTCTCATATTTGCACAACATACAAAAAGAGAGTCTGTGCAGTTTGGCGCGTGTCCTCTTCCTGTGACAAAACATCCTGGGCCGCGTTCCCCATCCATACGTTAAGGGCATCCTCATTCTCTTTGGACTGTCGCAGAATCTCCAGTAGTGTGACGACACCAAGACTTATGTAAGCAGTTCCCCTGCGATAGATGACGAAATCGTTTCCACTGCTTTCTGGTTCCAGAAAAGCCACAGGAAATCACTTCATCTGTTTCAGCATTTGGCATAGATTCGAGATCTATTCTAGAAGTAGCATTGGGAAGGATCCGCATCGTTCGGGTCCTGGAAAGGCAGACGGGAACCGGACAGGCAAGGATCTCGGTGCCCGGGCAGCCGGTGCTGTCACTGGGACCCCGATGGGAGGCCAGTGCACACACACAGGCGAAGGAACATACACGTTCAGACACTGACGGCTGCAACCAAAGCCAGGAAATGAGGCAAAGGGAAAGGAGAGCCGCGGACACGGGAGGAAGGAGGCCACCCGCGCCGGGGACGTCCCGCCTCCGTGGGTCTCCCGAGGCTCCAGCCAGCCGCAACTCCTGCCCGAGTGACTCTGAAAGGGTGGTCTCTAGGGAAGATGTTGAAAACATTCTTTACAATATTGCCTCCGTTCTGCCACAAGAAAGGATCTGCCCTTTCTCCCCGCCTTCTTCACGCCACACGCGCACGAAGCAGTGTGTTTGACTTTTCCATCAACATTTTAAAATGAACATTGTACTTGCTCAAAGGAGTTCTGTGATGAAAATTAAACGACAGGGACCCAGCTGGCTGTCTCCAGGCATGTCGCGTTATGGCGAGGGGGACAGCGAAAGCCTGGATGTCACCACACCGAGAGAGGAGACAGGACGGCCAGGAAGGAAGATCACTCGGCCAGCGAGAGAAGGCCCACGGCTTTCTGCATGCACACCTAACACACACCCGGGTGCCGCGCGGCTTCACTTAGAGCCCGGCGCCGGTGGAGACAGTGGAAAGTCTGGGGCAGTGGGTCCGAGTGGGGGAAATGAGTTATTTCAACAGAAAAACTTCCTGCTTTTGTTAAGAGGTAGCTGAAATAAGATTCCTAGTCAAGAGCTGTCCCGCCAATGTGTTTATCTCCTAAGAGGAGGGACCCTGTCCGAAATAAGAGAAAATTGTCCATTTCGTTAGCTAGACACTCGGGCTGAGGGCAGGGTCCGAGGACGGAGGGCCAGGGCGCGGCCTAAAGGCTGCTGTGTGCGTGCGGAGGAGGGGACGCGTCCGGATTCCACGCGGGAAGATGCTCCCCGGGCCATGCAGGCGGCCTGGAGAGAGGTGTCCTTCAGGCTGCACACGGTTGCCATGGAGACAGCCCTTGCTGGTGGATTTCAGTGAGACACCGATGACCCGGGATCGCAGAGGTTCCAAATAATGCAGAATTGGCAGGCTGCGATCCCTCCTGAGTACGACACTGCCCCAGGGGACCTTGACCCCAGCTGTGACACGGAACGCTCCCCGGATCCACGGTTGGGGTCTGTTGGGGGATCCAGGCTGTCCGTGCACATGCGATGTTATTTCACGAACAGGAAAACAAGGTGGGTTTCTCAGACACGGCACAATATACCCCGTATGCAAGAGATGCCTTTTACCATACGGTGGTTAAAAAAGAAAGGAAGAAAGGTGTCCGAATCCATTAAGATTGTCTTTCTGATTGTTTCCATGGGTACCACGGGCTGTAATTATTCCCGGATTTTTCCGAGGCTGAAAATCTGCCCTTTCATTTTTAATGCAATGGCTCGGGGTCCTGATAATTACGATGACACCGTCCAACATGTAATTAGTGATCCCTAAATGTTCTTTGCTGTGGTTTCCTGAAAAAATATCCCCCACTTAAACGAAAAGTATAAAACAACGGGGTATTTCATTTTTCACAGATACACACACAGCAATAAAATCACCCGTCCGCTTGCTTACACCCACACGGCGTGAGTCGAGAAGGTAAAGCAAATGAAATATCAAGATACGTTCCTAACTCCTCACTTCTTCCAAAATGTTGCCTCCGCCACGCTGCCCCCTCCACCGCCGGCGGAGGAAATTCTGTAGCCCCCACGCCGTATGACACGATCGTCCTCTTTGTTACATGAACACCGAGACCCACTGGGGGTTCTGGGTTGGGTGATCACATGGTCAGACAGCCCTCGAGAAAGGCTCACCGTCAGCCTTGACTCTGGCGGGGCCCTTCCTGCCCTCATGCCCCGTCTGGAACATACGTTTTCTTTTTTTTTTTTTAACTTATTTTTTGTTTTTTTTAACGTTTGTTTATTTTTGAGAGACAGAGCACAAGCAGGGGAGGGGCACGGAGAGAGGAAGACACAGAATCCGAAGAGCAGATTCCAGGCTCTGAGCCATCAGCACAGAGCCTTGACATGGGGCTTGAATCCATAAACCGTGAGATCGTGACCTGAGCCAAAGTCAGATGTTTAACCGACGGAGCCACCCAGGTGCCCTAGAATATACATTTTCAAATCATATATGGTCAGATTCCTTAATCCATTTTTTTTTTATACTGATGGCTTTGGGTCATGTTTACCAAGGCCTCTTGCGTTTTTTGCAAGGTTACAAAGCCACTCAACTGTGTTTTCCTGCAGTATTTGAGTTTTTCAACTGCTGTGTCATAATCTCCACAAACTTGGCCTGAAACAGCTGGATCAAGGATGCGGGCACGCCTGGACTGGGTCCCCCCACTTGGGGTCTTAGGAGGTGCAGCAGGAGTGGGTCACAGAGCTGTGTTCTCACCTGCGCGGAGGCTTGAGAAGACCCAGAGGGACCCGACTGCAAACTCGGCCAGGTTGTTGGCAGAGTTTGTCACCAGCAGACGGTCGGAGAACCCAGGGTCCGGCCTCACCTGCAGGCTGCTCTCACCTCCTGGTGGCTGCCTGTGTTCTCTGGCCACCTGCGGTCTCCCCGCGTGGCCACTTTAGAAGCCCGCAGAGGCGAGCAGGGTGAGTCCCTGCTGGAGAGACAGAGTCTCGAGTAATGACGTCACGTGGTCGTGGGAGGGCCGCCTGGTTGTCTTTCCGGTATTGGGCTTGTACGCAGCAAGCCATTGCCCTCGAGGGGAGTGGAGGTGAACACCAGTGGGGGGTAGAGGGGTCATGGGGGTCCTTGGAATCTGTTCAGGGAAAGCAGCCAGAGCCCTGTCCACCCCGGACACTGCCCTTCCACACCTATCACACGAGGGCTCAGCTGGTCCCTGGTAGGGGAGAAGATGCCGACAGAAGACTCTTTATTTCTTCTTCTTCCTCTTTTATTTAATGTTTATTTATTTTTGAGAGTGCAGGGAAAGGGCAGAGAGAGAGGGAGACACAGAATCCGAAGCAGGCTCCAGGCTCTGAGCTGTCAGCACAGATACTCACTCGGGGCTTGAACCCACAAACCACGAGATCGTGACCTGAGCCAAAGTTGGACACTTAGCCGACGGAGCTCTCCGGGTGCCCCGAAGCTCTCTGAGACGCCCCAGAAGATGCACTTGGAATACCCAGGCTCGGAGGAAGGCTGTGCTCAGCGACCCCCCTCCTCCCCCTGGTATTTTCCCAGGGTCGAGAGCTGCAGGCTGAGGAGGCCAGGACGCCTGTTTCCGCAGCTCCAGGCGGGGGCCCGCTGGGGCCCCGCCGCAGCTGTCTGCCGCAGACCGCGTCCCCGGGGGCCGGCCGCAGCCAGCTTTCCCCTGATTTCCTGGGGCCGGCTGTCTTTTCTCCTCGGGATCTGACGGGACGGATTCCGGTCCTCCGTGCCCGGAGGGGTCCGCGCGCGGCTGGCCTCTCCCTTGTGCCTTGCTGCAGACCTACCCTGAGACACACGCGGCGAGGGAGACCCCAGACGCAGCGCGGTTTTCTCAGCCTCGGCCCCGCTGACCTGGCAAACCGACCCTTCTCTGCTGGGGGGGGGGGGCTGTGCCCTGCGGTGTCCCTGGTGTCCCCCAGCTCACTGTTGGGAGCCCAGCCGCCCTCCCCAGTTGTGACAACAGAAAATACTCCCAGGTGTCACCTGTGTCTTTCGGTGGGGGGAAACCATCCTAGACTGGGAAACTCGGCCAGAGTGCACAAAAGAAGCGATCATGTAAATTTCACTTCTATCATTTTCTCTTTTTTAAAACGTAAATTTTTTGTTGTTGTTTATTTATCTCGAGAGCGTGAGAGAAGGAGCAGGGGAGGGGCAGAGAGAGAGGGAGACAGATTCTCCAGCAGGCTCCTCGAAGTCGGCGCAGAGGGGCTGGAACTCATGAACCATGAGATCATGACCTGACCCGAAATCAGGAGGTGGCCGCTGAACTGACTGGGCCACGCAGGCGCCCCAACTTCTATCACTTTGTGATCTCACCCAGGCCCTTGCCGGGACCTGGCACCCAGGCGTTGGGCACGGCCGCTCAGCACTCAGGGAAGACCCGGGGGACGCTGTTCCCTGCAGAGGGAACAGGAGGTGCGAAGCGAAACAAGCAGGCAAAGACCAGAGGCCCCTGGAGCAGAGCGTGGGAGGAAGGGGATGGCAGGGGGCTGAAAACCGGGGTGACTGGGGCCCCCCAAGGGTGGGCGTGTGCTGGTGGGTTATTGCTCTGAGGTCACCATCATGAGAGTCTTCGTGTTATCTCTGGATTTCGGTTTCAAAGTGGAGTCAGACAGGGCAGGGAGCATTGCTCGGCATCACCTCCAGGGCTGCCCTGTCGCCCTGGGACAGGTTCTGGGCCGCTGGTTCTCCCCGACCCCCACACCCTTGCCGCCCTCTGCCCTCTGGCCCTCAGAGTGCCGATCCTGGCCCGTGGGGTCAGCCCAGGCTGGAAGGTGAGACACCATGTGGGCCCTGCACGGGGCAGGTGTTTATTGCGGGATGATCAGTTCAACAGCAGAACGATGCAATTTAAACCCTCGGATCCGCTCTCCAGGGGAAAGGCGACCCCGAGGGGAGGAGGGGGGAGGCAGGCAGACCCTCCGAGGCTGGGGCCCGCAGCCAGGCAGGCGATGGTGCAGGCTGGGGCAGGGGGCTGGCAGGGAGGGGGCGGTCAGCAGAGGAGCAGGGAGGAAGCCAGCAGCGGAAAGAAGTGGTCGGGAAGAGGCAGAAGCCAGGGGCCCTTCTCGTGCCTGAGGAGAAGCAGGTGTGGAATCTGACCGTGGCCCCAGACCTCCAGCCACAGGCCGGGGCCCCGCCGCAGACACGGCCTCCGAGCGGGAGGAGAACGGTTCTCTCGCAAGCCACGAGCCCCGTTCGGAGCTCTGGAGGTGCCCGTTCTAAGCCACGCTTGTGCTGTCAACACCAGTGGTCTGTGCGGCTGTGGGTTTGACGAGGGAGTGCGGGGCGGGCTGAGGGCCAAGCACAGGCTAACAGCACCCCCACCCCAGGTGGGATGTGTGTGGCATTCCTCGGACTCTCCCGGCCGCCCAGGAACAGGGGAGAGGAAAGAGAGCAGATGGTTGGCTGACGAGATCACAGTCCTGCAGGACACAAGGCTCCTCCGGTTCACCGGCAGCTGAGCGACTGCAAGGAAACGCAATCCTGTCCAGAGCCTAGTCTCCAGAAACCTATAGACTTCGTTTCCTGGAGCCCTAATACCACCCTCATCCAGATGGCAAGGGGTTTAAGTACTTGCGTGCTGATGTGGGAGACTGAGGCAAATGAAAAATTAAATTCCCTTACTGCCTGCAGCCCATTGACAAGTCCTTGAAACCCGCAGAGCGACCTCCCTCTAGGATCTCGGCTGCCTCAAGATGACACTTTGATGGAGGCCAAAGGGAAGACTGGCTTCACATTATCCTGACACCCCCACCCCGCAGATCCTGTAAGGCTACTTTATTTTATTTTTAAAGTTTATTCCTTTATTTTGAGAGAGAGAGAGAGGAAGGAAGGGAGAGAGGGAGAGAGACACTCCCAAGTAGGCTCTGCACTGTCAGCACAGAGCCCAGTGCGGGGCTCCAACTCACAAATTGGGAGATCATGACCTGAGCAGAAATCAAGGGTTGGCCTCCTAACCAACTAAGCCCCCCGGGGGCCCCGGGATCCTGTAGGTCCACTGTAGCATAGAAAAATTCTTTTGGAAACTTCCTTCATCTCAGCTCCCCCGAGATATATGCTGGCAATCCTACTCCAAGCTTGTGGCCCCCAGATATACATCTGAAGGGTCTCAGGAGTGCAGCTGTAATAAATGTGTTTCCCTAGCAACAGCGAGCCCCTCAAAGTCCTGGAAACGTTGCCTCCCAAATTCCTTAGAGACTCACGCTATCCCTAACCCCCTCCGACCTGAGGGTGTACAAGGAGTGCCTCCTCACACCCCCAGCACAGCTCTTCTGCCCACGGGTCTCCTGTCTCTGCACTTGAATAAAATCACGTTCGCACCGAAGACGTCTTCAAGGATTCCTCCCTGGCCCGCAGCTCCCAACCCCCCACCATCACCCCTCTCTTGGCGTTCCACCTGCTGTGGGTTTGGACAAACGTAGGGCAAGAACCCATAATCCGTTACGGCCTCACAGGAGTATTCTCACTGCCCTAGCCGTCCTCTGTGCCCCCCCTGGCCATCCCTCCTCCCCAAACCCTCATCCTCGTACAGACTCCTGAGCTCTGCCTTTTCCAGGGAGTCCTGGGGCGGCCGGACTGACCGGCTCCTCTCACTTGGCGATGTGCTGGGGGAAGTGTCCTCCGGTCTGTTCGGGCTCCAAGGCCCACCTCCCCCAGCGCCTCACCGCGCCCCACTGTCTGCGTATGAATGAGTGCTTGAGTGAGTGAGTGAGCTGAAGCTATCCCGCCCCCCCATCCCCCCACCACGGAGGGGATCACTGGCTGTGGGGACCCGGCAGGCTCAGGGGTCACTTTAGAGACTGCAGCTGGGGTAGAGGAAAGTGGGGGCGGGGAGACTTGAAACCAGGGCCCAGCACATAGTAGGCCCTTCATAAATGCAGGACGAAGAGCCTCCTTAGGTGCCTACTGACGGCCTCCCCACATCCCGCCCTGATCCCTGCCGTCACTCCTCTCCCCTATTATTACTCTTATCCTGCTCCTTGCAGAGGACAAAATCAGTCTCCCCCAGGGTCTCTGCACTGCTGTTCCTCCTGAGGAGAAAAGCTAAACGGGATAAGAGGGGCCAGCCAGATGTCCAAGGCCGGACACTCCCCTTGCATACTTTCGGCTTCTGCGACCTTGTTTGCGTCCTGCCTCCACCAACTGCCCGGACAGCACCACTGATAAGGGCCCCCTCCTCTTCTTCTTCTGTCTCTCTACCCCCTACCACCCCAGCCATAAAAGGAGGCCGATGCCAAGGTTCGGGGCTCGGCCTTTGGAGGCGACTCTGCCGGGCCGGCACCGGTGTGCAATGAACGGTCTTCTCTGATTCCCCGAGTGTGTGTCCCTTCCCGGGCACTGAGTATTTGCTGTAACACCCTTTCCTGGAAAATGGTCTCTGAACCTCTCCCCACGGCCAGCTGGCTCTATCCAGTCCAGATGTGTCCTGAGCTCTCTGAGCCCCAAGTTTACTCCTTAGTCTATGAAAATAATAGTACCCACAGGGATTCACGGAGATACGCCTGGAAAACCCACAGGAGTTTCTAATCCTGGCTTACAGCGCTGCTCGGAAAAGCAAATTCGGCTGCCATCTGACTGACGCCAACAGGACTCCTCTGAGGAACAGAAACGAAGACACTTCTATTCTGGTACCGAGATGGGCGACCGTACACTTTTCCGCCCCGGAACTGAGGCCAGTTCTCTGTGCTCTGATAACGTCGTGAGCTGGAGATCGCTCGGCGTCGTTCTTGGGGGTGCAGGCAGGAAGCTGGCATTTGTGAGGGGCCTGCTGCGGGGCCCTGACCTCCCCGCCCGCGCCCCTGAGAACCTGAGGCTGGGGAGGAAGAGACGCTTCCCTCGCCCCGGGTCCTCAGCATTGGTGACCGCCAGCGACCAAACACGCAAGCCGGCACCTGCTGTGTCTCAGACCGCGTCTCCCCTGTGGCCGCCTCTGCTGCCAGCACGCAGCCCCTTGTCTGGCTGGCCCTGGGGCCTGGAGCGGCAGACACTCGCGCCTCAGGCTGCGCCTGTGGCTTGCCGTGACCTTCATGCACCCCACGCCCCGAAGCACTGCCCGGGAGAGGCCCTGCGTGACCCCCAGCCCACTCGGGTAGCCAGCAGTGTAGACCCCAAATTCCCACCCTGACCGAGTTTACTGCCACGTGCCCCGCACGTGTGACACGTGGGGGAAGGCAGGAGGAGCGCTCAGACCTGTCAGGATCTGGGGTCCTCGCACCTCACCTAGAGGGGAAGGGGGGGAACAGATAGCAGAGGACCAGGCGCTTGGACAGGTAAGCGGGCCCTGCGGAGAACAGATGGGGTCTGACCGCTGCAGACTTGTTGGGGCACCTGTCTGGGTGTGGGGCGCCTCTGGCCTCCCACGACATGGAGTCGCTCCAGGGACGCGTAATGACAGCGAGTCCCTTCAGGAGGCTCTGCTTCTGGGCAGATCGGGGACTTCGGGAACTCGGATGCCTTCGGCTAGTTTCAAACTGGCATATTTTGGGGGGCACATCCTGGTCCCCATCCCTAGGTACTTGCTTGAGCACCTACTGGGCGCCGGGCCCTGGAGTTGCTCACGGGAACGGTCTCTGCCTCGTGGGGCTGCTGGGCGTTTCCAGAGAGAGGTCAAGCACTGCGGCTGGGAACATGAACAGACAGCAGGCACTTGTGTGCACGTCGTGTTCCAGGCCAGAGCAGCGTTACCCACAGAGGCCAGAGGGGGCGGTGGCCCGACGGTCCATCAGCAGGTGAGCACACAAAACCGTGACGCACGCAGACAGTGGAACGTTCTTCGGCCGTAGAAAGGAGTGAAGTTCTGACACGGGGTGCGTGGCACCATGAAAACGTTACGTTATGTGAACGGGCCAGGCACGAAATGACACCTGTTGGCTCGCTGGACTGTCACGTGGTCTCTAGAGCAGGCAGGTCCGCAGAGACAGAAAACGGAACGGGGGCTACCAGGAGTCAGGGACGGGAAAGAGGGAGTCATTGCTTCTGTTTGGGACGATGCAAAAGTTGAAAACGGATGGTAGTGGGGCGCCCGGTGGCTCAGTGGGTTGAGTGTCCAACTCCTGATTTTGACTCCGGTCATGATCTAACAGGCGGTGAGTTCAAGCCCCATATCAGGCTCTGCGCTGACACTGGGGAGCCTGCTTGGGTTCTCCCTCTCTCTGCCCCTCCTGCACTCACTCTCTCTCTCTCCCTCGAAAAATAAAAAACATAAAAAAAATTACAAAAAAAAAAAAAAAAAAAGAAAACAGATAGCAGTGATGGTTGTATAATGTCCTGAATGTACGCTTAAAAATGGTGAAGAGGGGGGGCACCTGGGTGGCTCAGTCGGTTGGGCGGCCGACTTCAGCTCAGGTCATGATCTCACGGTCTATGAGTTCGAGCCCCGCGTCGGGCTCTGTGCTGACGGCTCAGAGCCTGGAGCCTGCTTTCGATTCTGTGTCTCCATCTCTCTGCCCTTCTCCTGCTCACGCTCTGTCTCTATGTCTCTCAAAAATAAATAAACATTAAAAAAAATTTTTTTAAAAAATGGTGAAGAGGGTAAGTTTTGTGATGTGTATTTTACCACAATAGAAAATTTATGATTTCTGTCGGGATGAGCGCTGGGTGTTGTATGTAAGCCAATTTGACAATAAATTATATTTTAAAAAAGATTAAAAAATAAAAAATAAAAAGGCACACAAAAAAGAAAACTTATAATTTCAATGTAAAATGTAAAACATTTTAACGTAAAAAAATGTAAAAAATAATGTGGAATTTCTCATTCATCCATATGAATTTTATTCATATGGTGCCAGTCATTCATTCATAGGAATGAGAAATTTTACATTAAAATTTTCTTTTTTTTTTTAATTTTGTTTTTGTTTATTTTCCAAAAATATATTCTGCTTCTTCTCCAGGTTTATTTTCCATAGCTCTATTCTCTCTCTTTTTTTTCATTTATAATAGTTTATTTTCAAATTGGTTTACATAAAACACCCAGTGTTCATCCCATACATTAAAATTTTCTATCGTGAGAGGCGCCTGGGTGGCTCAACTGGTTAAACATCCGACTTCAGCTCAGGTTATATCATGGTTCGTGAGTTCGAGCCCAGCATCAGGCTCTGTGCTGACAGCTTGAAATCTGGAGCCTGCTTCAGCTTCTGTGTCTCCTTCTCTCTGTGTGCCTTCCTCCCTCTCTCTCTCTAAAATGAATAAACATTTAAGAAAATTTGATTTAAATTTTCTATTGTGGTAAAATACACATCTATATATATTAATGTAAGCTCTACACCCAACGTGGGGGTTACACTCACCACCTGGAGATCAAGAGTTGCACGCGCTACTGACTGATCCGGCCAGGTGCCACCGAAGTTTTGTATATTGATTAGATACTAAAAGGGCAATATGTAGGACACAATGGGTTAAATAAAGAATATTATTGGAGCTTCTGGGGGGCTCAGTGGTTAAGCGTTTGACTTCGCTCAGGTCATGATCTTGCAGTTTGTGGGTTTGAGCCCCGCACTGGGCTCTGTGCTGACAGCTAAGAGCCTGGAGCCTGCTTCGGATTCTGCGTCTCCCTCTCTCTCTGCCCCTCCCCTGCTCACACTCTGTCTCTCTCTGTCTTACTCTCTCAAAAAGAAATAAACATTTAAAAAGAGATTTAAAAAAAGTTTTGTAAAAAAAGAATATTATTTAAAAAGTTTTCAAACCTATGCGCGAATGCCTACACAGCAACTCTATTTATAATAGCCCATAAAACAAGCCAGATGTCCTGTAACTGGTATGTTGGTTGATAAACCCTCGTGCATCACTGGACTGCTCCTTGGCAATAAAAACAAAAGAGCAGACTATCAGAGGAATCTCCAGGGTGTTCCGCTGAGTGAAAGAAGCCAGACTCACAAAGTTAAACACTGATTTCAGTTACACCGCTTCTTGCAAAGACAAGACTATGGTGACAGAGAACAGAACGGTGGCTCCTAAGGGTTGGGGTCGGGGACTGAAACTGAAAACGGGCACCACGAGGGAGTTCTTAAGAGAGAGAAAACGGTCCCACGTCTTGATTGTGCCTCTGGTTACATGAATCCGTGACCAGGTCAAAACTCAGAACTGCAGTCTCAGAAGAGGTAATTTATACTGTACTTTGATTTTAAAAACAAAGTAAGAGCCCGAGAGCCTCCGGGGCTCTCGGTTCTTCCGCCGGCTGAGAGGACAGGATGGCCGTGCGGGGCAGCTGTGGGGCTAACATCGCTGGCTGGCAGAGACTTCAGGCTGAGGCACAGGGTCGCCCTCACTTCAGAGGCCAGTCAAAAATAAAATACAAAACCCACAGGACTTCCAGCAGGTCCCTCTGCTCTTGAGATGACCGACGTCTCCCCAAAGAAGTGCTTTGATTCATCTGGTGGCCGCAGGCTTCCCTGGCCACTGCCCCTCTTCCTTTAATTCTTGAGCCCTCAGGCTTGCTCCTGCCCCAGGGCCTTTGCACTCCCTGCTCCCTCTGCCCACAACTGTCTTTCACCAAGACTCCTCACTGATTCAGAGCTCCCAGGGTTGGATCATTCCACGTGTCAGGTGGTGTGCATTCATGTGTACCCAGAGGGGAAGTGCCAAGCAATTACAGTGAGACTCCTTCGATGGGCACGAGGAGCACTCTGGAGTACACACGGATGCACCAGTTCCTCATTTCGCAGCTGCCTGGCTGGGAGAGTGGCTCCGAAGATGTGCTTGCCCGGCAAGACACGGGGATGGACAGGCTGCACAGACCACCGGTGTTGACAGCACAAACATGGCTTAGAACGGGGCTCGTGGCTTGCGAGAGAACCGTTCTCCTCCCGCTCGGAGGCCGTGTCTGCGGCGGGGCCTCGGCCTGTGGCTGGAGGTCTGGGGCCACGGTCAGATTCCACACCTGCTTCTCCTCAGGCACGAGAAAGGCCCCTGGCTTCTGCCTCTTCCCGACCACTTCTTTCCGCTGCTGGCTTCCTCCCTGCTCCTCTGCTGACCGCCCCCTCCCTGCCAGCCCCCTGCCCCAGCCTGCACCATCGCCTGCCTGGCTGCGGGCCCCAGCCTCGGAGGGTCTGCCTGCCTCCCCGCTCCTCCCCTCCGGGTCCCCTTTCCCCTGGAGAGCGGATCCGAGGGTTTAAATTGCATCGTTCTGCTGTTTAACTGATCATCCTGCAATAAACACCCGCCCCATGCAGGGCCCACATGGCGTCTCACCTTCCGGCCTGGGCTGACCCCTCGGGCCACGACCAGCAGCCCGATTTGCAGGGTCCAGTGCCATGTGCAAACGCAGGCCCCAGTTCAGAAGGCAAGAGGAGACTGACTCCTTCCTTCTGCAGATGTACCTGCCATCTGTCAGTGGAGTTTCTATTTGTCGCTTCATGTCCTGCTCTCCAGGGCACAAGGGGATATTAGTGGGTGAGTGCAGACCCTCACGGGTGACCCCAACCCTTCCCAGCTCTGGGCCCACAACCCCGCATGAACCAGCCACGGTTCACGGGCAGGGTGGAGAAGGGGATGGAGCAGAACGTGTCCCAGGAAGGCTGGGCGGGCGTGGAGGCAAGGCCCCGCGCCCGGGGGTACGCCCTCGAATCTTTACCCCAGAATGAAGGTTCAGAGATAAAAGGAAGGCTCAGTATGGTGACCTCAGAGCATTAACCCCCCAGCACAGGGACTCCTTGGGGGGCCCGTCACCCCGGCTTTCAGCCCCCTGCCGTCCTGTTCCTCCCACACTCTGCTCCAGGGGCCTCCGGCCTTCTCCAAGTTCTTACAAAGGTGACACTGGTTTTGCTTTGCACCTGCAGTCCCCTCTGCCGGAACCGCCTCGCCGGGGGGTCTTCACTGCCTGCCTCCTGCTCGCCTGCAGGGCTCATCTGCCTACCCGATCCCTGGGGCGGGGTCCCCCCCTCTGTCGCCAGGCGAGGGGCGGCACCGAGGTCGGGCTTGCTCTCGGACCTTCTTTCGGTCCTGGTACACAACTGGCTGCAGGGAGGACGGCACGCATCAGCCACCCCAAGACCCTAGGAAGGTGGACGGAATCCCTGCGCTTCAGGGAGGCGGGACATTGGCTTTCCGGCAGGAGCTGAGAGGCCTGCCGGGCTGGGATCAGGGTCCCATGTGCGCCCTCTCCAGCCCCTCGCTCCCCTGCCCCCCGCGGTTTCCATGACAACAGCCTGAGTCACCGAGAGCTGGGTCGGGGCGGAGCGGTGGGCGTCAGACCGCCCACGGGCGAGCTCCAGGCGGGGGCTTGAGGGGCGCGGGCACCCGCACCGGTGCGTCACTGGCGCGGTCTTTGCAGAGACGGAGAGACAGCGGCTGTCGGAGCCTCCCCCGCTTGGATAGGTATTGCCGGGCCGCGCTGCGCAGCAGTGACAAACGCAGCTTGCGTTCTCACCGCGCGTTTAACTGGTGCGTGTGTGCGCGCAAATACAGATACGTGGATGGATCTATACACCTGTGGGTAGTCGCCGAGCCTCCTTCTGCTCTGGAAAATAGAACCCTGAGAAATAAGGCCCAGTTTCTGACCTCCGAGAGACCCTTCCTCACTTCCTTCCCTCCCACAATTGTGTTCGTTCAGCAAGTGTTTGCTGCGGCCCCACTGTGGGTCAGCATGGCTTAAGTGCAGTGCATAAAGCAGACACCAAGACAGACCTCCTCCTTATGCGTCTTTCATCTAAGTGAGGACATTAGTCAAACATAACTGAAGTCCCTGATGGTGATGAGTCCTATAAAGTTCAAGCAGGGTGAAGACATGGACAGAGACCGGGAGGCCTCCTTTAGAGCAGCTGGTCAAGGAGGTCTTCTTGGAGGTGGTGGTGTCTGAGCAGGCCTGAGAGGAGGGCACGGACCTCTGGGTCGTTAGGGAAACGACCATTCTGGGCAGAGAGAACAGCACCTGGAAAGGCTGAAGATGGAGAGTGTTTGTCACGTGGAAGCCCCAGCAGGAAGCCAGGGCATCTGACGAGGAGTGAGCAAGGAGGGGAGGCAGCGGAGGTGCCCCCAGGGCCAGAGCTGGGAAGAGGCGCGCGGTGCCTCTACACTTGGTGAATAAGTACATAACTCAGAGTATCACCGAGGCATTCACAACGGCTTTTTCTGAGACAGGTTTTCTTCTCTTGGCTGGCTGGCTGGCTGGCTGGCTGGATCCACAAATGGACGGTTGGATAGATTGATGGGTGGATAGAGGGATGGATGGACAGATCGATGGATGGATGGATGGATAGGTGGATGGATGGACAGATGGATGGACAGACAGATGGACAGATGGATGGGTGGATGGATCCATAAATGGACAGTTGGAGAGATTGATGGATGGTTCATGGGTGAATATACGGACCGATGAGGAGGGATGGACGGATATTTAGATGAATAAATGGCTGATTATCGGATGGAATTCTGAATGTGAGGATTTCCCCCCTTGTTTTCTGTCTGCACCACTCCTCTGTGAAGGTCATGACTCATGACTTTGGGACAGCCGTCTATGGCAGTGGTGAATGAATAAGGATATTGCCAGACAGCCTCCTCTTCACACATAATCCTCAGACATCTGCTAAGCAAGAGCAAAGCCTGAGATTAAGGGTCCAGCTCTGTCATATGAATCTGACATTTGTCACTTACTAGCTGTGTGACTCTCCACAACTTACTGACTCCTGTGCCTCCCCCTCATGTCCTTCTGTGTGAAATTGCGGTAGGATTAGAACACACCTCAAGCGAGCTTTGAGGAAGTGAGAATTTAGAGGACCGAACGGCATAGAGTAAGTACTGTACTATTGTTTATTAAACTAAATGTAATACTTTGTTTCTACGATTATTGGATGGGCCCAACATTAGGAACCGCAGGAACAGCGCCAGGCACAGTCGATTCCCTACAAGGTACCATGGGTACTACTAGAAATCCATCTCGGTCAAATTGCTTATTGTGGCTAAAACCGGGGAGCGAGGGGGCACAGGCGCTGTGAAAAAGCTGCTCAAAAAATTAAAAATAGAATTATCGTATGGCCCAGTAACTTCATGTCTGGGTATCCCCCCCCGAAGCACTCGCAGCAGCGTTCTTCACAGCAGCCAGAAAGTGGAAGCCAGCGACGTGTTCACGGATAACAAGATGTGGTCTATACACACGATGGAATACTATTCAGCCCTAGAAAGAAGGACATTCTGACACGGGCCACGACGTGAATGACCTTGAGGGCATCATGCTCAGTGAGACACGGCAGGCGCACAAGGACACACGCTGCGTGAGTCCACGTCTCTGAGGGCCCGGGAGGAGGAGAATTCAGGGAGACGGAGAGCAGACAGGTGGGCCCCAGGGAGGGGGAGGGGGAGACGCTGTCTAATGAGGACGGAGGTGCGGTTTTGCAAGGATGGAGGGTGGGGGCTTCTGCTCAACAGTGGGAATATATTTATGACCGCTGGGCTGCACACTTACCAATGACCACGAGGGCAAACGGTAGGCATGTTTTCCCAGAATAAAGAAAATTGGGGGAAAAAAACCCCTAGGGGGGCTGGTGGAGTGGGCAGTGGACTCATCCAAGGAGGATACGCCCAAGGAGTATGAACAAGAGAGGGTGGGAGGCATGGTGTAGAGAGTGCTCCCACCGAGTGAGGGGAGGGAAGGATCCAGAACTCTGGGCGGCCAAAGCAGGAGGAGGTCTGAAGGGGTGATGGACACAGACACAGCCCTGGATGAGGTCGGAGGCCCCAACCCACAGCCTCAAGGCAGAGCCTGGAAGTGTCCACCCTCTGCAGCCCTCTGGGCTCACCCCCAGCCCCTCGCCTCCCACTCAGGCTGCAGTTTCCATGGCAACAGGCGGACACATGCCGGTGGAGGCGGAGGAGGGTGGGGAGGAGGGTGGGGAGGAGGGTGGGGAGGAGGGGGGGGAGGGCCCGCTGCGCGCCAGCAGAGTCTGCATCAGAGGCTGGAGTGCCTCTTTCCCTGAGATGCGTCACCATCCGCAGTGCCCCTGCAGAAGGGGAGGGCTGGCGTCAGGAGCCTGTGTGGTCGTGGGCAGAATTCCTGAGTATCTTCTAAACACCGGCGTTTCACGTTCCCAGAATACTGACTGATCAGAAATATTGAACGAACTCCCCCCCGCCCCCCACCCCAGAACGAGGGGGATGATGAGCAAGAAGGAGATGCATGGTCGCCCTCCTGGGGCTCGGAGATGCTAGGAGAGGAGGCTCACTTGCCCATCCATGTCTTCCGGCAGTATTGCGGGGGCGCCCCAGAGGGTGGTGGACACAACAAAGAACAAAAGGGACAAAGCTCCAGTTCCCCAGAGCTCATATTCTAGTTGGGGGGTCACATGCTGAACATAAAGGTAAGCTTTCAGGCGGCGGTAAGTGCTAGGAGGGACATTAAGTCAGATTCGAAAGGTAGAGAGAGAGCAATATTTGAGAGAGGGTGGTCCAGGAGGGCTTCTTGGAGGTGGTGCTATCTGAACCCGGCTGGAGGGAGGAAGGGAGCAGGTCGCTGGAAAGCCCTGAGGCTGGACGCCTGCCCTGCCTTGGGACCAGCGGGGAGACCAGGGGGGCTGCAGTGCAGGCGTCAGGAGGCCGTGGGCGGAGACTGGGAGCCTGAACATTCGGTCGAGGCGGCTGACCATCTACTGCAGGCCTGACAAACGGGGTGCTCACTGTACCCCAGACGCCCACCGCGTCTGAGCCGAGGCTGCCTCTGTGCTCAAGGGCGAGCGCGTAGAGAGAGGGGCCCAGCGGGACAGCTGGGTGCGTATCACGTCATGTCCCCACCACACGGGTCCAGGCCAGCAGCCTCGAGAACATGGACGCCGGCACCACAGCCAGGAAAGGACCAGTGTGGAGTCCTGCCTTTGTTTCCGGTGTGATTTATTTCACTTTAAGCGTATGTGACTTAATCTTCCTGAAGAGTGAGCTTAATCATCTCGAAAAGCTCCCGGAGAGTTGCCGGTCGGCGCAGGCTGACCACAGGTCTCCGCGGCTTCGCCTGAACTCTGCGACGGGCCCCGGGGAAGGGAGGTCTTAGACGTGGTCCCCGTCACGCCCAAGCTCAGGTCCCGCAGGAAGATGTTTGTTCGCCGAGGACCTCAGTCCACGCGGAGCAGTTCCTAGGAAGCTGAGACACTGCCCTCCGCTCCGGGCCAGCTGGGGGCCGCCTGTCTTAGTGCTGGGAGGTCTGGTCCCCAATCCTTCTCAGTGCGGCGGGGGCTGGGCAGCTGGGGAAGGGTCCAGGAGGGAACGGAGGGGCTGCAGGAGCAGGAGGGGAAGGAAGGGTGGTCTGGAGGTTTGGGCAGGTCTCCTGGAAGCATGAGTGCGTGTGCGCAGCTGGTGTCCTGAGGGCTTTCTGACAGTACGTGTCGTCGCAGGGTGATCTCGGCCTCGCACGCGCAGGACGGGGCCTCACCCGGCGCGGGAGGAGGGAACAGGCTGGGACAGGCCAGCTGGTGTGGAAGGGGGTGGCCGGGGAGGGGCCCGCGGGCGGCTAGCCTGCTTCTGTCACCATTTCATTCTCCCTCCTCTTCTGGACTCAACAATCTGCATATGTTTAGTGGGTACACCTTAATGGGTTTGGGGGTAAATATACACAAGTGAAACCCTCACCACCACCACAGCTAAAACCACGCGTCACCTCCCCAGACTTCCTCCTGCTCCGTTGTTGCTGTTGTTGTTATTCCGTGCACACATGTGCAGTTAGAGACGCCACACACTCCGGTTCCCTAGAGGCAGCCAGCGTTCCATGTTCTCCAAGCTAGTCCACCGCCCCTGCTCAGGCTTCCAGAAGCTTCCCCTGGGGCCTCCTAGGACACCCCCCCCCCCCACTCCGGCTGCTGTGAGAAGCATCCACGTCACCTTAAACAGCTGCCTGGCGCCCAGTCAAGGTTGAAACTGCTTAGTTCTGAGACGTTCAATCCTGGTTTGGGCAGCAAATGTGCAGGGGCAGAGAGGACGTGAGAACCCGTCCTCACTGCGCCTGCGCCCCCGGGGCCCCTCGGAGGCGTCCGCTGCCTCAGCTCGGGGCGCTCTGGGCGGGAGACCACTGGAGAGGGGCGCATGTCCTTGTTCAGGGGCATCGACGAGGGGCCCCGTGTGCCTGGCAGACAATTTGAACCCCGATTCTGGAAAAGTCCAGTCTTGAGCTCCCTGTTCATTCCCAGGTCCCCTCCTTCCTCATCCCGCTGCAGTTTCCATGGTGACAGCCGGAGCCCCCTCCCCCCACTAGGGTCCAGCTGGGCAGGAGCTCCTGTGTGGAGGCCAGGGTGGAGGCAGGGCCAAGGCCGAGGCCTGGAGACCCAAACCTCCGCTGGGTGCACGTTCCCCGGCGGGGCCCCCAGAACCACCCCCTTGAGCCGAGATCTGCAGAAGGGCAAGGTCGAGGTCAGAAACTATGCTCCCCTCCCAGGGCCCGTGGCCTCGGCTCTGCGCACCTGCCCGCACGCACTCACACGTCCTGCACATGTGGCTGGACCCCTTCCCGGACCCCCTCAAGGTCTGAACAACCCGGTGACCATCGCCGGCAAGTCGGCTTCACCCTGGTTATGGGCTGAATTGTGTCCACGCCGGAAAGGACCCTCCCGCCCACCCCCCCAGCACATCAGAAAGAGGCCGCATTAGCAGACGCGACTTCTGAAGAGGTGGATATGTTGAAACAAGGTCATATGGGTGAGAACGAATCCAGAAGAAGAGATGACGGGGACAGAGACCCACGAGCAGAGAAGACAGTGTCCAGAGGGGCCTCGGGAGACACGAGCCTGGACGGCACCTGATCTCGCACTTCCAGCCTCCGGGGCTCGGAGATAATACATTTCCCTTTGTGTGAGCCCCCCCCCCCCCCCCCCGTCCCCCCTCGTCTGCAGTGATTTGTCAGGGTGGCCCTGGAAAATCAATACATTAATACAGCTCTTATCTGTCTGATGGATGAGCTCTTCGTTAAAAAAACTTTCTTTTTTTTAAACCCGTGCATCTGATAAATGCACAAGGTGCCCACTCTGTTCCGGCGATTTCTCCAGCCCATCCTGCAACACTCCCCGGTGAAACCTGGCCCTCCGCGCGCACTGGCTTCTCCCCGCCCTCCAGAACTTGGCCCTCGCTGTTTCCCTCCACTCCCTCGCTCCGTCCGGAGTTTCCCGTGGAACTCCAGAGTGTTGGCTGGAGAACCCCACCCCCTCCGACCCTGTTAGCTTACAGTAGCCCCTCTAGACGACACCGCCTCTCCACGGCGTGGGCCACTGTTAGAGATGACTCTTCCTTGCTCCTCTGAGAATCGACTCCCGGCTGCTGGAGCATAAACCCAGTGAAGGTGGGGACTTTTCCCTGCCTTGTCCACCCCGTACTCCCGAGTGCTTAACAGAGTGAATATCCGTTGACTGACTGACGGACTGACTGAGTGAGTGAGTGAGTGGAGAGCTTCCCAGAGCACTCTGTGAGGCCCTGGTTGACACAGGAGGGGTCCTCTGGGCTCCCCGTAGGGGAAATTCGGGGGTTTCTCATGAAGCAGGCAAGACTCAGACCAGCCCTTCTCCCTCCCTCCCTGCAGTGCGCTGTCACCTGGGAGGGACAGCTGCGGACAGCAGGTCCACTAGCCTGCACGTTTCCACGTACAGGAGGGTCCAAGAGCTTCATCGGGATGCTGAGGATTCTGCGAAATGGGAGTTTGGGCAGAGGCATCTGGTCTGTAGGAGAAGAGACGTTTATAAACGGGGTGGAGCAGTTTTAGTCAGAAAAACAAAACAACGGACCTCGTTTTCTAAAGGGACTTTCTTTTTTTTTGAATCATCAAGAATTGCTTATAAAGACACGTCTTGAGGCAAACCAACCTCCAGACTGATTCAACGTATCCGTCCATCCCTGTGAGTCTTCACACGTTCAGCTAAAAACAAGCAAACATAATTTTTCCTGAGTGTTTCCAGCTGTGACATGTCAGTTTCTACAATTTAGTTTCCAGATGTGCTGTTATATTTAATAAACTCCAAACCTGAAAATGTAAACTTGGAAATATTGCACTGCATTTATTTAAAAAAAAAAAAAAAGGTCTTCTATCGGACATTTTAGGAAACGGACACGAGTCCTTCGTTATTCTGACGCTGAAAGTTCCCGCTCAGATTGTTTGGAGTTTGAAAAAGAGGTGTGCTTACGACATTTCATATTTTTGGTGATATATAACATTAGTCTCTGTGTTTTGGAAGTGCTGCGTTTCCTATTTTGGGTTTATAGAAATGTAACGATAATTTCTACTGTGAATGTGCAGGAGCCTGTGAAAGAATGCAGGAAGACTTTCACGATAATTTAAAATTATAAAACTAAAAACACAAGTTTCAGATTTTTTTCTAAATGACTCACATTTGATTCATAGCTGAGATTTCTTGGGTTTTTTGTTTGTTTGCTTGTTTGTCTTAATGAGCTCATTACAAAGTGTATTAGTTGCCATCAGTAGGGAAATGTAAAGATATATTTTTATACTTAAAATAAGTTACTGTGATTTAAAAAAAGCCTGCCCTCCGTTTTCAGAAAATATTTTTGCATTCACTTATTATGGAATTATCTAATTCTCGTAACTGAGGTAGCATCTAGGCCAATCGTTCTTTTAAAAATGATACGTGCTTTTTTAAATGCCTTTACTCTGTAAGAGAAAAATTGCTCAATGTATTTACACCCGTCGTAGGCTTCCACCCTGAACCCCTGTATTCATTCCTAGTCTCTGAGGACCCTGAAAGCCAGTCTGCTTTCAGCAGAGACCGGCTAAAGTGAATTCCCTTACCGTGTTGTTTGTTTATTTGTTTATATGTTGGAGGCTGTGGATTTTTAAGTTGTAAATTATTTTAGGCGCCCGTTGTAAAAGAAAACTACCATCTACTAAATTATGGCAAAGATGATAAAATGGGGGGGGGGGAGAAGGTGTTTTAGAATAAAAGGAAGGACATTCCTGTGGTTTTAGGCACTGGTCTTTTGACAAAAGTCTTTGTGTGAATCTTGACTGTGTAAACTTCTACATCGATATGTTCATCTTAACAACGGGCAGCGTGGTAAGTTATGCGAGTACCGGGCCGGCTCGTGCTCTGGGACATGTTTATGTTAGAATTCAAGTTTAAAAAAAAAAAAAAAGAAAGCGATCGAGACCAGAGACAGAAAGCCAGACAATGTAAAACATGAAGATTCTCGTTTTTCAGAAGCAAAATTCATTTCTTTATTCGTTCAGCTATTGACTTCCTACTATGCGCCAGGCTCCTGGGGAGCTTTGAGGAGAGGCTGGCAGGCGACACCGACCTAAAGCACCCGAAAATCCCTAGACAAGAACGAAGTTAACAATGTGAGAAAAAAAAAAAAAAGGATCTCATGAATCTAAGATATTTTTTTCCCAATTTTAACCTTTTCCCCATAATTTAGGAGACAGAGTTTTCGTTGTAGACCGGTGCCTGAAATAGTTTGCACTTTGGAATCCGCAGCCTCAAAAAAATAAAAAAACGACAAATGAATGACATCTTCAACGAGCCCATTTGATTCATTCAAACAGATGGCCTGCATTTAAATCGCCTACGGGTTGCAAATGGTAGGGTCTCCGGGCCTCGGACCACACTGTGCTGTGGCCATGGCAACCATTCTGTCCCTCCGCAGCGGCCAAGGTACGGAATGGTTAGGCGTGTGGGGGTGGGGGGACTGTGGGAAAGAGCCGGGAGCTCAGATTCAGCTCAGGTTCCGCCCGGCTGAGTTCGGGGCGGAGGTGGGGGGGGCTTCCATCACGGAATACCACAGGCTGGCGGGGGGGCCTCGACAGCAGAGGGGTATCTTTGCCCCTCTGGGGGCTGGAATCCCAGATCGGGAACCGGGGCGTTCTGGTTCTGGCGGGGACTCTATTCTGCTCCCCTCTCCCGGTGTCCTCCCAAGGCGGGGACAGAGATCATCTCTCCTGTCCCTTCTTATGGGGGCACTGATCCCACTGTGACCAAATCACCCTCCCCCAAAGGTCTCCCTCCAAATATGGCCCCCCTGGGGCTCAGGGCTGCCACACAGAACGGAGTGGGGGACACAAACATTTAGTCCCTAGAAAGCCCTGGCTCAGGGCCAGTGCTCGGTAAATGTCAACACTCACCCGTTAGGGTTCTGAACTTCGCCAGGATGAAAAGGGAACTACAAACCCGTGCCCAGCAGAGGTGGTTAGACTTTCGCCGGGGATAAAAATGAACAGCGAGGCTGCCTGGAGGCTCCGTCATTCTGTCCATAACCATTTAGGGAAGACCTACTGTGTGTCAGCGCGGGGCTCCTGAGGGCCTCCGAAAACTGGAAAATTCCAGTTTGCAGGGTGCTCTGGGCCCCTGCCCCAGCCCTCCCCTTCTCCATTCAGCTGCAGTTTCCATGGCGACGGTCTGAGCCTCCCTCTGTTGCTAAGGGCAGAGCGGCAGTCTCTAGAGGGAGCGGGCCGCGCGGGCGACTCGGGGAGGCAGGCGGTGCGCGGGAGAGGGACGGGGAGAGGCCTGCGGCCGCCCCCGCGGCGAGCCCTGCGCACCCCCGCTGCCTCTGAGCGGGGTCTGCGCCAGACGAAACACAGGCGCGAGGGCCTCTGCAGAGTCCCTTAGCAGCCAGGCAGCTCCTGCAGCCTCCGGTCAAATCCAGTTTGGTAAATACTGATGGAGCTTCTCCGCGTGCCTCGTCTGCAGGCAGAGAATAAACGCCAGGCAAGCGGAGCCTGGCTCCTGCTACCCTGGGCTTTGTCCCAGAGGGAGACACAGTCGTCTGTTCCCAAAGTCTGGTCCTTTACTTAAGAAAGATGTTGAGGATCTCCTAGGAGGCGGGTGTCATGCTAGACCTTGGGGTAGCGGCCTCGCATAAGATGAGCTAAGCCCCTGCCCTTGTAAAGTCTGCACAGGGCAAGGGAGACAGAGGAACAGAAGTGTTACTACAGCGTCAGAAGTTCGCGAGGACTGTGGAGAAAAAGAAAGCAGAGAGTTGGAAGGTACTGATGTGGAAGGGAAGGACTGTCTTAGACATATGCTAAGGACTGGGTAATAACTGAGCGGAAGGCTGAACGGGGCAGGGAGGGAGGGAGAGTAAACGTGAGACTCTGGGGGAAGAGAAATCTAGGCAGAAGCAATGGCAAGTGCAAATGTCCTGAGGTAAAAACATGCCGGGCAGGTACCAAGGGAGCCCATGGTGGCCACATCGGGCAAGGCTTCATAAAACATCGGGCTTTGTTAACAAATTATTAACGTTGGGGCCCTTGGATGGCTCAGTCGGTTGAGTGTCTGACTTCAGCTCAGGTCATGATCTCGTGATTCATAAGTTCAAGCCCCACATCAGGGTTTGTGCTGGCAGCTCAGAGTCTGGAGCCTGCTTCAGCTTCTGTGTCTCCCTCTTTCTCTGTCCCTCTCCTGCTCACACTTTCTGTCTGTCTGTCTCTCTCTCTCTCTCTCAAAAAAAAAAAGCATTTAATTTTTTGAAAACTATTAACATTAATCCTAGTACTACTGATTGAGTTTCTCCCGTGAGTCAGACCCTGGGCCAGGCATTGGGTGTCCACGGATTCATCCAAACAGACATGCTCCCTGCCTTCACAGAGCTCATAGTTATTTGGAGATACCGATATTAATCAGATCATCAAAAAATAGACACCTTCCATATCAAGTATGTATTTAGTGTCTTTTCTCTGCTTGTGGACTCTGCTTGGGCTGGGCACCCACAGAGAATTATCAAGCCCTATAAAGTGGGTGATATTATTATCCCGGTTTAGACATGAATGGATGGAGGTGCAGAGGTTGCACAATCTCTCCGATGTTACGCTGCTGGCCAATGGCAGGGCAGGGACCTGAACGGATGCCATGTGGCTTTCGGAGCCCACGGTCTCCCCTGGTGAAAACGCTCCTTGCGACCATGCTGCGGTCTACAGCTAGGAGCCTGCGCACACAGTGCACGCGCACACACGTTCTGCACAACCTTCGGGTTAGGAGACAACGTGCTAACGCGATGGGGGACGCCGTCACTAAAGAAAGCAATTGCGGACAGGATACCTGTGATGGGCAGAATCTTCATTTTCAGGGAAAATGCCCTAAAGCAAGCCGGCCGTAGCTAGTCCACCAACCACCCTGTGTCCAATGCTAGTTTATAAGATGCTGGACCGTGTGCGCACTGCCTCTTCGATTGTCCTGCGAGGTAGGACCAGTGAATATTCCGATTTTACAAATAAGGAGCACAACTGGCAAAGTCTCAGAGAGACGGAAGCACATGCCCAGGAGACTGGATCTATTTTATTTTTTAAATTGGGGCGAAGTGCGCGCGATGTGAAAATTTACTATCTTAATAATTCTAAGTGTGCAGTGCAGTGGAAGGAAGGGCATTCTGTTGTTAGGCGGCCGTCACCGCCATCCGTCCATAGAACTCTCTTGTCTTGCAAAACTGAAATTGTGGCCCCACGAGACACCAAGTCCTCACGGCCACTCCCCCAGCCCCTGGCACCCCCGTTGTAGCTGCCACGGCTCTGAGTCTGACCACCCCAAGGACCCCGGACAGGCGGGATCCTACAGTGCGTGGCTTTTCCGGGACTGTCTCGTCTCACTGAGCGCCTGTGCTCAGGTCCATCCACGTTGCGGCCGGTGCCAGAACCTCCCTCCTCCTCAAGGCTGAACGACACCCCACGGAACGCACACGCCACATTCTGCTTATCCACGCATCTGTCGATGGACATCGGGCTGCCGGGACATTGGCGCGGGAGTATCTCTTTGGGTACCCGCTTCCGGTTCTGGAGAAAGCACCCAGAAGCGGAATTTCTAGGTCATACGGTCATTCCGCGCTTAACTTTTCTGAGGACCCGCCGTCCTGAGTTCCGCAGAGGCCGCGCCGCGTTGTGTTCCCCTCCGCAGTGCCCGGCGGAGGGGCCCGTGGCTTTATTTATTCACAGATAATGAATGAGAAACCAGGGAGTGCCAGGCTGGGGTTTTAAACATACAAAATGCAAGATTCCAGAATATTCCCTCCCCTGAGGTTCTATCTGCTGATTTTCAGCCACCTACACCTCCTCAGCACGCCGCACACTGGTTCCCATGGTAACAGATTGAGTTTGTCTGAGTTGCTATGGAACCAAGGAACCAAAGAGCCCTGAGGAGGGAGGGGTCCAGCCGGCCTGGGTGGGGGATGGGGAGTCCTGCGGGGGTGGGTGGGGGTGTCTCAGCCTGCGATGCCCCCACCAGCGGTTCACGCGCATCCTCTGTGCTTGTCCTTTGACGCGGTTTTGGTGCAAGGACACAAAGTCCGCTCTGAGCCTCATGGAGTCTAAGCGCCACGTTTTCACGCCTGAAGTGGCCAGGGACATAAACGTTCAGTGTCCTCGCCTCCGTTCTTTTACTTACTCACTCACAAATGTTTACTGAGAGCCTGCTCTGCTAAGTCTGCGTGCCAGAGCCTGGACCGCGATGACAGGAGCACAGAAATGGTGTTGACCGGCAGCAGAACGCGCCACCCCTAACCTTGTCACTTTGGGGTCTGGGTTCTTTCGAGCTGCAGGCCTTGGAAGAGAGCCAGTGCGGGAGGGGCTTACTCTGAGCCCCCTCGGCCAGGCCTCCCCGTCATGACAAGAGGGCCACGTCGTCAGTCCCTCCTGGGGGCTCACCCGCCGGGAAAGATCGGCTCTTGTCACAGGACGGGTGACAAAAGCAGACACCACCCCCAGACAGACCGTCATAAACCACCACCCCAACTTTCCTCAGGATCTTTTCCTCTCCCCGCAAAGGCCCACGTCCCCAGTCCCTCCTGGATTCGGGGCCACCTCGCGTGTATACATGCAGGGTGCACGCTCGTAACTTAGGTTTCACTCTCGTTAGTCTGTCCTCTATTCCAGGGATCTCAGCCAAGACCTCAGAAGGGCGAGGAGAAAACTAGTTTACCTCCCCTGCAACGTGTTTCTTTTTTCTACAGATGCCTGCTTGGAGATGCTTCCATTTGATGATTTATCATACGGATACTCACCCCGTGCTCGACTATGTTAGCAAGAAGAGACAGAAGCATAACCCCCCCTCGGAGACGACAGGTGTCAGGTGGGGTCAACCTTAGTCAAGTAGCCAGTGCATCATCAGGGATTCGCAGACTTTTTGCTTTTTATTAAAATAAAAGCTTGGGGCACCTGAGAGGCTCAGTCGGTTAAGTGTCTGACTCTGATTTCGGCTCAGGTGGTGATCTGACAGTTGGTGGGATGGAGCCCCACGTCGGGCTCTGCACTGACAGCGTCGAGCCTGCTTGGGATTTTCTCTCTCTCAATCCCTGCTCCTCACCCACTTGTGCCGTCTCTCTCTCTCAAAATAAAATAAAATGAAATAAAATGCATCTCTGGAACATTCTACATCTTGATTGAGGTGCTGAGTTGCATGCTTACGACAGACGCCTTTTGTTGTATGTAACTATACACCAATAAGCTCATTTAAAAAAATGCTTTTGGGGCAGGGTCAAAATTCTGCTGTTTAGGTCTCCGTGGACTCCTAAAGAAATCTCAAATGCAAAAAAAAAAAAAAAAAAAAGAAAGAAAGAAAGAAACCAAGAAGCCACCGATAAAAGTAGCATCTTCTGTGCACTCACCTCGGGCTGGCGATGAGCCCTTTGGCTGTAAGGACCACTGAACCCGTCCCAGGCTGACTTGGGGACGGGGCAGCTGGGCAAGGGGAGGGCGAGGGTGGGCGGAGCTATAGCTTGGGATCTGTTCACTGGTTTGCACCTGAAAGACCTGCTTGTAGGCAGGCTGGTAATCTCCTTAGGAATCTCCTTAGGAACCGGTCGCCCTGGGAGGCGGCAGTCTCTCCTCGGATCTGTTCTACCCCCATCCACCCAGAAATATCAAAACATCTAAAGACACCGAAAGTAAAAAACATAATTAATGCAGGTGGATCGATGGGCCGATGAGCAAGCAGGCAGGTGAGTAAGTAGATGGATGAATTCAAATGCCAACTATATAGATTTCCACCCCCAAAGTGAGAAGAGAATTCCAAGTAGGAGAAGAAATATGGTATGGGACGTCCTCCCCACCACGGGTGACTCCTTGAGGTGCGCAGGTGTTCCTTCGTTCACATTTATTAACCCCCTGCTGTATGCTGGGCCACGATTATTAAATCACACACAGTCTTTACTCCCGTCCTGGATATTCCAATCTCTGAGCTTCTCTGGATCCCGTCTCAGTCCCCTCCTCCCAAAGGAAGCTGTTTCCATGGCAACAGCCTCAGCACCCCTGCTCCCGCCTCTTACCCCCACCCCCAACATTGCCAGCAGAAGGGAAGAGGCTGATTTACCGATGTCCAGCCAGGGTCCCCAGGGAAGGGAGAATTATCATAAACTCCGGAGGCTGCAGGCTGGACGGCAGAGGTTAAGTACATCTTTTATGCACGGCACGGTGTAACGGGATCCTGCGGAATGATGGGCTGCACTGGCTCTGTACACCTTACTGAGGGCTGATCTGCCCCCAGCCCCAGTGGGGTAGGAATGTTACCTGTCCTCCTCACTTGCTCACAGAGTCAGTCAACAAACACCGGCTGAGTCCAGATGTGTGCTGAGCACTGTCCGACGCATTGGGACTAAAAGGGGGAGTAACCAGGTGCACCTGATTGCCTTTCCGAGGCCTTTGGCAGTCGGCAGAATCATTCGTTCATTCACTCCAAAGAATTCATTTACTCCTGCAACACGGATTTGGGGGGGGGCACTATGGGCTGGGTGCTATACTCCACTGAGGAAGCAGGAGCGAAGTGAGGATGAGACAGAGGCCACACCCTCCTGGAGAGGCAGGGGTGGGTGACGGCAGGGGGTGGGAGCAGGGAGGAGAGCCTGCTGCTTCCCGTCAAGGGGAGGAGGGAGGACCCCTCCGTGGTAATGTCTCGGCAGACTTGGAATTTATGAATTCAGTACTGTCACCTCCCCAAAGCCCATATCCTAATACCAGCACACGTGGGGGGGTTAGGGCTTCAACGTGTGAGTTTTGTGGGGGGACACAACAGAGCCCATACGAGGTACCTGCAGGGAACAGGAATACTCAGCCCTGAATTTGGTTGGGAGTGGTCCCCACCTAGAAGTGCAAACATGAAAATAAATGCAAATGAAAAGGCGGCTTTATCCTAAGCCTCAGAGCATCTCCAGGAACGATTTCTCAAAGGCCTGTGAAGAAGTAAGCCACCATACAGGGGACAGGGCCACACAGCAAAAAACGACACGACACAGTGCCAGCGAACCAGCTGGGACCTCAGGCTCGGACCCCGGGAACTGAAATCTGCCAGGCTTGGAAAAGGACCCTGAGCCCCAGAAGGGAAAGCCGTCCACCCCCAGGCGGAACGCAGCCCGCGAGACCCCGCCAGCCCAGACGGCACGTGTTGTTCCAGCGGCTTGGCTTGTGATGGTTCCTAACGGGTATGTCAGCGGACTGAATGCGTCAACCAGGGTCCACGGTTAGGGTCACCATTAAATGAGCCCAGAACTGTGCCCGACTCGAGTTTCGGTAGCACAGAACCTATTTTCGGAAGTCGACGTTCAAAGGAGGACAGCGGTCATGATTTTGTATCTCCTCCAAAGACTTCAATTAAAGAGAAGGAACTGGAGAGAATCTGCCTTGAGATGAGAATCGATCTCGCACGCGCCATACGAGGACCCGTGGGCGGCACCTGCTTGGCGCGGTGTCCACTGCCTGTTGAGGAAGTAGGGGCTGCCGTCTTACTGGGGACAAAGACCCATATTTTTATCGACTCATTGATTGTGACTTCAGAGCCTGGAAAATTCCAGGCTCCGAGGCTTTCTCGCTCCTTTGCAGCCCCTCCCTCCCTGTGCTGTGGTTTCCATGGCAACAGCCTCTGCCGGCTCCTGATGCAGAGACTGGTGTGTGTGTGTGCTGGGGGGGCAGGGATGGGAGCTGACGCCCCACCAGCCCAGGGAGCGTGGGAGGGAGGGGAGGAGACCCTTAACATCTCAAACTCGTCGCCAACGGTTCCTGCGCATCCAAACATGTTTCATGGTGGCAAAACCTACGTATCGTAAAATTCACCATCCTCGCCATTTTGAGGCGTGCGGTGGGGCTGAGTGCAGGCATTGACACTGCTGTGTGCCATCCCCACACCCTCTCAGAGCGTCTTCCCAAACCGCAACAGGCCTCATAAGACCCCTTCCCTCCCCTCTACCCCCAGCCCTGACCGCCACTGTCCTACCTTCTGTCTCTGTGAGTCTGACAGCACTGGGCACTTCCCTTAAAGGAAAGTATATGACGTTTGCCCTTCTGTCCCAGAGTTCGTCCATGTTGTAGCGTGGGACACGGTTTTCTCCCCCTTCAAGGCTGCCTAATATTCCTGAGTGTGGACGCACAACCCTTGGCTCATCCGTTCGTCCCTCAGCAGACGCTGGGGCGCTTTCAGCTTTTGGTTCCCGTGAGTGACACTGCTGTGAGCAGGGGCGTGCACATACCCGGGAGTGAGAGCCTGCCTTCGGTCCTTTCGGACGTGCCCCCAGAGGCAGGACGGCTGGCTCCGCCGCTAACTCTACGCTGGCTGATGCCAGGAGCCGCCACGCTGTTTTCCACACATTGCTTCCCGTCCGGCGACCACGCACGTGATCATGCAGGTCTTGCTCGCCTGCCACGCCGCCTCCTTGGGTGGCCACTTTGCAGACGGTTGGCAGGACGCCTCTGGAGCCTCTGCAGACTCTGTGTCACTGCAGGCGGTTAGTCGAGTAGCAGTCGTGGGTGCTGGCGGCAGGACCACCTCTCCTACCGTCCAGTCTTCAACCTTTTTTTTTCTTAGTTTCTATATTTATTTTTAAGTAATCTCTACGCCCAACGTGGGTCTCGAACTCACGACCAGAGACCAAGAGTTGCAAGCTCCGGCAGCTGAGCCGGCCAGGAGCCCGCAGTCTTCATCAGCTGATTGCTTGTTTATTCGCTCACGCCCTTAACACTATTCATCAAGGGTCTGCAATGGGCCAGACGCCGGAAGTAACACGAGGAACAGAAACCAGACGGGTCTCACTTTCATGGACTTTCAGTTCTCTGGACTTCAGTCTCCTCATCTGTAAAATGGGCGTGGAAACAGCACCTACCCCAGAGGGGACGATGAAGACTGAGGGGCGAGCGTTAGGGCACAGCCCCGAGCTGGCCGTGGTGGCCTTTCCCTCCTCTGTGGAGACGGGACCCTGGTCTCCGAGCACAGCTCCTGCGAGCACGTTCAGGCGGAATCAGCGGGAGGCCCGTGTCAGGACTCACTTGTACAAGACAGAACCAGGGCTCCGGCCGGGGCTCCTGCCCCCCACGCTCCACATTAACCATCGCGGAGTCCCCAGCCACGGGCTCTTGAAGGTTCCCCGCAGCCGATCCCGCTCCTCCACGTCCTGGCCCCCACCTCATCTCCTGGCTCCAAATGTCACCACCACTTCCTGGGGGGTCCCAGAATGCCCTGCGCTTTTGCTCAGGGCCTGCTCTAGGGGCGTTCCCACCGCTAACGGATGAACAGCTACCTGGGAGGTGACCTCGGGGCAGGCAGGGCCGGGGATTCCTCGAGAACCCGCACCTCGACCCTCGTGCAATGCTGCCTGTGTGAGTGATGCTGACACTCAGAACCGCTGGCGTGGGCGTGGGCGTGCTCTGGCACTCTGTGACCTGAGGCCACATGCACTATGTCTGAGGCCCTGAGGCAAGGACAGACCTGTTCTCGGCCTCGCCCACGGAGCAGGAGGCCAGCCCTCCGCCACCGAGAAGCCTCGCCCCACGCTGGAACGACTCTCAGCCGACAAACGCGCCCTTGCCGCTCCTTCCTCCTCCTGCCATGCTGCGCTCCCTTTTCCTCTCACGAACAGAGAAATACTGCGGGTTCTCTTGTTCCCAAAATGTACACACGGCCTCTCTCCCGGGGTGCGTTTTCAGTTGAGACTTTCAAAGGCTGTTGATCTGGGCGTTGGAGGCCCCCGCTGGCCTGCGGACAGCACGGTGGTCCTGGCGCCGGCTGCGTGTGTGTGAAGGGGCATCTGTGCGCGGAGACACAGAAGAAAGCCTCTCTTTCTGATGTGTTAGAGGGCGGGGTACGCGGCGCCCCGCCGCCCCGCCGCCGAGCCCGTGCTTCCTTCCTGCACCGAACTCGAGAACAGCCAAGTCTTGTATTTGCACCCTCCCTGAACGGCCACGGTCCGCCCTTGGCAAACTCCTGCCCCACAGCACCCCGCGCACAGGTCTCGGGAGGATCGGAGCCTGCGCCCGTGGGCTGGCGCCGCAGGCATCTGCGCCCAGCGTGCGCGCTCCCCGTGTAGACGTCCACACTCGCGGCAGCCCCCACCTCGCCCCTCCTTCCTCGGTCCTTCTTCACCAGACACCAGCTCTCGCCCCATTCCTCCGAGAAGCTGCCCAGGTGCCTCCACGTTCCCAAATCCGAAGGCTGGGGCCACGTCCTTCAGCTCCAGACCTCGAGCGGCTCCCCCCTCCCGTTCTCTTCCGGGACACTAACCTCCCCATGGTCTTCCTCTCCCCTCCCCGGGTGGTCTGAGGTGCTCACCTCCTCTGCTCACCTCTAGGTAGCACAGGCTCCAGCGTGGGGCCCAGGGCCACCCCTGTCACCTGCACTTGTCACCTGCTGCTGCGTAACAAGTTACCCCCATTTTAGTGACTGTGATTCTGGGGACCAGGAGAGGCCGAGCTGTGTGGTTCTGGCTCAGAGTCTCTCCCGAGGTTGCTGGGAAGGTGTTGTACAGGGTTGAGGCCACCTGAAGGCTTGACGGGCTGGGCAGTCACGTTCAAGGTGGCTTTCTCACACTCCTGCCAAGCCCTGCTGCCTGGTGGAGGCGGCCCCAGTTCCCGGCCAAGTGTAGCTCTCCAGGGGACCGTCTGAGTGCCCGCATGACGTGGTTTCCCCCACAACAAGTGAGCCAGGAGAGAGCATGCCAGAAGCCGGCAGGCCTGTTCTAACCTCGCCGAGGAAACCACACATGGACGATTCCGCAATGCCATTCAGGTCCACGGGCCAGCTGGCTCCTCTGCAGGAGGGGACCGCACAGGGGCTTGGGTACCGAGAGTACGAATCAGCAGGGCCCACCTCTGCGGCCAGCTTGCACACCCTCCACTCCCTCTGAGCCGATCTCAGCCACAGCCATGCTTACAAAAACCGTCTCCAAGCTAATTTCTACTTCCACCTTCATTTTCTACTTGAATTCCTGCCTCCAAGCCCTCTCTCCAATGTCAAATTGGCATCTGAAGCCAAAAAATGAAGGCGAAAAATAAAAAGCCATGATGAAAACAGAATGTCGAAAATTTAAATACAGTCTAGTGTGTGCTGAGTCATACTGAAGTCTGAGGCAAAGGAAAAATGTGAGCCCCTATATATGTAGTTTTTTTTTTTAATTTTTTTAATGTGTATTTATTTTTGAGAGACAGAGAGAGAGCATGAGCGGGGGAGGGGCAGAGAGAGAGGGAGACACGGAATCCGAAGCCGGCTCCAGGCTCTGAGCTGTCAGCACACAGCCCGATAGAGGACTCGAACCCAAGAACCTTGAGATCATGACCTGAGCCGAAGTTGGATGCTTAACGAACTGAGCCACCCAGGGGCCCCTCTATGCATTTTTAATGTAAATTTTTTTCTGTATTTATTTATGTATTTATGGACATATGTATTTATTTTTAAGTAGGCTCCATGCCCATCATGGGCCTTGAACTCATGACCCTGAGATCAAGACTAGCATGTTCTGGGGCACCTGCGTGGCACAGTCGGTTGAGCGTCCAACTCTTGATTTCAGCTCAGATCCTGATCTCACGGTTCTGACAGTGCAGAGCCTGCTTGGGATTCTCTCTATCCCTCTCTGTGCCTCTCCCCTTCTCGTGTGCTCTGTCTCTGTCTCTGTAGCTCTCTCTCAAAATAAATTAAAAGAAAAGAGTCGTGGGTTCTACTGACTGAGCCAGCCAGGCACCCCTTTATGTAAATTTTTAATGGTTAATTTTTTCCCCAGAACGCTAAACTCGGTGAAAAAATGTTGAGATACTGAAAGTAAAATTATTAAAACTCACATTATCTTACATCTAAATATCTTAGTTATATAAAAGAAAACAATCCAGAATTTATTATAATTTTACTTTCTTGGATTTAGTGGAATCGAATTCACCAATAATATAATATTTTCAAAATCCGTTTCTGGGAAAAAAATGACCCCTTAAAAATAAATTTAAAAATACATAAAAGCAGGGCACCAGGCTGGCTCAGTCGGTAGAGCACATGACTCTTGATCTCAGGGTCATGAGTTTGAGCCCCATGTTGGGTGTAGAGACTACTTAAAAAAAACTAAATTAATAAGGGTGCCTGGGTGGCTCAGTTGGTTGAGCATCTGTCTGACCCTTGGTTTCAGCTCAGGTCATGATTTCATGGTTCATAGGTTTGAGCCCCTTGGCGAGCTCTGTGCTGACAGCTCGGAGCCTGGATCCTGCTTCGGATTCTGTGTCTCCCTCTCTCTGTCCCTCCTCACGCTCTCTCTCAAAATAAATAAACTTAAAATTTTTTTAAGAATTAAATTAATAAACTAACTCCCTTTTATAAATAAATAAATAATAAATAAAATTTTAATATTTGGTTTATCATGAGGGGGTTTTTACTAATGGTTTGACTTTTTTTTTTAAGTATTTCATTAAAATGTTATTTATCTTGAAGGCTGAGTGTCGGATGCTGTTACTGACTGAGTTTGCTGTGTGGTCATCGTGACTTCAAAGGTTCATGTAATGCTCACGCGGACCCTGAGAGGCGAGTTCTGTTTTTTAAATGAGGAAAGTGGCCCCGGGGAGCTTGGGGGGGGGGCTGTGTTGTGATGGGCTCCATCCAGGCGGGTCTAACTCTGCAAATGGACAGAATGAGATGGGACCACCCTCTCCCCCGTGAAGCGGGAAGGTAACTCCACCCACCTTGCAGACACGTCAGAGGAACTCAACAGAAGGCACTTAGTGTCATGCCTGGCACTCACTGAGCGTACTGAGTGTTATTTTATAAAAATGACAGTAATTATAATGATGATGTATCAAATCGGGCCCCAGCCAAATCTGAAATGGCTCCACCGTCCAAAATACGTGCAATTCTTCCTCTCCCTTGGCTACTGCCCTGATCGAGGCCCCCGTTATTTGCAGGTCCAGCCCCCAGCCCAGCGGCCACACAGCCCAGAGGAGCTGCTGAGTACATAACTGTTTTTCTCACAGTTTGAGTGACAGATCTCTTTCTCCCAGGGGCCTCAGAGCCACAAGAAGGCAGCGGCCACGCCTGCCTCCATGCCCTGGTGATCTACGGTGTCCCAGAGAAAGCCTGGCATATGGTAAATGTTCAATTAACATTGATGACATTAACAATATTAATAATTTTAACAGCTAAATTGCAAATCCCGAAGTTCTTACCATCGACAAGGCCCTTCTTGATCCACCTTCACCTCCTTCTCCTCCTCACCCCGCGTAACAGGACTTCAACCACCGTGCTCTCATTGCCCGCCCTTGAATGTGCACAATGTGTTTCTACCCCAGGGCCTTTGCACGTGCTATCCCCTTTCCCTGGAATGTTCTTTCTCCAGGACTTGATCCCTGACTTTATTCATGTCTCTCCTGAATTCTTGCAACCTGAGAAAAGACCTTCTCTGACCACTCCGTCACTGACCCCAGGCACTGTCTCCTCCGCTAACCCCCGTCATTCTTTATCAGAGCATACAAATCATGCTGGATGCTAACAGCACCCACTGCCTTTACTTGTGGCAAATAAAATATCTCCAAAGGCCTCACTGCAGGGCGGGGGCAAATTTGCCCCCTGTTGAAAACCACTGTTCCATCCCCCTATCCTAGAGCAGGACCGGCCAGTGCTGGTGGTTTACGAATGCAGAGTTACGGTGGAGAACGCTTGCATCATTGCTGGGAGCCGTTTTGGGCTCACAGGTTGAGACCCCTCTCTGTGTGGAAAACGTTGAAGCAAAGCTCTCGCCATCCAAACTGGCACCTAATCTTACCTCCTTCTAAATAAACTTTCAGGCCTAGATTTCTTGAACCGCTCTCGTTGGCCTAAGGGATATAGTGCTCTTTGGTTTTATGGCACATGGAAAAGGGGACCTGGAGTGCAATGTCTTGATGGATAAAATCTGAATGAGAGTAACCTAGCCAGAAGTAACCTCAAGGTTGCCTCCTGGGGATAGGTTACACAAATTGATCATATAGAATAGCACTTATGAGTTGGCTAGAAATTAGTAGGCGTAGGCCCCAAGACTCCTTGAACCAAACTAGATTTTCCCTGCAGGTATAGCATTGTGTTAATCATCCCCTCAGCCCCACCATAAAACCTCAAGGCACATCTCCGTAAAGCTTCTCTCAGTACTAACAGACTGATGGGAGAGATTGTAAACAGACTTGGGACCTTCCCGGAGGTTAGCCTAGCCCAAAAGTTAGAAGCACTGCTTATAGATAAGGTACAAAATAAGATAGCTACACATGTCTTCATTGATCAGCAGCAAATATTGAGCACCTCCCTGAGGATAACATTTCACAAATCCGTTTGTAATTCTCATCCCCACGCTCCCTTATAATAGAAAGGCAATAACAAAATACTCTTACAAAAGCTACCATAAACCTATAGATGACTACATAGGTCTTGCGACAACAATGTATGTTGTAAAGAATGCCTTGTCACTGATGTAATGTCACTCACTACCTTTAAAAATTAAGACACTGATACTGGCAGGGCAGAGACGCCAGAATTGCCAGGGCCGCCTGCGTGCTCATCAGACTCCATCTCTCTCGCGGCTCTCTCACTTCATTTCGCCTGACCGTCCGTCCTTCGTGGACCCCTAGATTCGCCGGAACAAGGACCCCGGCACATCAAGGCGCTTGTGGGGGGCCTGCCACGGCTAAGGAGCAAGGCTGATTAGGTGACATTCTACAAACGCCCAGCAGTGCATTTTAATTGCAGGAAAGAACGCGTCCAGCCTGGGCAGGACGTCCCGCGGGTTTGAGCCCTCCCTGCACCCGTTAATTTTCTTGTTGCCTGTCCTTTGCTGTTCTCCCTGAAGACCCTGCCAGGACAAAGGCCGCGCTTGCCTGTTACCATGGGAACTGCAGCTGGAGAGGAGGGCGAGGGGAACAGGCTGCGAATTTCAGAGAAAGAGAGAGTGGGAGGGAGGGTGGCTCACGGCTGCGAACGTCCAGGCTCTAGAGGCAAACGCGAATTTAAGACCGTCCTAGCACACGTGCCGCACCACACGGGTTTGCGGAAGGAGCAAATTCGTTTGCCAACCCGCCCCCTCGCGCCCTCCCCCGCTATCCGTTCCGTCAGGGATGTGACGAATGTGTCCTTCTTGCGAGGGAAAAACCGAAGTGATCTGTACTAGGGAGCAGTGCGCGTCCCACCGTTCCTCGCTAAGTGAACTCTGGCAGGGCCACCCGCATCCATAACCGAGCGCCGGCGGTCACCAGGGGAAGGAACCGCGGCCCCGGGCGAGGGAAGGCGTGACCGTGCCGCGAGGGCAAGTTCGTGCCGAGGCCTGTGAGGCCAGACTAGTGAGTCGTGGAGACCGCGAGGCGTCTCGGGGACCCCGGCACACACGGCATTAAGTATTCTTCAGAAACGCACGTTGTTAGAGGAACGAGCTTTCTTGCGTTAACCGCTTGTTTTAATCAATCAGCTCACGAGGTCACCGCCATGACCGCCACCGCCATGACCGCAGGACAGGCACCGTGCTCTGTGAGTTCCAGGGGCAGAAGGCGCCGGGGCAGAGGGGGATGTATTTTGAACATTGCCGAAAATACCGGACAGAGAGGATGCATCCCCCACACGCCCACTGCCCACACTGGAAACAAGCCTGCTCCACCAGCCCCTCCGTCACTGCACATAGTTGATATTTTCACCGTTGGCCACGGATGTGGCAGAAACCGAGCCTCAGTTTGGTTTGGCATTGGTTTATTCTTATTCTTATTATCTGAGGGGGGTGCAGAGAGAAAGGGAGACAGAGAATTGCAAGCAGGGGACACTCTGTCAGCGAAGAGCCCAATGTGGGGCTTGATCTCACGAACCGTGAGATCACGACCTGAGCCAAAATCAAGAGACGCTGTACCTCACTGAACCACCCAGGCGCCCAGAATTTCCTTTCTTTTTAAGCGAATCCTAGTCCCTCGTATGGACAGATTACATCTGTTCACCTGTTCACCCACTGACAGGCACCTGGGCTGCTCTCGCACTTCGGCCGCTGTGAATGAAACACTGATCTGCACGCTGGCGTACAAATACCTCTTTAAGACCCAATTCTTTTGGGGTGTGTACCCAGAAGTGCAACCGTGGGATCCGGTGGGATTTCGGCCCGTAAGTTTCTGAGGACCCTCCACACTGCTGTCCACAGTGGCCGCACCAGGCTGCATTCCCGTCAGCAGTGCGTGAGGGTTCCCCTCTCTCCACATCGTTCCCAATATTCAAAAAATTTTTTAATGTTTTATTTTATTTTGAGAGAGAGAAAGAGAACAAGTTGGGGAGGGGCAGAGAGAGAGGGAGACACAGAATCCAAAGCAGGCTTCAGGCTCTGAGCTGTCAGCACAGAGCCCGACGTGGGGCTCGAACCCATGAACTGCGAGATCACGACCTGAGCCAAAATCAAGAGTTGGACACTTAACTGACTGAGCCACCCAGGCGCCCCCTCCCTCATACTTGATATCTGCTGTTTTGTTTTTGTTTTAAATAGTAACCATCCTAACGGGTAAGGTGGCATCTCACTCGTCCTACGTGGTCGGATTTACGCACCTTTGTTTTCATGCCTGTGGGCTTTCGCCACCTGTGCACGCATCCTTCCCTATCCACGCTGCTAAGGACATTGACAAGTGGCGTCGCGTACTGAGCTGAGGAAAGGAGGCCACTGTGTACTCCACCCCAAGAGAAACTGTGTCCCTCAACGGGGCGCTGGCACCACTGCCCGCAGAGGACTCGGAGCCAGAACTGAACAGAAAGCCTGGTTCACGCGGCAGGGGAGTTTGTCCCAGAAACTATGGCCCTTTGGACGAGGCTCGAAGAAAGTCAACATTCAGTCCGCGCGCCAGACAAATCACCCGGCCTCAGAATTTTCCCTGATTAATGAGCTAAATGCCAGACTGCAGCCCAGGCTCGCTATGTATCGCCTTCTAACCCAGGAAGGGAACGGCTTTCTCGGAAACGGTGAAATGTGGCCAGTGTTCTGGAGACGGTCATTCCCAAACCGTCCTGTACTGTGGGGAAGACTAGCTGTCTGCTGCACAGATGACGTCCTGATCTCGGAGCCAGTAAATAAGTTTCTCTCTACTTTGCTGCAGTTAAAATCTTTTTTTTTTTTTTTTTAAGATTTTATTTTTAAGGGGCGCCTGGGTGGCTAAGTCGGTTGTGCGTGACTCTTGATTTCTGCCCAGGTCACAATCTCACGGTTCAAAGGCTCTGTGCTGACAGTGCAGAGCCTGCTTGGGATTCTCTCGACCTCTCTCTCTGCCCTTCTCCTGTTCCTTCTCTCTCTCTCTCTCAAAAATAAACACTTTTTAAAAATTAAAATTTTTTTTAATTTTTAAGCAAAGCTCACACCCAAACGTGGCACTTGAACTCACGACCCCGAGATCAAGAGTCGCACGCTCTACTGACTGAGCCAGCCGCGCGCCCCCTCTGGGGTTAAAATCTTGACGCTAATCTTCTCATGGCTTTAATTCCTGTGCTGAGGGGACTTTATTGGGACCCTGTAGGCATCAAGCATTGAGAGCCCGCTTCTAAAACTCTGTATTACATTAAGTTAAAGTAAAAATCCACGCGAATAATGATAAGAGCTGAGACGGACATGTAACATGTACTGACGAGTCTTTATGATTCGGTAACCTTACTTTCTGACTATGTTTGTAAACTCATGCACAGGAACAGACTGAAAAAGCATCCCTGTTTATTCTCTCTCTCTCTCTCCTCCTCTTCCTCCTGCCACTCTTGCTACAAGTAAGGGCTCCCTGATTTATCGTTGAGGCCCGGTACTGGACGCAGAGAATGCCTTCCAGAGAGGGGGAGCGTGTTCCCAGGGGCAGCGCTGAAATCTGGAGTCTGGGAGCAGGCATGTCATCTGTGTCCTCTCCAGAGCGCCCTGAGACTGGCTTCTACAAGTCCGCCTCCAGAACCTCACACAAGGGTCCATAGCCCTCCCAGATCTCCTAAGACCTGCCCTCGATCCCCTCAATACCCCTCTCCACAGCTAGAGTCATACTGGCTTCTGTCGCTTCCTGCCAAGCATCCTGGCTGTTATACCTTGATCTGGTGTCCGAACTTCCCGGGGCGGCGAGGTGATGGCCCCCAGGACCACGGCTTGCCCAGATCTGGGCTCTGCGTGAAGTAGCAAAGGCTGTCCTTTCTCTGGGAGGGTGCGAGCTCACACTACCATGCACAGCTTGGTGGGGCAAGAAGGTTGGGATTTCAACCCTTTTACTTGTCCCCTCAATTATCATCCTTGTGCAGGGAACAGCCTGAGCAACCCTATGCTGAAGCCCTGTGGCCTGCCTGCTCATATTCCAATCAGGAAAGGAAAGGAAAGGAGAGGAGAGGAGAGGGGAGGGGAGGGAAGGGGAGGGGAGGCGAGGGAAAGGAAGGGAAGGAAAGGGAAGGAAATGGAAGGAAAGGGAAGGAAAGGAAAGTCTACTTCTATTATGGAAAAATGTCACTCGTGTTTATTGAGCACGTACTGTACGTGAACCATAAACTTGCACGTGAAATTTAATCTCAGAGCAATCTAGGAGTCACGTGTTCTTGTAGCCCCATTTTTCTTATAAGCCCCGTTAGAGTAGATAAATAACATGATGTGTATTTATACTTACAAAGACTAATTAATAAAATTCAAAGTGCTGTCCATGGCCAGAAAGGGTTCTCCTAGCCAGACGAGGAAACTGAGGCGTGATGGGTGGGCGCTGAGCGTCTGACTCTGGGGCTCCCACATCTAACTGTGATGCTACACGGCTCCGCCCTCCTCTCTGCGCCTCGGGGAGAACGGCAGCAACTGTCGTTCAGGGCCGCTAGGGGTGAATAAGGCACAGTGTACACAGCTGACAAACCACAGAGGAACCGGCCACGTGGGTGCAATGCGTCCTTGTGACTATCCTCACATCACACAATGGCCTCTGACCCCTCCCCCAACGCTGGTATTGCCAGCCCCACCCTGATGCGCCACGCCAACCCCGCCCGAGTGCCTCTCTCAGCGTCCCTCTCCAGGAGGGTACCCCCGGACTCACGCAACACCTTGCTCTTGTCTTGTGCACTTGGAGGTGGGACCGAGTGGTGCAACACAGCCCGGAGTGGTCGCCAAGTAAACCATTCCTCCTCCTGAGGCCGCATGGCTCCTCTCCCTCCCGTGGACTCTGAGCCAGATGGACCCCTCCATACATCCAGTGTGCCACTGAGCGACAGACACAGTTAATACAAGTAATATTCTCTATACACTACTTACTGGGGCCACCTAACCAACTCCGGAGTGCTCTCTCTATCCTGACCTTCCGCCATCGCTGCCCTCACCTGCTACTTCCGCCACCCCGAGCTGCTGGGGGGGGGTGGCTGCTGGCTCCCCTACGGTGTCCCTGCCAGCCCTCCTCCACTCCACTCCAGGCTCCGGTCCTTGCTGGCTCCCCTGCCTCGTTCACTCCCTTCCCTCCTGCATCGGCTCAACTCCTACCCTCCGCTGGCCCTCTGCGAGGAGCGGCCTGCCCAGCCTCTCCCTGTCCCCTCGCTCGATTTCTTTTTCTTCACCACCCTTCTCGCCACGCGATTGTATGCGCTCTCCGGTTCCCTGGGACCCCACTGGAAGGAAAGCTCCCAGAAGCAGGGATTTTCACCTGCCGGTTTCTGTTGCACCTGCACCCCCTGATCTGTCACCTGGTCCAGAGTTTGGGCGGGGGGGCTCAGTAACTATTTTGTCTAATGATTAAATGCACATTTTGGATGAACAGCTGTCCCCGATGCCAGCCCCTCAAGGCACAAGCCGCTTGTTTTTTCCCCACCATCGCATCCCTGGCTTCGGGAACGTGTGGGGCTTAATCACTATGTAGAATGAGTCGGTGGGTGTCGAAAGGCTAAGAGCGACGTCTCCGGTTCTTGTGGGAGGTTTGTGAGTTCTTACGGGGCCTGCAGGGACTGTAAGAATAAGTTCTGTATTCTTATTCAGTGACCCCCATCTAATGATGCCCGTGAAGGCGCACAAAGAAACGGGCCAGGCCTGCGGTGGGGGAGGGGCCGCAGGTGTAAGCCCCCCTCCCCCACCCAGGCTCCGTCTTTGTTTTCCCTCAAGAGCTGTCACCTGATTGTGCCGCGGAGGCGGGCAGGCTCCGGCCGTTGCCATGGAAACCGTCCCCGGCTCCTGGAAGGAGAGGGGAGGGGGCCCGGAGAGCGGAGGCCTGAGGAGTACTGGAAATTTCCAGTTCTCGAGTTAAGGCTGCGTTGGGATCAAAATGCGGGGCTAGCGCCAAGCAGGTGCTTTTGCTAAAAGTTTTGTTGAGGAAACCACGGGCTGGGCACCGCGCCCCCCCCCCCCCCCCCCCCCCCCGCCGTGTCTATTCGGACCCGGAATATTCTCTCCTCCCCACTCCCCCCATGAATTGCGCTCACTGAATCCAAAATGTGCCCAGCTCTGGAGCAGAGCGACAGAGGGGAGAAAACGATTTCGGAGTCTTCTAAGGGCAGCAGGGGGCACTAAATGGGGTGCTGAGACAGGCGGGGAGGACAGGGCTCCCCCATCCGCCGAGCATCCTGCAGCTTGGAAACTGTCATAGTCTGTCTGCAGGGGCCTCAGTTAACGTGCCCCTTCACTCTGCAAGGCGCGGAGCCCTGGGTTTTCCGCCTGGCAGGGGAACGCGCCCGGCCGGCCTTTCCAGGTACTGTCACGGTGCTGTCCAGAGTGGCCTGGCCTTCTCTTCCACCTCTGTCACGCGCTGGGACGGATGCCCTCTGGGAGCAGACACATTCTCTCTCATCTCCGCTGTGTCCTCACCTCAGTCTGTGATGCCCTGAGTGTGTAGCACGCGGCAGGTATTCAACAGACGTTGGTAGAAGGGGAATTGATGGACAAGTAAATGGGTTATATTTGCTCACATTTGGGTAATGGTGCGTTACAAATTATAAATTTTTAGCCCTTGTTGATTTAACATAAAATCCTAACACTTAATATCCTTTAAAACAGTTTCTTTACCAAGCAAAGAATTCATGTCTTTGGGCCGTAAAATCCTGGTACACGCACTCTATGCACTTGTCACTTGGTTGTCCCTCCTCCCCCAACCTGCACCAGCACCACTGCCTTGGTCACCGTGTGGGGGTGGGGGCTTTTGTGAGTGTCTGCGGTATAGGTGCCCAGAAATGGATTATGCATTAAAAATTTTTTTTAATGTTTATTAGTTTGTTTTTGAGAGAGAGAGAGACAGAGTGCGAGCAGGGGAGAGACAGAGAGAGAGGGAGACACAGAATCCAAACCAGGCTCCAGGCTCTGAGCTGTCAGCACAGAGCCTGATGTGGGGCTCGAACTCATGAGCTATGAGATCATGACCTGAGCTGAAGTCAGATGCTCAACCGACTGAGCCACCCAGTGGCTCTCTTTTTCTTTTTTTTTATTCTGAGAGAGAGAGAGAGAGCATGTGTGAGTGGCAGGGAGGAGCAGAGGGAGGGAGAGAGAGAATCCCAAGCAGCCTCCATGCTCAGCACAGAGCCCAACGTGGGGCTCCATCCTATGACGCTGGGATCATGATCTGAGCCGAAATCGAGAGTTGGATGCTCAACCGACTGAGCCACTCAGACGTCCCGTTATGGTAGTAAGTTCTAGAATTGTGTTTACTGAGCTCCCCTCCATCCAAATATGAAAACATTCCCCCGAGTTTTCTGGGGCGAGTGGAAGACTGAACACCATCAGCTCTCTCCCTGCCCTTGCACTGCCCTCTTTCCTCCCACTCAGACAATCTAGGGTCTCCGCCATCCAACCAACCGCCGTCCATCCGAGGAAGGAAGTCGATGCTGTGACGCATGCTAAATGAATCAAGGCGCCAGAATCCCAATTTCGAGCTGGACAGACTTCATCCATTTCTTCCCATTCTAAAAATGTGTGGGGACCCTCCTACGTGCCAGGCATTCTGCTCAGCGCTGCGGACACAGTAGAGATCACGAGAGAGCCCCTCCCCCTGCTGGACTACAGGAGCGAAGAGTCGATCCGCATGGGCTGAATAAATGAATGAATCAATGAACAAGCAGAAGAAAGGATACCGCTGAGATCGCTGGTGTTTTAAAGACACGTGTGACACCTGACCGGGTCCTGGGAGGCCCTCACGGCGAGTGGGTTTCGTGATCTGCTTTACAGAGCTCCCATCCGAGGACGTACTCCAAGGGGCACAAGAGTCCTGCTTGGACCACTGCAGGTTTGAGCCCCCGGCTGAGCAATGACCCTTCCCTCCAAGAGCAATGACCTACAGAGGAGGCAGGCTCGGCTGTTGCCATGGAAACCACAGCTAGAAGGGAGGAGGAAGAGGAGAGAGACTGGAAATTTCTGGGCAGGCTCTGATATCAGAGTGTGTGGGGGTGGTGGGGGTATGTTCTAAGTGCCGGGCAAGCACACCTTAGCGCAGGATGAAAGTTTGCTGAGAGAAGGAGAGGCTGTCTCCCTGCCCCGCGATCTGTCTGTATGGACGGTAGCGCTCACACTTTAGTCAGCCACGTGGTGCTTTTCCGTATGAATGCACCGTGGCTGACGAGCTCTTGGTCAGCAGACACCTATGTTGTTTCCCTCCTCCGATTGTTCTCACCATAAAGAACACCAGCAGCCCCCCTTCCCTAGCACAGTGCCGGGCACACGGACAGACCGCATCGGCTAGAAATTGCAGTGGGCGTGCTTGGACTTGAGTGGGAACGAGGGAGTGTTCCCCCACCCGGGGCAAACACACAGGAGCAGAATTGCCGGGCTCTAGGGCGGCTTCCTCAACCCAACGTAGTTGGCGTTTGGGGCCAGTTATTCAATTTTTGGGGTGCAGAAGCTGTCCTGTGCATCATAGCATGCGCGACAGCACCCTTGGTTTGTCCTCGAGACGGCAGTAGCATCAGCCCCCCACCAGCTGTGACAGCCACACCCAGCTGTAAGCACTGCCAAATGACCCCTCTGATGGCAGAGGTGAAGACATCCCCCGCGTTATAATGGCCCCTGAGGACGTGTGCTGTTCCAAGGACCCAGTTCCCAAATGGGGGAGGGTAACTGCTCGGTCAAAGGGCGTTCAAACCGATCGCTAAAGTGGATCGGAAATGTGGCACCGGTCCGCGTGTTCACACCTGCCTGCAGATGGACCTTCGTCCCCAAGCACACCCTGACACAGTCCCCACAGTTCCGTCTTCCTCCGTCTGAAGGGTGGAAACTGGGCCCTCATTTTGATTTTTTTTTTTGATGCTTATTTAGTTTTGAGAGAAAGAAAGGAGGGGAGGGGCAGAGAGAGGATCTGAAGTGGGCTCTGTGCTGACAGCAGAGAACCCGATGTGGGGCTCACACTCGTGAACCGTGAGATCATGACCTGAGCCAAAGGCAGACACTCAACTGACTGGCGCCCCAGTTTGTTTGTTTATTTTGTGAGAGAGAGTGTGAGCCAGGGAGGGGCAGAGAGAGACTCCCAGGCAGGCTCCACACTGTCAGTCCAGAGCCCGACGAGAGGGGGAACCCACCAACCGTGAGATCATGACCCGAGCCAGTTGGATGCTCTACTGACGGGGCCACCCACGCGCCCCTCGTTTTGATTTTTGCACCCACTTTGTCGAGATCTACGTGGAGAGCAGGATCTCCTCGTGTTTGTTGGTGATTTGAATTTCCTCCTCCACTAGCAGCTTCCTTCCAGACTTTGCTCAGTCCTTCCTTTTGCTCTTCAAGGTCTGTCTTTTGGACGTGTTTGTGCTCTTCATACACTAATCACAGAGTTTTGTTTTGTTTTGCCAGCTTCTCAGCTCCCCTTTCTTTGGTAGGTATCTCCCAGTCCCCTGTACGTTCAGTGTAGATGGAGCCACGTCTGCACATCCGCTCCGCCACGTGTGTTTGTTGGTGCCGCCTTCTTTACACGGGTCACACTGTGCGGTCACTGAGATGGTCACCCCTTTTGCCTTGTGAGCAGACAGCGCCTGGCTCTGGTGGCTATGGAAGAGTCTGGGGCTCAGCATTACAGAAAAGAGGGTGACTGTGGCCACTTGGCCATTGCAAGGCGCGTGGACGGGAGACGGCCAGAGACCGAGCCTCAGGCAGCCGGGAGACAGCAGAGGACCGTGCACACGTGCAGATGGGGAGTCCTGGCCCCGAGACGGATGATGTGCACGAGCCTGGAAGGGCAGCAGGGGCAAAACCCGAGTGGGTCCCACTCTGGAAGGGGACGACCAACAGCGGAGAGTCAGCCTGCACCAGGAGCAGAGCGTAGAATGCCTTCCTCACTGGGAAGCTGCCTTGGGAGGGGTGGGCTCAGCCGGGACCTCGCTGCCTGAAGCTCGGGCCAGGTGCCGGTGCCGTCGGGCTGGAAGTGGGGTGACCGGCACTCCCAGTTCGCTCGGGACCGATGGACTGTTGTTAGAAGGGTGACAGTAACAGGCACACCCCAGACCCACTCGCCCAGCTCCCCAGTGAGTCGGATGCCCAGTAAAATTTGAGAAATGCTGCTTTAGGAGACGGAGCCGTGGACGAGGCTGGCGGGAACGAGCTTGGCTCTATCCATCCCAGGTCTTCCACCCCGACCCCACCACCCAGAAGCACTGGCGCTGCCCTCACCCCTCCTGGGTGTGTCAACCACGCCCTTCACTGTCCATGTTCGGATGGATGCTTTGACGTCGTGGGGCCTTGATGACCTCAGAGAGACTGGGTTCGCTAAGTCCTAGATGCAGGAAGCCTCGGAGCGTGCCTTTTCTGTGCAGGCCAGCCAGTCCGGGCCCCGCCCCCACCGCCGCCTCCGCGGGGCTCTCACGCTCTGGGCCACCTGTCCCCCTGCCCTCAGCCTCCCAGGGCCGCGTGTCCCTATGCCCCACGGCTCGCTGACATGCTCCTGGCGAGCCCGTCCTGAGCCTGCTCACTTGGCCTTGCCCGATCCTTCCCACAGAAACCACGGTCAGGGCTCCTGCTTGCGTTTCCCCCTCGCTCCCTCTGCCTGCCCACCACCCCTGGGGCTTCCCTGTGTGGGACCTGTCTGTCACACGTGCCCTCTCCTCTCTAGAACAGTGAGTAACGAATGCCCTTTTTGATGGCGGTCATCTCCTCATCCGTTGACCTTGCCACCCCTCAATGATAATGAAGCCTACACTTTAACATACTTGGTCACAGCGCGGCCGGGCCAGAACCATGGGCACAGGGCCGTGGAGGCACAGAAATCTACCAGCCCCAGGTCATGTCGTTTCTACCTCCCAAACACTCCGTGTTTCATTACTGACCGTCCTTCTCATTGTTCGGCTGCCTTTCCGAGGCTGAAACTGGCCCCGTCCGTCTCCGATTCACACTCTCGCTGCTTGTTCAAGAAGCCCCCTCCACACTGAGGCCTCTGGTGAGTGGAAGTGTCAGAGTGTTCCTGGGGTGAGGGCCTGGCGGGAGGCAGGCTTCTGGGGACAAATGAGGCGATCCGGGACGTGTCTGATGGGTTGGTTTGCAGGTTCTAAACCCTAAGGCGCTTGGGGCTGTGCTCCACGACCTGCTGGCAGATGTGTGAGTGTGTGTGTGTGTGGGGGGGGGGTGCGAGGATGTTACCACATACGGTGTGTAAGGGCACAACTTAACAAAGGCGCATCATCGTGTCGTTTGGGCACGCGTCCCATGCTCAGCTGCCGCGTATTTGGTGAGCGCTGACTACATCGCAGACCAGTGACCGCCCTTCAGGACAGGACGTCCATGTATTTACAAGTGTGCACGTAAAACCAGCAGCCCTTCCCACAAGTGTGGGGACCGCCAAGCAATCGTCGACACCTCCCAGGTGCCATTCTTTCCTTTTCTCTGCGATTAAAAATTCTGGAACAGTTACAAGAGAAAGGGCTGCGAGAGAAAATATGTTTGTGCTTTAGAACCGGATCCGTCCAGGGCAGTGTCTGCAAGGGGCATCTCGTTTGGAAGGAGATTCTCTAGATCGGGGACCATTCTGGGGCAGGGTCTGCATGAGGATCTGTCTGGTCCCGGGGAAAACATCCTAATAGCTTCACCCAGGGAGGCAGAGTCCCCATCACCAAGTGGCTGATTTGCCCTTCCGCTTCTATTCCCATTTAAAACGCCGGCCTCGGGGCGCCTGGCTGGCTCAGTCCTTTAAGTCTCTGACTCTTGATTTCAGCTCAGGTCATGATCTCATGGTGCGTGAGCTCGAGCCCACATCAGGGGCCTCCGTGCAGACAGCGCAGAGCCTGCTTGGGATTCTCTTTCTCCCTCTCTGCTCCTCCCCCTACTCACGCTCTTTCTCTCTCTCTCAAAATAAATAAAAAACATTAAAAAAAAAAAAAAAAAAGCAAAAGCCGCTGGTCTCTCCCATTCTCCTCCTCCAGCCACTGTGCTGGCCTGAGCTCCACTGCCAGATTCCTGGATCGCTCATACAACCTCCTCCTTCGCTCCCTCCCGGGTGACTTGGCTCCCACCTGCCCTCCCTCCCCCCCCATCCCGTCTCTGCCCATCAGCCAGGGTGACCTTTCTGACACGCAGGTTGTCAGTACTATTACTGGACTCACAACACATCCGCTCTGGTCTTCTCACTCATCCAAAAAAATGGATTGATTCTTAATTAACGCAGCCCACGTGTCCAGAGACACAGACAGAGGGGACTCTCACAGCCTTGCCTGCGAGGCGAGATCATTGGAAACAGGCCTATAAAATACAAGAACGGCACATGAAATGAGAACCTAGCACTGTTTTAATGAAAAGATAAAAACGCAATCAGAATTCCGGAGGAATCTTTTGTATCATGGGACATCTTCATGAGTGAAAGCGACTGGAGGACGGGCTGCAAACGCAGCCCCGATTTCCAGGAAACATTGACAGGCTTCTCCGTGCAGTGAGCGGCCAGGCTCAGGATTCCGGGACCTTTCCCGCACTCGGGCCCTGTAATTCGACCTCCACCAACCCTCCCCAGGGAGCTAGTGAGGCACACAGACGCAGGTCCGAGCCGAGGTTGGCCGCGCCGAGGGAGAAACGTTAGAACCATGTTTTCCCTTCACAGAGGTGGTGGAGGGCTCTCTCCCTCCCGGGAGGTCTCTCCCCAGCTGTGTGGAGCCCCTGGCACCCCAAGCCCGCCCCGTGCTCAGGCTGCCAGCCCACTCCCTAGAGCAGAACGTGCCAGGGTCGTCCGAATTCTCCCAGAGGAACAGGACCGGTAGTGTTCCAGGCTGACCCGTGTCCCCCCAAAATCTGGAAGTTGAAATCCCAGCCCCCAGGACCTCAAAATGTGAGTGCATTCGCAGGCGGGGCCTTTAAAGAGGTGAAGAAGGTAAACTGAGGTCAGCGGTGTGGCCCTGAGCACACCTAAGCGGCGTGACCGGTGTCCTCATAATAAGAGGAGATCAGGACACAGAAGCGCACACACAGACACACACACACACACAGAGGGCTGTGTGAGGAGACGGGGGTAGGGTGGTCTGGAGACCAAGCACAGAGAGTCCGGGAGAAACCCACCCGGCCCACACCGGGATCTCTGACTTCCACTCTCCAGATGGGCAAGATGACACATTTCTGTTGTTTGGGTCACGCAGCCTGTGGTGCTTTATTGTGTAGCCCAAGCAAATAGGACATATATGTACATGTATACAGGTGTGCGCACATATGTGCATATATGTACACAGGTATGTATATATGTACACGAATGTGTATACCTGTACACATATATGTGCCTATGTGCACGTAGCTATTTCTATGTGCATATGTGTGCATGTATGTGCCATATGTATACATGTGTGCATGTGTATACGTATGCGCCTATGTGTATATTTATGTGTATATGTGTGTGCAAGTATATGTGTATGGACATGTATATGTGTATATATCCATGTACATGTATGTGTGCACGTATGTGTGCATGTGTGCGTGTATTTGTATGCATATATGTGTATGTGTATATATGTGCATGTATGTCCATGTGTGCACACATGTATGAGGGTATATTTGCGCGTGTGTATATATGTTTGTACACGTCCATGCGTGTATGTCTCGGTGTACATGTGCACGCACACGAGCGCATGGGTATGTGCACATGTACATACATGTGTGCATGCATGTGCGTGTACGTGTACACACATGTTCAGGTATGTGGTGCACGCATGTTTGTATATGTGTATGTGTGTATGCCTGCATGTATACATATATGCACAGATATACTTCTCAGTACATATAGATATGTGTATCTATATCCATGCTTGGGTTTTTAAGGGACTCGTTTCAAGGACCTGGCTCACGTGGCTGTGGGTCTGGCAAGTCGGATTTGTAGGGCTGGCGGCAGGCTGGGAACTCAGGCAGCAGCTCATGTGCAGTCTTGGGGCAGACTTTCTTCTTCCTCAGGGAAACCTCAGTGTTTGCTCTTCGGGCCTTTCAACTGATGGGATGAGGCCCACCCACATGCGCTAGGAAAATCTCCTTACTTAGAGTCGACTGATTGTAGACACTGACCACATCTACAAAATACCTCACGGCAACACCCGGATTCAAGTCTGACTCAATCGTCAGGGGTGGGGGGAGGAGAGCCTGGCCAGGCGGATACATAAAGCAAACACTGTCTCTTCACTGGTCCCCTCCATCCACCAGTCCCGGCTCATAATCCATGCTGGCGCCAACACGCTCTTCTTCAGAAGAGAAGGCGCCCGTGTCTGCATCTTGGGTTAAAGCACATCGGGCGATCCTCTCGTTGCTCTTTCGACGAAGACTCCGTTCCTTCCCACGATGTGAAAGCTGTCTGGACTCCAGAATCTCTCCGTGGGAAGGAGGTTTCGGGGCACCCTGGTTGGGGAAGTGTATTAATTTGTGGGGACCACTGTCACAGAGCGCCACAGAGTGCCAGACTTAGCCACCAGAAATGTATTGTCTCACGGGACTGGAGGCCGGAAGACCGGATCCAGGCATGGGCGGGTGGGTCTCTTCTGAGGACACTCTCCCTGGCTTGTAGACGGCTGTCTTCTCCCCGTGTCTGTGCCCCACATGTCCTCTTGTCATGAGGACACCAGTCACACTGGATTAGGGTCCACCCTAGTGACCTCACTTTCCTTGGTTACCTGTGTGGAAGACCCTCTCACCCGATACGGTCACATTCTGGGGTCCTGGGACTTAGGGCTTCAACATGCAAATTCCCAGGGCAGAGGGAAGAAGCAGCAATGACATATTTGCTGTGAGGCTGTGTTTCTGCAGAGCGAATTATTAGCTATGATGCAAAACACGCATACGGTTATAATGGAGCAGTGTGGACAACAGTTTTACACAGAAAAGGCAGACAAAATCGTGTGAAGAGAGGCACGTGTGTGAACTTAAGGTAGATGTACACAGTCAGCTGAAGCAATAAAAGTTAAGTTCTTACTGATCTAGCTTCAAGTTGAACCAATTACAGAAATTGTAGTTGCATATTTAGGATTAGGCTGGAGTCATAGCTGAACATCAGAGGAACCAGGAAATAACGAAGGGGAAGGATTTCCACCCCTCACCTTTCCCCGCAAAAAAAAAAACAAAAAAAAAAAACCCACCCCAAAATGACTGCCAACAGGACCAGGGGATGGAATCTGCAAAATGACAAGAAGTAAGTAGATTTATGGCTTGGAAATCGAGGTCTCTTAAACACTGGCCAGGTCTGTGCTGCTTTGAGAAAGCTGCTCCCTTCCTGAGTGCGGACGGCAAGAGCTGTGTTGCTTGGATCGCAGCCGGGCACCTAGCTTACGGATTCAGGAGGAAATTCCACGGCGGGTCAATGAACTCAAGTTTTCTCTGGCAGCCGACGCTCTGCTGCTTCTTCTCAGGGGTGTCCACTCAGAAGTGTCATTCCCTCCTGACCTGCTTTTCTATTCGGTTTCCACCCCAATCCCTCCTTTTCTCACCCCCGGGAAGACCGCACGGGTGAATAGTTTTATAATCCTGGGGTGGAGAATGCGGTGCATATTGCTAAAACCAAAGCACAGAAACAAAATGATAAGTGAGATTCCACAACTGAACATTTACCCGTAATGGGGTGCCAGGCCGGCTCAGGCCGAAGACCTTTCGACTCTTCGTCTCCGGGTTGGGAGTTCAAGCCCCACGTTGGGTGTAGAGATTATTAAAAAAAAAATAATAGTAAACATAAAAAAGAATTGGAGGGTGGGGGGCGCCTGGGTGGCTCAGTCGGTTAAGCATCCAACTCTTGGTTCAGCTCAGGTCATGATCTCGCAATTCATGAGTTTGAGTCCTGTGTGGGGCCTGTGCTGACAGCTAGGAGCCTGGAGCCTGCTTCGGATTCCGTGTCTCCCTCTCTCTGCCCCTTCTCTGCTCACGCTGTCTCTGTCTCTCTCTCAAAAATAAACATTAAAAAAAAAAAAAGAATTGGATAGCAAAACCAAAAAGAGAGATCACTTTCTCTCTCTCCAACTCACAAGAATGGAAACAAAAAAAAAAATATAACATTATAGGTTTGCAAATAGAAGAGAAAGGTCTTGAAATGTTGGTAGAAGGGCTAGATGTTATTAACAGCATTATTCAGAGGCTCCTGGGGGGCTCAGTCGGGTAAGCATCTGACTCTTGATTTTGGCTCAGGTCATGATCTCACAGTTTGTGGGATCGAGCCCCACACTGGGCTCTGTGCTGACAGCATGGAGCCTGCTTGGGATTCTCTCTCTCCCTCTCTGCACCTCCCCTGTTTGTGTGTGTGCTCTCTCTCTCTCAAAATAAATGAACTTTAATAAATAAATAAATTTCCTTAAAAAAAAACACAGCATTATTCGTAATGGCCCAAAAATTGAAAGCAACCTATTACAACACATCACCAGGAAAATAGAAAAAGTATGGTATATCCATAGCATGGCATACTACTGGGCAATAAGAAGGAATGAAATATTGATTATTTGATAATTAATATGACTAAACAAAACATCAATACCTAGAGCAACATGGATGAATCTCAAAAACATTACGGTGGGCAAAAGGAGGTCAAACACAAGATACTGAATGGTTCCATTTACATGAATTTCTAGAAAGGCAAAAGTACATTAACTGAGAGCACACTGAAGGTTGCTTAGTGCTAGGGCTAAGGAGGGGGAAATCAGGCTAAGGATATGGGAACTTTGGGGAGTAATGAAATGTTCTATCCCTTGACTGTGATGGCTGTTACATGACTGTACACCATTACTAAAATGTACCGAACTGTATACTAAAAATGGGTAAATCCTAAATAGTACATGTAAATTATACTTCCATAAATCTAAAAGTTTGTTTTATTTTTATTTTAATTATTTTAAGTTTATTTATTTTGAGAGAGACAGAGACGGTGTGAGTGGGGGAGAGGCAGAGAGGGCGAGAGAGAGAATCCCAAGCAGGCTCTGTGCTGTCGGCACAGAGGCCAACGTGGAGCTTGAGCTCACGAACTGTGAGATCACGACCTGAGCTGAAATCAAGAGTCGAATGCTTAACTGACTGAGCTACCCAGGCGCCCCTGTTTTTGTTGTTGTTGTTGTTGTTTGTTTGCTTTTTGTTTTTTGTTTTTATTTGAATTTTTAATTTAATTTTAGGTGAGGTTCTTAGAAAGGCCGCTGCAGGAGGGCCAGTGAGCCACTGCCTCTGCTTGAGGGAGAGCTCCTCCTTCGGTGGAAACTAAATGGCTGGCTTCCGGTGAGAACAGAAGCTCTGGCAAGAAAACGCGTGGGTCCCTGCCTCCCGAGGAAGCCCACAGACCCAGCCTGGGAGGCTCTCTAGCCAGACCCCTGTCTTCGGGGCGCGTGTTTGGAACTGTGTGTTGGCTCTTGGGTGTTCTTTCTCTTCACTGTGACCTCCTCCAGTCCTCCGGTTACGCCAACCATTTGCTTCTCCCAGATTCCCAACATGGCCGCCCAGGCCCAGACCGCCCTCCGGAGCAGCGCACGCGTCCCAAATCAGATAAGGTTTGACACTTCCATCTTTCGGCAGGGATGGCACTCACAGCGAAAAGCCAAGCTAAGCTCATCAGCACATCAGATCAAATGACTCTTCAAAATACACCTCAGCCATTCCACTCACCCCCAGATGCCTCCCAAACCCTCCCCTCCTCAAACCCTGCCGTGACCTGCCTGGCCCAATCCCGCAGTATGGCGCTTCGGTCACTGGTCTCAAAAGTGCTCATATCCATAAATAAATTGTCGGAACTTCCTTTTCTTTTTTGAATGTTTATCCTCTTGAGGGGCACCTGGGTGGTTCGGTCAGTTAAGCATCCAACTTCGGCTCAGGTCATGATCTTGTGGTCCGTGGGTTCGAGCCCTGCATCGGGCTCTGTGCTGACAGCTCGGAGCCTGGAGCCTGCTTTGGATTCTATGTCTCCCTCTCTCTCTCCATCACCCCTCCACTCATGCTCTCTCTCTCTCTCTCGAAAATGAATAAATATTTTAAAAAATCTTATCTTTTCAAAATTTTCCAAGTTTTAGTTTTCACAGAACATTCTTCTGTGTATACCATAACACATAAGTTATTAAAAGTACATTAGAAGAATTAACAAAATGCTTTCTTTCTGGGCATGCCCCGGCCAGCTCCTCTGGTATCACCCTGCCTCCCCTTTCCTTCCTCCAGCCTCTTTCCTTGGGGCCAGAGTGAACTTTCCATATTGCATCCTTAGCTGGGGCCTTTCTAAGCTGAATTAGTTTGAACACAATTTCTCTAGTTACCACCCAAATCACTCTTTTTGTTTTTAAAGATTTGTTTGCTTGTTTGTTTATTTATTTATTTATTTAGAGAAGGTGGGAGGGGCAGAGAGAGAGAGGGAGAGAGAGAATCCCAAGCAGGCTCCACACTGTCAGCACAGAGCCCGAAGCGGGGCTCGATCTCACAAACGAGATCATGAACTGAGACAAAATCAAGAGCCAGATGATTGACCAGCTGAGCCACCCAGGCACCCCTCAAATTGGTCTTGTGCCCCTTCTGTTTTCTCTGATTCCACTGCACGCACATAAATTGAAAATTCAACCCATCATGGGTACACCAGTTGACCCAAAAATGGATGAGTATACACAGATTCTCAAAGGATATTTTTGCAAAGAAGATCTACAAATGGTCAAGAAGCACTATAAAAGACATTCAATGTCATTAGCCATCAAGAAAATTCAAATGACAACCACAATGAGACATCACTTTGCACGCACTGGGATGGCTATCATCAAAAAGACAGATAATTGTTGGTAATGACACAGAGAAACTGAAACACTCAATAATTGTTGGTGGGGATAGAAAATGGTATAGCCACTTTGGAAAACAGTCTGGTAGGTCCTCAGAAAGTTAAATATGGATTCACCATATGACCCAGCAATTCCACAGGTAGGTACATACCGAAGAAAAATGAAAACGTAAGTCTATACACACAAACTGGTATGTAAATGTTTAGAGCAGCATTCTTCATAAAAGCCCCAAAGGAAAAACCAACCAGATGTCCATGGGTTTATGAAAAGATAAATAAAATGTGGCCTATCCACACGTGGAATCTTACCCAGCCAGAAAGAGGAAGTAAGTACTGATGTGTGTTACAATCTGGATGAACTCAAAAACATTCAGCTGAGTAAAAGACGCTACAGACAAAAAGTCACGTATTGTAGGATTTAAAGCAGATTTAAGTATGTTGCCTAGGGCAGGGGGAACTGAGAGGAAATATGGGGAGACCACTAGCAAGCACAGGGAGATAAACTGAATTATGGTCACGGTCACACGGCTCTGCAAAAATCCTAACGACCATTGAATTACACATTAGATGGGTGAATTGTACAGTATGTGCGTGATATCTCAGAAGAGCTTCTATTAAAAAATTGAAAAGTGATTTCTTGTTTGTTTAGTTTCGCTCTGAAGGCATTATGGAATGTATGCCACGGGGGCAGCTGGTGTTATGCATCACAGAGTGGAATGTCCACACACCACAGCTATTTGCACACCAAGACCCAAGAGGGCCTCAAGATGGGAATACAGAAAACGACAGAGCAGGACGGTCACCCCAAAAAGTGCACAGCGGGGTGGGGGGCTGATGAATGATGGAAATCAGGGACACGATCTGCAAAACAGATGGCTAGTATTTAATATTTTTACGGTTTGGAAATAGAGGTCTTCAGAACACTGGCTGGGTTGTACTCTTTCCGAGAAAGCCAGTCCCTTCCTGAGTTGGATGGCAACATATATATTGCTTGGATTCCAGTCCAGCATTTAGCTCATTAATCAGGGAAAAATTCCATGGTGGGTTGTTGAACTGAGGTTTTATCTGGCAACTGGGCCCAATGTTGACATTCAAACTCCTTCTCAAGGACTAAGAGTCTCCAGTCAGAAAGGTTTCTATCATCTAAACCTCTTTTCTATTTATTTAGGTTGGGCCCAAGTCCTTCCTGTAGCAACTGAGACTGTCTGGAAAGACCCTACAACAACACTGTAGGGTTATAACGTGAACCATGTATCTAAGTGTACGTTTCTATTAGCCCCTGCTATTCCCCATCTTAATTTTCTGTTAGTCTTTCAAAGAAATAGGTGGGATTAACTTTAATAATACATTCCATTTAACGCACCATGTCAGCACTATTACGGTTTCAATGTGTCATCAATATAAAGAGTGTTGGTGAGATATTTTGCATTCTTTGTTTATAGTCTTTGAAACCCATTGTGCGCACATTGCAATTCGGACTGACCACGTTCGAAATGCTTTCGAGCCGCATGTGACTCCTGGCTGCTCAAGTGCACGGTCCGTCCTGGAGTTCCGTCGGAGCAGGAAACCCAGTGTCTGGGGGCAGGGTCTCCATTTCACAGGCACGACAGGGACACCAAAGAGAATATTAAAAAATTTTTTTTTGTTCTTTTACTAAGTCATCTCTACACCCAACATGGGGCTCGAACTCACAACCTGGGGATCAAGAGTCGCACGCTCCACCGACTGAGCCAGCCAGGTGCCCTGAGAATACTTTTGAAGCTACAGGATGAAGAAGGATTTATGAAACGCGACACAAAAGTCAATGAACACATTATAACAGATCTATAAATCTGACTCCACAATGTCTGTGCTGGGGAGGAGGAGGGGGATCCTCTACCACACGCACGACTTCGATGGCTGCCCCGGGTCAGATATGCGGAAATGGAAATGAGAGTCAAGTCAACACACAGAGTCAAGTCAGAGGGAAAGTTGCACTTTGAGAAAGAAGAGTAGGCAAAGGATCTGAATTGACTACTGACAAGAGAATGTGTGTGAGAGAAACATAAAAAAGGTATTCCACTACACCTTTAACACCAAGACAGACTTTGAAACCGAAAAAAGGAGGTATCATTGTCGACAAAGTCGAAAAAAAAATTCTGAAGTTAGGAAGGTTAGGGGCACGTGGCTGGCTCGGTCGGTGAAGCTTGCAGCTCTTGATTTCAGGGTTGTGGGTTCAAGCACCCCGCTGGGCGTGGGGTCTACTTAACAAAATGGTGGCGCCTGGGTGACTCAGTCAGTTGAGCGTCTGACTCAATTTCAGCTCAGGTCATGATCTCACAGTTCATGGGTTCGAGCCCTGCGTTGGGCTCCATGCTGACAGTGCAGAGCCTGCTTGGGATTCCGTTTCTCCCTCTTTCTCTCTCTCTGCCCCTCCCCTAGCTCACTCTCTCTTTCTCAAAATAAATAAATAAACATCTTTTAAAAATTGTAAATGAAGTTAGGAGGGTTGTAGGGAATGGACATTCTCAAGGGCTGGTCCCTGAGTCTGGGTTTGGTGACGAGTACCAAAGTCTAAAAGGTGTGTGTGTGTTGACATAGCAAGTCCAGTTGTGGGAGGTCTGCCGTCCGCGAACACTCACAGATCTTCAGAAACCTATGCAGTGGCCAGCACGGTCCGCGATAGCAGGAAGTTGGCGACGAGGGCATACAAGCACACGCTGTGTTAATCGGAAGAATTAAACTCTTTCCTCCTATGACAGATTCTGTTTTCTGAACAGCATGTAACGTCATGGTAACATGTCCAGAGAAGAAGCCAGGCTAACTGTGGATCTATACACCTTGGTGCTGATTTAAAGCAAAATTAATCAGTCCGTTCACTCGTGCACATTTGAGACATACAAACTGAGGACCTACTCTGCGCCAGGTCTACCGTGAGGACCTGGGGATACTGTGAACACAAACAAGGCAGGTCCTTGCTGGTGCAGCTGGCAAGAAACAAACAAAGAAAATACCTCCAGAAACAAAAGGTGTTTTCCCTCTGGTTCTGCCCCTACAAATGCGACCAGGGGAGATCCTCCACCCCACCGGCAAGGCGCGGGTACAAGAATGTTGCCTGCAACCTTCCTTTTCTTGATAAACACTGGTTAAGCAACAGCAGCACGCCAGGCACCGAAGGAGTCGGTGACGGTGTACCGCATGTAAAGAATCGGAGATCGGGGCGGGGAGCGGCCCACCACGGGGAGCACGAATACCCTGATGCCTCGCGCACACAGTGATCGCTGCCCGGCGGCACACACGCTCCCCGAACGGACGTGCACACACCCCTGGGGATAGGGCGCTGGGCAATGGGAGCAAATCGCGAGATGGCGCCTTGACTTCACGCCCGGGACTCTGGTCGTGAACGCCACGGGCGGACACTGCGGCTTAATCTCTGTTGCCCTGCCGTGGTCTTGGAGCATCTGCTTTCCCTTCTCCTTCACATTCCTTCCTTATCCACTAAGCTCTGAAATAATCAGGAGGCCTAATGAGCACATTTCCTAGAATCTGATGCTTAGCGGATGTCTGCCCTACAGCGAGAACCTTCCATGACAGATAGATAGATGTACGGCGGGGGTGGGGGTATACTCATCCAATTCTTCAAAAAGACAACTCTGTGCCAGGATGTTTTTGTTTGTTTGTTTGTTTGTTTGAACCCGCACGTATTCGCCTTTGCAGGGCTTGGAAAATTCCAGTCTCCTTTCTCGGCACGCCCACCGGCCCCCCGGCTGAGGTTTCCATGACAGCAGCCTGAGCCACCTGTCCTGCCCAGGTGAAGGGGGACAGCGGGCAGAGCTTGTATCTCCCCAGCAGGGAGGCGGTGGGGGCTTCGGGGCCGCTGAAGCCCACTGTCCCCTCCCAACAGGGGTTCATGCCCAGTCCCGTCTTGAGAATCATGTCCTACGACCCGGGGTCTCTGCACATCCTCAATTTCGGCTTCTTGTTGGCTGCAAATGCCCTCCCCACCCCTGACTGGAGGAAATCACGGCTGAGGCAGGGGAATGGGTTAGGTTCCCAGGTGAGGCTTAGACTGAGAAGAACTGGTCTTATTCTTCCTGCTCGGTTGAGGTCCACAGACCAGCAGCATGGGCACCTCCTGGGGGGCTCTACAGAAATGCAGACCCCAGGCCCGCTGTCCTCTGAAATTCATGAGTTGAAGCCCTAATGCTCAATGGGACTGTCTTTGGCAATGGGTCCCGTAAAGAGGTAGTTAAGTTTAGATGAGGGCCTAAGGGTGAGCCCCTAATCTGCAATCCCAGGAGAGGGCTCATGGCCCGGCTTGGATTTGCAGGCCGCTGGAGCTGGGGGAAAACAACTATCTGTTCAAGTCCCCTAGCCTGTGGTACTTGGTGATGGCGGCCTGAGCTGCTGATACACCTAGGGAGTCAGACTCCGTGTTTCTGGGCAATTCCCCACGTGCTCTGCGGGCCCAGGAAAGGTGGGAGTGCTGCTGGATTCCGCTGGGCAGCGACTCTGGGTTCGTAATATTTCCCCGATGGTATCGCGCCTTCCTGATGGGTGGGCAAGACCTTGCTGAGTTCCGCGAAACTTCAACTAAAGCGCTCGGGCCTCCCCTCTTTCCTTACTTGGGCCGGACGATGTCATCCTCTGCCTGGCTCCGCTCCTCCGGAGACCCCCGTCTCTATTCCCGACCCAGATCTCCCTCCGAGGCTCCAGCCCATTCCATACCAGACGTGTGTTTGCACTTCCAACTCCACAAATTTCAAAACCGATCTCTCCGTCAACGGCAAAGCCAGTCTTCTCTCTAGAACGGGTCTGCACACCTACACCATGGGTGACTGTCCTTTGCTTTCTTCTCCTCTTTCTCTGACCCAATGTCTTAAGACACTGGGTCCCCCTGGCCTTTCTCCTCTGCACCTTGGAACGCAGCATCCTTGGAATCATGAAGTAGTGAATGTGGGTAACATCATTTTCCTAGTTATGTGGTTCACCTGAGGAACCCCAGCAGAGAAAGGTTCTCGTCTAGACCAGAGGTTCCCGAACTTGACGGACATCAGAGCCCCTGGGGGGCTTGTCAGAGCTGAAAGTGATGTCCCCACTCCCAGAATTTCCGAATCACTGGGTCTGGGATAAGGCGGAAACACGCATTTCGAACGAGGTCCCGGGGGTACCGATGCTGCGGCCTAAGGAACATACTTTGAGAACCACAACTTTCAAGTAACAGATTATAGAAAAACGTCTAAAGGAAAATAGATATTAAGTCCTTACTATGAGCTAGATCTGACACAGACACTCGAGTACATGCTCTTTAGAAATATGCATTAAAAAAATCCTTAAAAAGTGGGGGCACCTGGCTGGCTCCGTCGGTAGAGTCTGTGACTCTTACCTCGGGGTCGTGCGTTTGAGCCTGACATTAGGCACAGAGCCTACTTTAAGAAAGTGAAAGATGAAATAACAATTAAAAACCATCCCCTACACAAATAGGCCCAATTTATTTTTCTAATAGTCTTTAGTTTTTAGAGCATTTTAGGTTTAGAGCAAAATTGGGGGAAGGTCCAGATGCTTCCCCTGTATGCCCGGCCCTGCCACGTAGGCGGCTTCGGCCACTGTTGACATCCCCCAGTCGAGGGGACATCTGTACCTGTGAGGGGACTCCGCAATCATTATCAGCCAAAGTCCACAGCTTACACGAAGGGCCGTTTTTGCTGTCAAGCGTTCTCTGGGCTTAGACAAATAAGTAATGACTTATATCCACACTGTCGGGTCGGAGTGGTGTCGCTGTTCTAGAAATGCTCTCTGCCCGGCCTGGGGCTCCTGCCCCTAATTCCTGGCAGCCACTGATGTTTTCACCGTCCGCCCGCAGAGTTTCACATTTTCCAGGACATCACAGAGTAGCAACCTTAACGTGTGCTGCCTTTTCACACTGGCTTCTTTCACTGATGCACGATCAAGTTTCCCGAGGCAGGAACGTCTTTTCGAGGCTTGATAGTCCATTGCTATTTAGCACGGAATAATATTCCACCGTCTGGATCCCCACTGATTTTTGACGGAAGTGCAAAAACAATCCAATGGAGGAAAGGTAGCTTCTTCCACAAACGGCGCTAGAGCAGCCGGGCGCCCAGGGGCAGAAAAGTTAACTGTGACCCGGACTCACGTGAGGGAGCAGACAGACGAGCCTACGTGTGTGATGAACCTGCATAGAACTAAACACACACACACACACACACGCACACACACACACCCACGGGAACATGTAAGAGCGGGAGTCTGAATAAGAAGGCTGGGTTACCATGTCAGTATCCTGGGTGTGACACGGTTTTGCAAAATGCCACCACTGGCGCGTAGGGGTGAAGGGGACGCAGAGAGCAAAAGTGCAGGCGGATCCACAGTGATCTCATAACAAAAACTTGTAGAAACCAGAATCCGGATATGTCATCTCTTAAATGATGGAGAATAATACTAAATGTGTTTCATTCATTCACTCATTCAGAAAGGGCACGACTCAGCCTCACAGGTGAGAGCACGGTATAGGGCAAGATGGGATGATGTTCTTAGCCTCTGGAGATGCAGCTGACGTCATCAGGAGAGGCTTGAGGTCTGTGCTTAAAATGATGAACTTCAAGGGGCGCCTGGGGGGCTCAGTCAGTTAAGCGTCCGACTTTGGCTCAGGTCATGATCTCACAGTTCATGAATTTGAGCCCCACGTTGGGCTCTGTGCTGCCAGCTCAGAGCCTGGAACTGCTTCAGAGTCTGAGTCTCCATCTCTCTCTCTGTCCCTCCCTGCTTTCTCTCTCTTTCTCAAAAATATAATAAACATGAAAAAAATGCCTTAAGAGGGTAGATCTCACATTAAGTGTCCTTACAATAATAAAATCATATAAAGGGAGGGGGACAAATAGTCTAGCTCTTTTTCTCACTCAAAATAAAGTCACATTTTAAAGTGTATCTCACGACATGTAGCAATGCTCATGTGTTACATAAAAAAAGATGTCACGCTGCAAAGAATCACACCGATTTCACCTAAAACTTTATGTGGAGGTGGGCATGGAAAAGAAGACTGGAAAATGCAGCAAAATGTGACCAGTGGTTTTCACTGGACTGTCTGGTTATGGAAGACAATTCGATCATTCAAGTCCAGAAACCTAATAAGCAGTGTTGATTCTGTTTGGCCAATTATTACCAACGTACATATTCTTAACATTTTTTTAGTGTTTTATTTATTTTTGAGAGCAGGAGAGACAAAGCATGAGTGGGGGAGGGGCAGAGAGCGAGGGGGAGACACAGAATCCGAAGCAGGCTCCAGGCTCTGAGCTGTCAGCACGGAGCCCGACGCGGGGCTCGAACTCACAGACCGTGAGATCATGACCTAAGCCGAAGTCGGACACTTAACCGACTGAGCCACCCAGGTGCCCCTATTCTTAACATTTTTAAAATTTATTTTTGAGAGACAGAGCATGAGTGGGGTAGGGGCAGAGAGAGAGGGAGACACAGAATTTGAAGCAGGCTTCAGGCTCCAAGCTGTCAGCACAGAGTCTGATGCTGGGGATTGAACTTATGAGCTGTGAGATCATGACCTGAGCTGAAGTCGGATGCTCAACCAACCGAGCCACCCCTATATATATATTTTAATTAATAATAAATATAAAGATTTTTTGCCTCTTCCCTACTCTGGAAACATAACAGGTCCCAAAGGAAAGTGTGACTGCGTCTCTCTCTCGCCTGCTTAAATCACTTCGGTGGATTCCTTTCGTTCCATACGCAAAGACCTGCTTCCGGCCTGTGACCTGCAGGCTGTCGGGACTCCAGAATTGCTACAAAGGCAGCACTTGGGAGGTGGAGGAGGCACCCCAGGTGGGGCGGGCTGCCTCCCTCTGCCACTAAGATTCATTGGCAGGATGCTTTGACTCTCACTTGCTGTCTTTAGGAAAATGCAAATGATTTCTTTGAATATATGTGCGTATGTTTATGTGTGTGTGTGTGTGCGTGCACACGTGTGTACAAAAAGGAACAGAAGGGAAATTCTTCTCACTGACACGGCTGTGCCTTCAGCGCATTGTGTAATGTGGTTTAGCCAAGCATACCTGGAACCACATGGCTACTGTGTATAAAACTCTGCCATGTGGACACAGCAGCCCCAGTGCGGGGACAGGGCGCAAGACAGGAGCTCGGTCCGTCAGAAAAGGACGAGGCCTGAGTAAGAGAGCGGCTCAGAAGGAAGAACACAGAAGGACACAGAGTCTGGAGAAAGGAGAGCTAGTGTTAAATATGTTCGTGATTTGGAAACTCGCGTCTTCGGAACAGAGGCCAATGTCAAGTTGTTTCCAAGAAACCCAACCACTTCCTGCGTGGGAGGAAACGTATGTATTGTTTGGTTTCCAGCCGAGCACTGAGCTAATGAACCACGGTGAGTCCTTGAACTAAAATATAATCTGATGATTGGGCCAGGAAGCAACGTCCAAACTCCTTCTTTTCCAGGACCACAAGTTTCCAATTAGACATGTGTCTCTTAGCTGAATTCGGATCTGGCCCAGATGCCTCCTGTAACACTGAGGTCTGGGGCCTTAATGAGGACCAGAGTTTCTGGGCCCAGCAGGGAGGGCAGTGTCTGCACAGAGTTCTTTTCTGAGCCCAGCGCGATACAGGAGACTATTTTTGCGATCACGGGATGGGAGATGCTTTATTCAAGAGAATCCAAACATCCACAAACACAGAATGAAACAGCGTTAAGCCTTATTACATAAACACTAAAGATGTGAGTATGAAAACCCCTATCGCAGTAACCAAGTGGGTGAAATTAGTGCATCACATGTAAACGAAAGCCTTCCACTGATCCTACCCAAAGAGCACCAACAGGCCCAGAGGGGAACGTTGAAGATGGAATTGGTAAAGCAGAAAAGGAAGGGGAACAGGCAGTTCACGAAAGAGGAAATGCAAAGGTTTCGAGAAACAGGAAAAGGAGCCCCAACTTCCTTGTGACACAAAGCTGGAAGTCAGTACGAATTCACAACAGCCTAAAGAGGAAGTGGACCAATGTCCACCGATAGATGAATGGACAAGCCGACAGTGGTATGCACATGCGGGGAAGTGTTATTTAGCCTTAAAAAGGAACAAACGTCGGGGCGCCTAGGTGGCTCAGTCAGTTGAGCATCGGACTCCTGGTTTGGGCTCAGGTCATGATCTTGCTGTTCATGGGTTTGAGCCCCAGGTCGGGCCCCAAGATGGGCTTCAAACTGACAGCACAGGGCCTGCTCTGGATTATTTCTCTCTGCCTCTCGCCTGCTTGCTCTCTTTCTCTCAAAATAAACTAATAACCTTGAAGGAATGAAACTCTGACGACGGATGAAATGTGGAGACGTTACACTACATGAGACAAGCTGGCCGCAAGAACACAAACGCTGCATGATTCCATTTATATGAAATAGCGAGAGCAGCCAAAATCACAGAGAGACAGAGAGCAGGGAGGTGGGTGTCACGGGCTGGGGAAGGGGGTGGGGCCTTAACGTTTAGTGGTCACTGAGTTTTGCAAGACGAAAAGAGTTCCTGGGACGGATGGCGGTGGCTTTCACACGGCGTGAGTGTGCTTCGTGCCGCCAAACTGTGCACTTGAAAATGGAGAAGACGGTACCTTTCATGTTATGTGTATTCAGCCACAATTTAACAAAACCCAACCAAACTTGGACGCCAAAGCCAAAATGAAGTGCCATTGCTCTGACGAAGTTGCAGCATGATGACATTCAGAGTTGGCAAGACTGGGAGGGGAGGGACCCCTTCGGATGAGGCCGACGGGGCGCAGGGCCCGAGGAACTATGTCAGCCCCAGATCCAGGCGTCTGGCGCACAAGTGCCCTTCGATGTGGCAGTGCGGTTTCTGGGAACCTGGTCGACTCCGCGGGCACCGTTATGACGCCGAGAACAAGAGCGAGATGCTAGAAACCAGTGCGCAGAAAAGACACACAAGGGCGTCAGCGGCAGTAATGACACAGCATTTGACAGTCCGGAAAAGGTGGCTCCTTTTAAATACTTTTTTAGTGTTTATTTATTTCCGAGAGAGAGAGAGAGAGAGAGAGAGAGCGAGCGAGCACGAGCAGGGGAGGGGCAGAGAGAGAGGGAGACACAGAATCTGAAGCAGCTCCAGGCTCTGAGCTGTCAGCACAGAGCCTGATGTGGGGCTTGAACCCATGAACCGTGAGATCATGACCTGAGACAAAGTTGGATGCTTAACCGACTGAGCCACCCAGGCGCCCCTCAAGATGGCTCCTTTTAATAAAATATAAATGGTGTTTTAATGCCTGGGCTGATGACTTGTACTTCATTCCTAATTTAATTCACTGCTGAAGATTATGTCTATAAACCCTTCATCTAAGATATTTAACTATTCAAGGAATATATCAAGAAGGAAAGTGGATAGAAAATGGTATTTGAGTAATAACCCCACGTTTTGACCAAAAATCATTCATTCATTCATATATTCCCTGGAAGAGCATTATCCAACAGAAACAGAATATTCGAGCCACATACGTAACTACATTTTCTAGTAACCAATTTATTTTATGTTATTTTTTATCACTTTTATTTTTAAAAACCAAAAATAATGAAATGGGTGAAATCCATCAATCCACAGAATCTGAATGAGGTATTTAAAAAATACATGTTTACACCGACTGCTGGAAAGCCAGCACGAATTTCCCGACGACAGCCCCTCTCAGTTTGGACCGCTGCCTTTCAAGCGCTCAGCAGCCTCGGACCTATGGGGTGGCCCAGGGCTCCAGGGTCCTGAGACGGTTTGGAAGCCACACGCATTCACCTTTAGAGCACGGAAAATTCCAGATGCTGCGGCTCTTCCTCCATCTCCACAGCCTGGCTCCCCTGCCCACGCGGGCTACGGTTTCCACGGCAACAGCCTGAGCTAGGCTCTGTAGTGAGGCATCAACGTTCCTGGATGAGCGGAGAAAAGCAACTGAAAAACAAACAAGGCTGGCCGGGGGATGGGGCAGACTGGGGAAAGGCCCAGCACGCGACCCCCGCATCGCCGCCTCTCCCACGGCGTCCGTGCGTGAAAGCCTGCATCATCGGACAGGGTCTAGGCGAGAGAAAGCAAACTGGCTTCTCTGGGGTCCCAGCACACCCCGTCAGAAATCACACCGGTCCGTGTGGCTCGTGCTGAATCACTACACTGTACGCCTGAAACTAACACAATGCTGTTTGTTAACGGCCTGGAATTTAGATACAAACTTTAGAAAAATAAGTAATAAAAAAAAAAAGAGAGAAATCACAGGTCTCCGGCAAGCTCCGGTGGTACGAATGATCTATTCTGCATTCATACATTCTCTCTCGCTGCTCGCGTGATAAACACCGATCGAGCCCCTTGTATTTGCCTGACTGGGCGCCAGGGGCAGGAGTTGCCGAAACCACCAGAAGGCGAGGCCCTCTGCTCTGGGGACGCATGGTTTCATTCAACAAGTTTCATTTCATTCATTATCTGTTGCGGGAGTTTCCGCAGAGTCTCTCTCAGGTGATTTGCTGAAACCACCAAGAGGAGTCTTTGACCTCTTGGGACTTAACATTCCCACAGAAGAGGTGGGTTGCAAACAAAAATACAAAATGATGTTGGGCTGATGAGTCCTAAAGCGGAAAATAAACTGGGGATCATGGAAGAGAGAGGGACACAAGGGCTGATGTTTTAGACAAGGAAATTAGAGACTATCTATAGGGTGGCAGAGCCAGCAGGAGGTATGGACAGAAGAAGGAAGCCAGCCAGCCATGAAAGCACACAGAAAGTGCAAAGGCCCTGAGGCAGGAGCACGTTTCCAGGCCAAGCCAGCTGGCCAGAAGCTACTCCAGAGAAAGACCAGAGCTGAGCATGGAGAGGGTGCAGGCAGGTCGTAGTACCAACTCTGGAGTCTACTAATGAAGAGATAAAATTACGAAGACTGCCGATATGGCGCACACTAAGTGTGCAACTACTATGTGCTGGCCCTGGGCTGGTGACACTCCCATTACACCTTTCTCATCAGAAAGCAGCCCACTCATTAGGGGCGATCTTGAGGCTTACATGAACCAATCGCGGAACACAAAATGATCAGCACGCAGGAAGTGCTCAATAAATGTTATTCTCTCCCGCTGGCCTTCTGCACCTGGGAAACCGGGAAGGATTTACTTGCTTTGCCGTACATGAACGATATGGTAAAACCTACATTTTAAAATGTGGCAGCAGGGAGGTTCTGGAGCCAGATGAACATCACAAGCAACTGTAAAATTATTCCGGTGAGGCTGTGGCCACCACCACCACGCTCGCCTCGAGCAGCCTCCGCTACAGCGGGCCACCTGCCCGGTGAGACTCTCCAACTCCCACCGGCAGACGCACCTCGGGGCGGCAGGGAAATGCCTACCTGGTCATGGGCGAAATCCAAACCACAACAAAAACCAGAGGACTCTGAATATACACGTTTGTAGGCTTACACATTTAAAAGCATAATAAAAGCAGAATTCTCACTGTCGATTTTAAAGTATTACTAGGCTTGGTCAAACAGGTATATCAGCGAATACATTAACATGCTACGTGAGAATTTAAAATGTAGGGGCACCTGGGTTGCTCCGTCGGTTAAGCACCCGACTTCAGCTTGGGTCATGATCTCACGCTTCGTGGATTCAAGCCCCGTGACTGTGCTGACAGCTAGGAGCCTGGAGCCTGCTTCAGATTCTGTGTCTCCTCCCCTCTCTCTCTGTACTTCCCCTGTTCCTGCTCTCTCTCTCAACAAATAAACATTAAAAGAAGAAAAAAGAAAAAAATCTGCATTCAATCTGATAACATAAAATTGAAAACCCACTGTTATGGGTTGAATTGTGTTTATCCCCCGCCCCCCACCCCCGGCCCCAATCTGAAGTCCTAACCTCCAGGACCTCAGAATGTGACTTTATTTGGAGCTGGGGGGTTACAGAGGTAACCAAGGCAAAACAAGGTCATTAGGGCGGGTCCTAAACCAGCGTGACCGGTGTCCTCCTAAGAGGACAGTCTAGGCACACACAGGTACTGAAGGCAAAGCATGACCCGCACAGGGGAAGGCTGTCGTCCACAAGCCCGGGGCCGGGGGGGTGGGGGTGCTGGAACAGACCCTTCCCTGAGGAGGCCCCCACCCCGCAGACACCCTGATCTCAGACCTCCAGCCCCCAGAACCCAGCGAAACGAATTTCTGTTGTTGTTGTTGTCTCTGTTGTGATAGAGGCCCCAGGACACTGACACGCCCACCATGGGCAATATTTCAGTGACCGGATGAAACTTTCTCCAATGCACGCGGCACTCCAGTCCCCGTCACTAATCACTAGTCACGTCTATTCCTCTCATGGACTACTAAGAAAGAGCTGCACGCTGTATTCGTTTTCTAGGGCTGCTGTGATAAATTAACGCAGACTGCGTTGCTTAAAATAACAGAGGTCGATTCTCTCACTGTCTGGAGGCCAATCCAAAACCAAGAGGGTCCTTCCAGCCCCTCTGACTGCGGGTGGCTCCCGGCGCGACTTTCAGACAGATACCCTCTCCAATCTCTGCCCCGCCTTCGCATCACCTCCCTGCGTCTCCGTGGGTCCAATCTCTCTCTTATGAGGGCACCAATCTTTGGATTTAGTGGCCGCCCTAAATCTAGGATCCTTTCATCTCAAGATATGTAGTTAATGACATCTGCAGGGACCCTACTTCCAAATAAGGTCACATTCTGAAGCGCTGGGTGGATGTCAGTTTGGGAGAGACATAATTCAACCCACTACCAACGCCGAAATAGAAAAAAAACCTGACTCAAATTGTCTGTTTTCAGGTATAGATTTCCAGCAAAGGTTAAACTTTAAGCTTCCTCTCTTGCCCCTTCCAAAAATCTAGCAAGGTGTTTCAGTAATGTTTGCGAAAGTGAAATATCACAAATGCAATTGGTTGAAATCAGCTTCCATTTTTACTTTGGCATCTCCTTCCTGAAAAGCAAACAACCAGGGCGCCTGAGTGGCTCAGTTAGTCAAGCGTCCAGCTCTTGATTTTGGCTCAGGTCATGATCTCACAGTTCTTGAGACTGACCCCACATCAGGCTCTGCACCGACAGCACGGAACTGGCTTGGGATTCTTTCTCTCATCTCCTTGCCCCTCCCCCCTCAAAATAAATAAATAAACATTAAAAAAACCACAACTTTATACCAGACAGCACTGAGGTGGTCACAGACATTTTTGGGACCTAGCTACAGTAACCTGAGTGGGGGTCAGATTTTGTGGAATATATGCACATGCAGGGCTGCAAGATTTAGCAAGCAGAAATACAGGATACCCGGTTAAATCTGAATTTCAGATAAACGATGAATAACTTTTAGCATAAGTACGTCCTGTGCAATATCTGGGACACACAGTATAGCCCACAGCTGTACTGAGAAAGAAGGTGCTCCCTGTTGATCTGAAATTCGAATTTGACCTGGAGTCCTATTTCCGCGTTGTTAGTTATTACCAGGTTGTGCACATGTACACGTACACATGTATATGAATATGGATGAGGTTATATCCATGGAACTACATCTAGGTCTATTTCCAGCCTCACCTTTACTAACGTATGCATACATATCGGTAGCTTTAAGGTTTCAGTCAGCACGCTGGGTAAGACTTGCTCCCAAAGTACTACACCGTGCTGGCCCGACATCGCTGTACAAAGATGCTTATTGTGCTACGAACACGACTCACGGTGCAGGGCACCAGATACGAGAATCAGGAGGAAGAAAGAAGGTTTGAAATGTACAAAGCATAAGCTGGGTGTGGAAAATTGTTCTCAACACGAAAAGTATAAAGTCCCTAAGTGGAGGACCCCTTATCACTAACGCCTGGCCCAGACGCAAAGTCCTCTCCATGAGCAAGTAACCCACTAGGGCAGTGTTTACGACGGCAGCATCTTGGAAAGTGGGGTGTAGGTTTTAGCAGAATCCCTGGGCTACCTGGGTCACTTCCTGCAGACAAATGGCACATTAAGACTGGTCACGAAGACGTGTAGCCGTATGTCTGGGGCATCAGCCCAAGCGTCACACAATGTTCCCCCTGGTACCGAGAAGATCCCCGGAGGAGACGCCTCGGTGACAGGGCTCCCGGATCCGTTCATCAACCGGTCAACTCATCACCTGTCGCGATAGCGGGACGGTTGTCTGGTCACACAGCCGTTCGGCATCACCCGGTACGACACACCAGCAATTTGAGAAAGCATCGCAGCTGCCCTTGTATGTGACTAAATTCCAGATCAAATTCGCAGATGTTCCTTTACCAACCACACCGGATTTGAAATGTGCCGAAACAGGGAGTCTGCTCGTGGAAGCTAGATTTCAGTCCGAAAGAAAGAAGACTGGCAGGGGGCTGCAAAATAACTAAAAACGCTCAGACGACGATCGTAAAGAGAAGGAGGCAGAATCACGACAGCCCAAGAGATGCAGATTGTGGAGGCCACTGCACAAGGCATTTTGTTTCTCAGCACAAGAACCAGGACTCTTCCAAAGAGGAAATTAAAAGCAGAAAGAAAAATGGGAACAATAGCAAATAAAACACCATAATTTGCGGGTCACCAAACAAAAACGTGTGGGGAGGTATGCGCTGGCTTCATTTCACATGAGTTTTCATCGTGCTCCGAGGCGAGGAGCGGGACTCGAGTCAACGCGGTCGACAAGCTGGCGTGCGTTTGTTTCTCCCCGAAAAGCGGGAGCGCGGCAGGGTTTGCAGCGACAATACGGTCTCGCAAGGGATCCGGCCGGGGCTTTCTGAACGTGAAGGTTTTCATATCGCTGTTTTGTTTATAAAAGGTTTTCTACCGGAACAGCATTACTTGCACCAAATAGGTTTTCGGAGTGGGCAAATATATACAGACGCAGAAGCTGCTGCGCGGAGCACGGCGGCCTGTGTTTACCCAGATGATGCGCTGGTCAAATAAAGGCATGCGACACCGGACAGGAGGCAGTTCTAATTCTCCAGCTAACGAAGATTTCACCCGAGTGGTTACCACACTCGCCACGCACACTTGGTGGGGAGGAGTCACAGTGGGAAAACAAAAGTGCCTTATTTACACGCAACTGTAGATAAAGAATGAATTAAAATAATGGGGGGGGGGGATGTTCACAAAGGAAGTGGCGAATCAAACCCTCTAAGCCAAATGCCAACTGTAACTGAAGCTTTAGGATTCTGCGTGAACCTGGCAGCGACTGATCAGATGGGGATGTACTTGGCTTGTCTTCATGTGAAAACCCGTGGGAGATTTTTGGGGAGGGGGGACTTTTCTGAGTCTTGAAAACCATCTATTTGAGAATGTTACTCAACCAAGTAAAACAAATTCCAAGCGACCGTTGGTTAACCCACCATGAACAACATTCTCGGTCAGGGGACGACAGCGCACCTGTTGTGAAATGCGACCAGCTCTCTTCGCAAACACTGATAAATCCGCAGGAATGCACCAGATGCCCTCATTCCTTCGATCTCAGCAGAGAAAGAGCTGCCTCTGCAGGCTCCGAGGTCGTTGGCCCCACCGTCGATGTAAAAAATTTACCATCGTACCCAGTTTTTAGTGTACAAGCAGCTGTAAGTCCCTTCCAGAACCTACAGAACCTTCTCATCTTGCAAAACTAAAACTCCGTTCCCATTAAACACTCACTCCCCATTCCCCTTTGCTTCTGCCCTCTCCCCCCCCCCCCCCGAACCGTCTCTGATTCTGACTACGTTGGGCACCTCATGTAAGTGGAATCATACAGTGTTTGCAATTTGCATAATAACACCCTAGATCTCAGGCCGCATTATTACCTGTTCTCTCTAAAAAAATTATGTTACAAAATTATTTTCATAAGAGGAGTAATGGATGTGTGTGTAGCCAAAACAAAATGAAACAAAACCTACATGGGAGAAAAAGCATTACAGAGGTGTATCAGTTAATTAACAAAACATTTTCTGTCATTTTTTTGACTTTGTGATCCTTTATAGTATTTGAGCAATTTCACGGTATTGTGAATGATTTATTGTAGTTTCTGTACTCATTCCACGTCTGTACTGAGTTTTCGTATTTGTCATTTTGTACTCTTTTCCTCAAGGAGGGTCCTCCCAAACCGTAAAGCCCCAGGCTCCACAAAACTTGGACCTCCTCCTGGCCCAATGTTAAGTAACACCTATCTATGTCCCGAAACTCGGACTTTGAAACCAACAGAGATGTTATTCCCCCCCTCCCACCCCCCAGCAGGCAGACAAAGACGAAAGAATTGATCCCACCCAAGATTAACCAGAAGGGAGAAAACGGACATCTTCAGAGCCGGCCGTGGGAGACGAGGTTGGTTCATCCTTTCTGGCAAACATTTTGGCAATGATTATAAAACTTTAAAATGCACAACTCCTTCGGTCAGTAATTTCACTTCTGGGGATGTACCTCTGCCCTCTGAACACACACACAGTCACTCACCTACGTGGGCATTACAATAACATTGTCTATGCATGCAAGAAACTAAAAACCAGTTCATGAAACATATCCCCAAGGATGTCCAGAGTCAACTGTTTACAAATAAATGCTATTAAAAAAATATTTAATGTCACAAGAGCCTGCTGCATGAAAAAGAATAAAAACTCGCACATCTGCCACAAACCCAATTTCATGCAATAATAATTCACTTCTTCATCATTTGTATATTAATTATTTATCTATAAACTGAGTTGAGCTTTTACTCTTTACTAGATGCTTCGAAGGTTCCGGGGGACATAAGAGAGACCAAAGACAGAAAAAGACTCTGCCCTTTCAGGGCTTGCTTTAACAAACTCCCCACCCGGAAAGTGATTTAGAAATATACAGATGGGTTGAAAAGACGAATTGCCTAGCGGCCCCTAATTCCATTCCTGGACAAACACCCTGGAGAAACTCCCCATCTGTGCCCAAGGAGACAAATGCCAGAATGGAAACTGCGACACTCATGATCTGAACAAATATGCATCCTGTGCCAACATTTCCCCAGTGTTGTTTGTCAGAGCGAAAACCAGCAGGGGGGTGTGGGATCTAAACCCTCATCAATGAGAGATGGATACAGGGAGTGTATGCACACAAGAGGATGGATACATATTGTGTATGCACATGAGAGAAGGGATACACGGAGTGTATGCGCAGAGAGAATGGATACACAGAGGGTACGCACATAATGGAATGGATACATGGAGCGTATGCACAGAAGAGGATGGATACAGAAGAGTGTGTGCACATAAGACAATGGATACACATTGAATGCACAGAGAATGGATACACGGAGTGAGTTCACATAGAGAGAATGGATACGCTGAGTGTGTGCACACAAGAGGATGGGTACACAGAGTGTATGCACACGGAGTGTATGCCTATAAGAGAATGGATACACGGAGTGTGTGCACATAGGAGAATGGATACATGTTGTATATGCACATAACAGAATGGATATTGGAGTGTATGCACATGAGAGAACGGATACGTGTTGTATGTGCACATAAGAGAATGGATACATGGAATGTGTGCACACAAAAGATTGGATACACGGAGTGTATGCACATAGAGAAAGGATGCATGGAGTGAGGATGCATACATGTTGTGTATGCACATGACAGAAGAGATAAACAGAGTGTATGCCTGTAAAGAATGGATACACGGAGTGTGTGCACATAGGAGAATGGATACATGGAGTGAGTTCACATAGAGAGAATGGATACTTGGAGTGTATGCACACAGAGAATGGATATACGAAGTGTATGCACATAGAGAATGGATACGCAGAGTGAGTTCACAAAGAGAGAATGGATACACGGAGTGTATGCCTATAGAGAATGGATACACAGAGTGCGTGCACATAGGAGATTGGATACATGGAGTAAGTTCACATAGAGAATGTATACATGCAGTGTGTTCACACAGAGAGAATGGATACATGGAGTGTATGCACACAGAGAATGTATACATGCAGTGTGTTCACATAGAAAGAATGGATACATGGAGTGTATGCACATAGAAAATGTATACATGGAGTGAGTTCACATAGAGAGAATGGATACATGGAGTGTATGCACACAGAGAATGGATATACGGAGTGTACGCACATAGAGAATGGATACGCAGAGCGAGTTCATATAGAGAGAATGGATATGCGAAGTGAGTTCACAAAGAGAGAATGGATATACGGTGTATGCCTATAGAGAATGGATACACAGAGTGCGTGCACGTAGGAGAATAGATACATGGAGTGAGTTCACATAGAGAGAATGGATACATGGAGTGTATGCACACAGAGAATGGATATACGGAGTGTATGCACATAGAGAATGGATACACGGAGTGAGTTTGCATAGAGAGAATGGATGCACGGAATGTATGCCTATAAGAGAATGGATACACGGAGTGTGTGCACATGAAGAATGCATACACAGAGTGTGTACACATAGAGAGAAGGGAGTGTATGCACATAAGAGAATGGATACACAGAGTGCATACACATAGAGAGAATGATACTCGGAGTGTATGCACATAGAGAATGCATACACGGAGTGTATGTACATAAGAGAATGGATACACAGAGTGTGTACACATAGAGAGAAAGGAGAGTACGCACAGAGAGAATGGGTACATGGAGTGTATGCACACAAGAGGATGGGTGCACGGAGCGTATGCACAGAGAGAACCGATACATGGGTATATGCATATAGAGAATTGATACATGGAGTGAGTTCACATAGAGAGAATGGATACACGGAGTGTGTGCACATAGGAGAATGGATACATGGAGTGAGTTCACATAGAGAGAATGGATACTCGGAGTGTATGCACACAAGAGGATGGATACACATTGTGTATGCACATGAGAGAAGGGATACACGGAGTGTATGTGCAAAGAGAATGGATACAGAGAGGGTACGCACATAATGGAATGGATACATGGAGCATATGCACAGAAGAGGATGGATACAGAAGAGTGTGTGCACATAAGACAATGGATACACATTGAATGTACAGAGAATGGATACACGGAGTGAGTTCACATAGAGAGAATGGATACATGGAGTGTGTGCACATAAGAGAATGGATACACAGGGTGTATGCACACAGAGAATGGATACACGGGGTGTATGCACACAAGAGGATGGATACATGTTGTGTATGCACATGACAGAAGGGATACATGGAGTGTATGCGCAGAGAGAATGGATACACAGAACGTATGCACACAAGAGGATGGATACATGTTGTGTATGCACATAAGAGAATGGATTCACGGAATGTGTACACACAAGTAACTGGATACATAGAGTGTACGCAAATAAGAAAATGGATACACAGAGTGTATGCCTATAATAGAATGAATACACAGAGTGTATATACATAGGAGAATGGATACACAGAGAGTATTCACATAAGAGAATGGATACACGCAGTGTGTGGACATAAGAGAATGGATACACGGAGTGTGTGCACACAAGAGAACAGATACATGTTGAATGTGCACATAAGAGAATGGATACATGAAATGTGTGCACACGAGAGATTGGATACATGGAGCATGTGCACATAGAGAATGGATGCATGGAGTGAGTTCACACAGAGAGAATGGATACTCGGAGTGTATGCACATAAAGAATGGGTGCATGGAGTGTGTGCACACAAGAGGATGGATGCACGGAGTGTACGCACATAAGAGAATGGATACGCGGAGTGCGTACACATAGAGAGAATAGATACTCGGAGTGTATGCACATAGAGAATTGCATACACGGAGTGTATGTACATAAGAGAATGGATACACAGAGTGTGTACACATAGAGAGAAGGGAGTGTATGCACATAGAGAATGGATACATGGAGTGTATGCACATTGAGAATGGATATACGGAGTGTATGCACATAAAGAATGGGTGCACGGAGCATATACACAGAGAGAACCGATACACGGAGTGTATGCACATAGAGAATGGATACATGGCATGAGTTCACATAGAGAGAATGGATACACAGAGTGTATGCCTATAAAGAATGGATACACGGAGTGTGTGCACATAGGAGAATGGATACATGGAATGAGTTCACATAGAGAGAATGGATACTCGGAGTGTATGCACACAAGATGATGGATGCACGGAGTGTGTGCACATAGAGAATGGATATGTGGAGTGAGTTCACATAGAGCGAATGGATACACGGAGTGTATGCCTATAGAGAATGGATACACGGAGTGTGTGCACATAGGAGAATGGATACACAGAGTGCATACACATAGAATGGATACTCAGAGTGAATGCACATAGAGAATCGATACGTTGAGTGTATGCACATACAGAATGTATACATGGAGTTGTTCACATAGAGAGAATGGATATATGGAGTGTATGCACACAAGAGAATAGATACGTAGAGTGTGTACACATAAGAGAATGGATACAAGGAGTGTATACACATAAGAGAATATGTACATGCAGTGTGTGCACACAAGAGGATGGATACATGGAGAGTATGCACGTAAGAGAATGGATACATGGAATGTGTGCACATAAGAGAATGAATACACAGAGTGCATGCACATAAGAGAATAGATACATGGCGTGTGTGCACAGAAGACAATTGACTCACATTTGAATGCATACAAGAGGATGGATACATGGCATGTATGCACACAAGAGAACGGATACACAGTGCGTGCGCATAGAGAATGGATACACAGAACATATGCACACAAGAGGATGGAAACATGGAGAGTATGCACACAAGAGAATAGATACATGTTGTGTACGCACATAAGAGAATGGATTCACGGAATGTGTACACACAAGTAACTGGATACACAGAGCGTATGCAAATAAGAAAATGGATACACGGAGTGTATGCCTATAAGCGAATGGATACACGGAGAGTATTCACATAAGAGAATGGATATACGCAGTGTGCGGACATAAGAGAATGGATACATGGAGTGTGTACACACAAGAGAATGGATTCAGGGAGCGTGTGCACACAAGAGAATGGATACACAGAGTGTGTACACACAAGAGAATGGATACACGCAGTGTATATACATAGGAGAATGGATACATGGAGAGTATTCACATAAGAGAACGGATACACCCAGTGTGTGGACATAAGAGAATGGATTCACGGAGTGTGTGCACACAAGAGAACGGATACACGGAGTATATATACATAGGAGAATGGATACACGGAGTGTATGCACACAAGAGAATGGATACAGAGAGTGTGTGCACATAACAGCACACTGTGTAGCCACTTAAGGGAAATCAAAGCCCAGGTTTCAACAGGAAGGCATCTCTCAAGAAGAAGATGCTCGCACAATGGAAGGAAGGCACAGAAGACGGCCGTGGACTTAACACCTCCAAGCTGTCAATCACACCTTCTGAGGAATGTTCTTTGCAACTGTTTGAGATGCCTTTCTTTCTCTGCTTGTTGACAGCTCTTAGGATTGTTCTGATATCTGCCTTCCATGATTCAGTTTGGGAGGGCAGCTTGATGCGTGCAGGTCTGGGAGAGTCAAATGCACACCCCCTGGATTTCTGGCCCCTCGGGGAAGAGTGTTCTTCTAGAATAATGAGACTTGGGGCTGTCCCCTTCAAGAAGCACACATACACACACACGACAACTACCTGCTAGCATATATTTATATACAAATTTTTTAATATATATTTATATATATATATGATTTTTTTTTTTTAGCCCATGCATGTTTACCTCCACAGCCTGGAAAATTCCAGTCAGTTCCAAATGCTCCCTCCCCCGCCAGCAAGCAGTTTCCACAGCAACGGGTAAGCCTGCAGGTACCAGCATGAACAAAGCAGAGTCCCTGATGATAAAACTGCCTGGTGGGGGGATGGGGAGGGTTTCTGCCTGGCTGAGGCCTCCCCTCCCTCTGGCTGTGGCTCTTTTCAGAGCAGCGAGCAGCAGTGTCTTGTGATTGAAAATCCTACGACCCACCTCCCTCCCCCAAAAGCATGACCTGGAGAACCTAATTTACACGGGGAGGCTGAGGAGCACCGGGCCAGCAGGCACCTCCCTATGGTGATGCACTATGTGGCCCCTTGGTTCAGCAGCAGCGGCACCTGGGAACCTGCTAGAAATCCCAATTTGGGGGCCCAGTCCAGACTTTCATGAGCCCTCCAGGTGTCTCTGGTGCTTGTAGGGCTTGAGAACCACTGGTCTGTACGGCTGATGAACACCCATCAGGGATGATCACGGGACCCTTGTTTCCCATCGGATGGAACCCCTCAGGTCTCTGGACGTGCTCCCCACACGACGTCCTGAGATCGCCCCCCTCCCCACACTCGCATCTGCCTCCAGAGGCCTCTTGTTTCTCTCCCCATCCCAAACCCAGCTCCTCACGCCCTCAGGTGCCAGGAAGGGGGAGGAGGGGGGACTGCTCGGTGGGTTCAGTTTCCCTTCGGGGTGCAGAAGATACTCTGCAGCTAAAGAGAGGGGACAGCCGCACAGCACTGTAGCACTAAATGCCACTGTATCGTTCTCTTTAAAACAGTTAATTTTACAATATGTGAATGTCACCTCCATAAGATTATTAAAAAAAAAAACACTTTTAATTCAACGCATTTCAAATTTGGTCACATCATTTACAAGAAAGCCTAGTCAATCCGAAAGATGGGTCATGATCCTCTCTAGACCACTGCCGCCCAATAGAAATGAATATAATCCAAGTCACATATATAAAATTTTCCAGTAACCATGCCGTTAAAAAGAAACAAAGAAACAGAATTAATCCTAATAACTGGGGTGCCTAGGTGGCTCAGTCGGTTAAGCATCTGACTCTTGATCTCAGCTCGGCTCTCAATCTCAGGGTTGTGGGTTTAAGCCCTGGTTGGCTCCACCATGGGTGGGTAGCCTACTTTAAAAAAATTTTAAGGGCGCCTGGGTGTCTCAGTCAGTTAAGCATCCGACTTCGGCTCAGGTCATGATACCACAGTTCATGGGTTCAAGCCCCATGTCGGGCTCTGTGCTGACAGCTCAGAGCCTGGAGCTGCTTCAGATGCTGTGTCTCCCTCTCTGCCCCTCCCCTGCTCGTGCTCTGTCTCTCTCTCCCTCAAAAATAAATAAACATTAAAAATTTTTTACAACCTTAAAAAAGTCTGTTTTAAATAAAACATTAATCCTAATAACACAACACATTTATTTCGCTCGCCACTCCTGAAACGGTCCTGGGAAAAACACAGGCAGCTCGCTGTCCCTCTCCACAGCCCTCTAGCCCACTGACCCCCAAGTCTTATCGATTCTGCCTCAGAATAAGTTTTCCATTAGCTTGCCCTATTGATCTCTTCTTCAGGGAACTGCAAAAACAATCCTGGGTATTTCTCCCTCTCCAAGGAAAGTACGGTCAAGCCACCCCCGTCCGATCCTTTTTCACCTGACTCCTGGTGGTCTTAGATAAAGCTCCACCCTCCTCGTGACAGCCTACAAACCCTGGTGACCTCAGATTTTCTTTGTAGAGCAATTTGGGGGTGCCAGCTGCAATGGAAGGGGCTCTGTGGAATTTTTCTTGAAGCCAGGTCCAAGCAAAGTTCTGAACCATGAGACTCCATCCCTGGTATGGGCCGACACTTTTCTGTAAAGAGGCAGCAGTAACTATTTGAGGCTTTGTGGGCCATGCGGGCTCTGAGTCCCCTCATCGACTCGGGCCCCGGACGGCGGAAGCAGAGGGAGGCAATGGCCGCGAACGAGCAGGGCGGTGCTCCAACAACACCGTACTCGTGGACACGTCTCCCCATCTCCCCGACTGCTGCGTCTCAGCCAGCCCTCCTTCGTCCCCGCCCTGCGTCCTGAGTCCTGCACTCACGGTCACCTCTGCCTACCACCTCCGGCCTGCAGTTAGTTTTCCTCGCCAGCGTCAGTGTGGAATCTGCCAAGGGAAAGAGGGCGGTGGATCATGCTGCTTTCTCGACACACACTCAGTTCCTCATGGGGATCCGAAAGCAGACGGACGCCAGAGTTTCCTCCTGGAAGGGGCCTGGCAGTCTGCCTGGAAGGCTCCTCCATCACACAAGGCGGCCCTTGGGACGAAGCACATGGCCCCTCTGAATGCGCGTCTTTAGGGCCTCGTGAAGCTGGGTACGGAGGAGTACGGGAGAAAGAGTGCTCGCTGTCTGAGTTATTACCCCGTGTTTGTGCATTCAGTTCAACAGACACGCCGGAAGTAGACCGCCCCTACCTGCCAACGTCTACAGCCTTCATCCATAAGGACCGCAGGCCACGCTGGGCCTTCACGTCGCCTCGAGACAGGGACGCGGGACTTCCCCCCGGCCCCAGGACCCAGGGATAGTATCTACACGCAGACGGCTGGTATTAAATATTTCTATGGTTTAGAGATGGACGCCCCCCGCCCCCCCGAATACATGGGGATACAACGGCCATGTTGTGCTGTTTCTGGGAAAACCGTTCCCTTCCTGAGTCGGATGTCAGTGTCTATAGAACCTGGACCCTAAGCCTGGTACTCGCAGGTCATTAATCAGGGGGAAAGTCCACAGTAGGTGACTGCCCTAGGGTTTTATTTGGCAACCGGGACCAAGCTGACATCCTAACAGTTACTTTTCAGAGAAGGTTTGGTTTATTCCTCAGAAATAATCGCCTCCAACAAAATCCTTCCTTGTGTTCAGTTTGGGTCCAGATCTGCGTTTGGGAACTGGCTGCCGAGGGACACTGAGGATACACGCATCTGAGTGTACACATATCTGGGTCAGAGACGGGAGGAGGAGTCTGGAGACAGTAGAGAGCCCCTTTGCTCGTTTCGCCACAGGACAGCACAATAAATACTTTTTAAAATATTTTTTTAACATTTATTTATGTATTTTTGAGAGAGAGAGAGCGCGCAGGGGCGGGGCACAGAGAGAGGGAGACACAGAATCCGAAGCAGGCTCCAGGCTCTGAGCTGTCAGCACAGAGCCCGACGCAGGGCTCGAACCCATGTACCGTGAATGATGACCTGAGTTGAGCTGTAGTCGGACGCTTAACCGACTGAGCCACCCAGGCGCGCTGCACAGTGAATACTTTTATAACCGTGGGGAGGGCAATGTCCCGTTCAGTCGAACAAAGAAGCCGGTGGATATGAAAGGAGACACGAATACGTCTCTCTCCACAAACACTGAAAAATCAGGGGCTGGGGAAAGCCCATCAGGAGTAAGGCTGAGGAAAAAACACCAGAAAGTGTACACTCAAAACGCACATACTTCGGCACTAAGCCCGCAGAGTGCCAAGCGGTCAGAAAAGGAGAAAAGTCCTCAAAATGCAAATCCAGGCAAAGGGTGTGCATTCAGAGAGAGGCAGCAGAGAGGAGAGAACTGCAGCATTGAGAAGCGCCTCATCTGGGATCCGAGAAACTGGACCGGAAACCCAGACGAGGGGCTGTTGCTCCCGGCAGACGGAGAACCCTGAGGAGGGCTGGAACCTGTGGGGTCGTCGGAGATGTGCAGACAGGGGCACGGCCCCGGGCCCCCGGCGTGTGGGGGCTGTGGTCCTCCCAGCTCTTCCGGAGAACATGAGACAACAGCTAGCAGCGTCAGAGACAGAACGCACACAAGCTCACGTCTGGTCTACAAGAGTACGTGCAAAAGTACCCGTCCACGGCACCACCGCGATGGAGGGGGGGGGGGGGGGGGAGAACATCGGGCGCGAACACAAGAACACGGAGTGTGAGCAGGAGGTAGCGTTCGCCACCGGAAAAAGGCAGTGTCTTCCTTTGGACATACATTTTGTAGGCGCGCCTGGGTGGCTCAGCCAGTTCATTGTCCGACCCTTGAGTCTGGCTCAGGTCGTGATCTGACCACCATGAGGTCGAGCTCTGGCCGGGCTCCGCGCCGAGGGAGGAGGGTCCGGGCTCTTGCCACTAGATGCTCCGTGTCCCTACCCCCCTCCCCCCCCAGCCGCGATGATCGAGAATCTCTCCAGCATGGCCAACGGTCCTCTGGAGGAACAAAATCTCTCCTGGCTGAGGACCGCTAACACAGGCCCTAACCCTGACTTGGAGTCAGCATCATTCATGCGCATTCATTCATTCGCGCATACTCGAAGGCCGCACCACAGACATTAACGTGAGCTGCACATGTAATTTAACACTTCCCAGCATCCCCATTAAAACGTGTAAGAGGGGCGCCTGCGTGGCTCAGTCGGTCAAGCGCCCGACTCTTGACTTTGGCTCAGGTCAAGATCTCATGGTTGGTGGAATTGAGCCCCGTGCTGGACTCTGCGCTGATGGTGCGGAGCCTGCTTGGGTTTCACTCTCTCTCTCTCTCTCTCTCTCTGCCCCTCCCCTTTGCTCTCTCTCTCTCTCTCTCTCAAAATAAATAAATAAATACATATTAAAAAATATATTAAAAATATAAAGCATGTAAAAGGAACAGGTAAAGGTAATTGTAAGGATGTATTTCATTTAAGCCAACATATCTGAACAAAGATCTCGTCAACATGTTGTTCTGGCCGCATTTCAAGGGCTCGCTGCCCACGCACGTATGGCTGGGTATTGAGCAAGTCTGTGCGCCGAGAACGCTGGGAGACCTAGGAATACAGTGGGGGCGAAACGGGGCAAGCTTCCTGGATCCTAGAAACTTCCATTTTGGTGGGAGTAACAGATACAAGTGTAAACACAGGCAGCGTGAGGCAGTAAGGAAGAGACCCGGCTGCAGCGAGACAGGGGGCAACGCAGGGGGGAGGAGGGCCTGGGAGGGTGCAGGTGGGTGGCGCAGCGGGCCGGACAGTCCGGCGAGGCCTGTCTCCAGGACTCTCTGTCCTCGGCCTCCCGGGCCCCTGTGGAGGGAGGGCAGCAGGTGCAGGGTCCCACCGGGACCCCGCCGCCTCTCCACAGCGCCGCGCCCTGCTCACCGGCTCTCCTCTGTCCTCCCTCCTGCGGCCTCCCAGCCTCCCTGCGCCCGGGGCCCACCCCCAGGCGGCACCGGCGGGAGCGGGAGCTGTACCAGGGCACCCAGTGCTGCGGGCCCGGCAACGGCCTCCTCCCCGAGGCCCTCCCCGGGGCCCCGCAGTACACGGCCCAGGAGGTGCTCCCCCAGCACACAGACACACGCAGACACACACAGACACGTACACACACAGAGACACACGCGGACACGTGCACAGACACGTACACACACAGACACGTGCAGACACACACAGAGACGCGCACAGACACACGCGCACACACACGGACACACGCGGACACATAGACACGCGCAGAAACGGACACGTGCACAGACACGCACACATACACGCGCGCAGAAACAGACACACACACAGACACGCGCACAGACACACAGACACACACGCACACACAGACACACGCAGGCACACACGGACATGCGCACAGACACACACGGACACACACGCAGACATACGCAGACCCACGCAGACACGTGCACAGACACACAGAGACACACACAGACACGCACACACACAGACACAGCGCAGACCCACACGGACACACATGGACACGCGCGCACACAGACACGCGCACACACGGACACGCGCACAGACACACACAGACACACGCGCAGACACACACAGACACGTGCAGACACACACGGACACGTGCGCAGACACACAGACACATGCAGACACACACGGACACGTGCACAGACACACAGAGACATGCATACACAGACACACGCGCAGACACACAGACACACGTGCAGACACACACAGACACGCACACACACAGACACACATGGACACGTGCGCAGACACACACAGACACGCACACACACAGACACACGCGCAGAAACACACACATGCGCAGACACACACAGACATGTGCACAGACACACACAGACACGCACACATACAGACACGCACACACACAGACACACGTGCAGAAACACACAGACACGCGCAGACACACACAGACATGCACACATACAGACACGCACAGACACACGTGCAGACATACGCACACACACAGACACGCGCACACACAAGGACACACGCGGACACGCGCGCACACAGACACGCGCACAGACACGTGCAGACACACACGGACATGCGCGCAGACACACAAACATGCAGACACACATGGACACACATGCACACACAGGGACACACGTGGACACACATGGACACATGCAGACACACACGCACAGAGATACACATAGACACATGTGCAAAGACACAGACATGCGTGCAGACACACACGCACATACACTCAGACACAGACGCGCACAAACACATGTGCAGACACACAGACATGCGCGCACACAGACACGTGCAGACACGCATAGATACACACACACAAATGCGTGCAGACACAGGCATACATGCAGACATGCGCACAGACACACACAGACACAGGCACAGACACATACAGACGTGCGCAGACACACATGGACATACGCACACACACAGGGACACATGTGGACACACACAGACACACACAGACACATATGCAGACACAGATGCAGACACACACAGGGACACATGTGGACACACACAGACACACACAAGGACATATTCGGACACACACAGATACAGACACAGGGACACACACAGGGACACACACAGACATGCATGGACACACGGACATACACAGATACACATGTAGACACGCACAGGGACACATGTGGACACACAGGCACACATGGACACAGATGCACATGCAGACACACAGGGACACACACACAGACACAGAGATACATACGTGGACACACAGAGAGACGCACTCATGGACACACACAACCTGCCTCCTTTCACACATCCGAGCCTCCCCCCACAGGCCAGTCACTGCCTGGAGGACGGCCCGACCGCTCTGTGCTTCTCTCAGCTGCCCTGCCGCATCGTGCATAATCCCCGTCTTAATTAAAAACACATTTTTTAATTTTTATTTTTGAGAGAGAGAGAGAGAGAGCGCGTGAGCAGAGGAGGGGCAGAGAGAGAGGGTCCAAGCAGGCTCTCCACTGTCAGCTCGGAGCCCGAAGTGGGTCTCGAACCCATAACTGTTGAGATCATGACCTGAGCCAAAGTCAGACGCTCGGCCAGCTAAGCCACCCAGGAGCCCCAGTCCCATCTGAAATCACAGTCCTCACGCCACACTACCCGGTTCTCTGGGGCCTTCCCCACCGGAGGGGGCGCTCGAGGGGCTGGGCCCCTCCGTCTGGTGCACCTTGTCCCCATGGTGCAGAACATCGCTGCTCTGTGAGCTGACTGGGGGTGCAGGCACGGACAGTACCCGTCAGAACCCCGTCGGCCTCATGTCCAGGTCCTCGCTTCCACAGACGACCTCTCTTTACAAAGTTACCATCCAAAATAACTAAAAACAGGTGTTCAAACCAAAGTCTGCCCACACGTGCTCACGGCAGCTCTATTCACAGTGACCGGAAGGCGGAGACAACCCAGCGCCCATCAAGGGTGAGCGGATGGATGAAACGCGGTCTGTCTGCACAACGGAGTATTACCCTGCTGTACAAGCAGCGCAGCACCGTACTCGCCACACCGTGGGGACCCTCGGCAGCACCACGCTAAGCGAACGAGGCCGCTCCAGAAAGACCACGCGGGGTAGGGTTCCATCTGGACGAAGGGTCCAGAATCAACACATCTACGGAGACAGAAAGCAGACGGATGACTGCTCGGGACTGGAGGGACAGGAGGTCACAGGTAGAGGTGGACTTTCTCTCTGGGGTGAGGAACACATCCTAACATAGCAGTGGTCACACTGCTCCGCGAATATACGAACCACCACTGAGCCGTTCTCCATGAACATCTCCCCCTTCTCGCTCTCGCTCTCTCACCAGAATGACTTCGAACCAATACACACTTAAAAAAAAAAAAAAAAAGGCAAGAAGGCCATGAAACTGGTGTTTGCACACACTGAGCTCAGTTCTACAGACCAGCAAACTATTTCCCTCAGACACGTCCCCATGCTGTCGTGACGCTCCCCACACTGCTGCATGTTGGCCCAGCAAAGCTGCCCGGGCTGTTTCCTCGAGCAGAAAAGTGTAACAGGACTCAGGAGCCAGAGCAGTGTCGTCCAAAGGAAATACAAATCTAACCGCCTGTCTTAAGTTTTCCAGTGGCTACATTAAAAAATTAAAAAAAATTTTTTTTTAATATTTTTTATTTTTGAGACAGAGAGAGGGAGACACAGAATCCGAAGCAGGCTCCAGGCTCCGAGGCATCAGCACAGAACCCGACACGGGGCTCGAACCCACAAACCGTGAGATCATGACCTGAGTCAAAATTCAGACGCTTAACTGACTGAGCCACCCAGGGGCCCCCCAAACTTTTTTTAAACTTAAAAATTTAAAAGAAACAAGTCCGGTTAATTTTAATAATGTATTTTATATGACACAGTGTCTCCAAAGTAGTATCATTTCAGTACGTCCTCCACATAAAAGAGATTGCTAGTATATTTTATGATTTTTTTTCATCTTTGGTCTGAGATCTAGGGTGCACTTCTTACTTGTAGTTGAGCCCATTTAGAGTCTGATAAACCACATCTCAAAGGCTCCAGGGCCACCCGTGGCGTCAGCCAGGAGAGAGTCTCCTTCTCTACCCCCAGGGCCCCCCCAGCAGACCCTGTGAATGGCACCAGCCAGAGACGGGTTCACAAGAGAAAAACACAGAAATTTGTGAACTCCACATTTCGCATGCACGCACGCACGCACGCACGCACGCAGGCGTACGGACACGGAAGCACCCGGGATGGATGAGGAACCCAGAGGGGTGGTTCGAACTTGGATTTAAATATTAACAAAGTTAAGGGTTTGTGGCTTCTGGGCTGCAGAAGCAAGTTCCGGAAGGGCGAGCAGAAGTATAGCGAACAAGGGTAGTTCAGTGAGGCTTGTTAGTACGTGTTGGTCAATGCCTTCTCTGCTGAGAAGAGCTAATGAGAGGGAGACTGTAAGCTCGTGCCCCGATGTTCGAGCTTCTCCTGAATCTGCCAGTTCTCCATGGCCTTTAGCTCAAAATAATCCATGTGCCCAAAGAGGCACACTTTGGGGTGACATATTCTGGTTCTCCTCATGACCACGTCCCCACAGTAGTGATTATATCCCATAACTCACACACGGTAGTCCTGTCATCAGTATGTTTTCAATGAAGAAATGAATTATGAAAAGATGGAAAGATGTCCAACTCGGGTGGGGCTCGAATTTACGTCTTTGAGATCAACAGCCACACGCTTTACTGACTGAGCCAGCCAGGTGCCCAGATTATGAGGTTTTTCTAAACACAACAAAAATCGAAACAAACCAAAACAACCGGCAAAAACCTGAGTGCTGTGTTTGTATATGCAAACCAGGGTTTGAATCCGCACTCGGCTGAGCCGTAGTGTCATGGCCATGTGGCAGGGCGAGCCATTTCATGCCTCAGAACCTCACCTTCCTCATCTACGGAGGGAGAGAGCAACCCACCTCCAGCGTTTCTCAGGATTCATGAATAAAAGAAGGTCTGTTGGCACTCAGCACCGCGCCTGGCTCGCAACAGTAATTCAGTTCATGGCAGCCCTGACGGCAACCGTGTACAGACACAAGTTAAAAACTAGAAGGAAACATGTAAAATGGAAAAATTTATGCTGGACTGACAGTCGTTATTTATGTAGAAAAACAAAAACAAAAAAACTTATTAGTTTTTTTTTTTTTAAGATGAGCACATTTATCCTTTATTTACACTCTCCTTCTGATCCTGCCATTAAATGGCCCAGCTTTTCTATGAAGCCAGAGATACATACTCAGCCAACACGGTGACAAACACTTCCACGCAGACCTGCTGATGGCATTTTGGACACTGTGCCATCCAACAGCAGCCTGTGAGCTCTTGCATTCTGATTATTCTTCTGTTTCCATAAACTGCTACTCAAATATTTCTTTTTTTAAAAAAAAACTTTTTATTGTCAAATTGGTTTCCATACAACACCCAGTGCTCATCCCAGCCAGTGCCCTCCTCTGTGCCCGTCACTCACTCTCCCCTTCCCACACCCCCCTCACCCCTCAGTTGTTCTTCGTATTTAAGAGTCTCTTAGGTGTTGTCTCCTTCCCTCTCTGTGTCTTTTTTCCCCCTCTTCCCCTCCCCCATGGCTTTCTGCCAAGTGTCTCAAAGTCCGCCTTTGTGTGGAAACATATGGCATCTGTCTTTCTCTGCCTGACTTCTCTCACTCAGCATAAGACCCTCCAGTTCCATCCATGTTGCCTCACATGGCCAGATTTCATTCTTTCTCATTACTGCGTAGTATTCCATTGTATATATATTCCACATCTTCTTGATCCATTCGTCAGCTGAGGGACACTTAGTCTCTTTCCATGATTTGGCTATTGTCGAAAGTGCTGCTATGAACATCGGGGTACACGTGCTCCTATGCATCAGCATTCCTGTGTCTCTCGGGTAGATTCCTAGCAGTGCTATTGCTGGGTCATAGGGTAGTTCTCTTTCCATTTTTTTGAGGAACCTCCACACAGTTCTCCAGAGCAGCTGCACCAGTTTGCATTCCCGCCGACAGTGTAAGAGGGTGCTTGTTACTAGTGTTAATTACTACAAAATTAGGTGTCAGTGACGAAAACAAAGAACGAGGAAGAAAATCAATCAGAAATGAGGCTGGAGTGAGATCCTACAGAAAGGAGAAGCACACCCAAAACACTGTGCGTTGGTACAGCAGGGGTACCTGCAGAGGAGCCAGGGCGACCTCTCTGTCCTTGGTAAAACCTTGGTTTGCGAGCATAGTTCGTTCCAGAAACACACTTGTGATCCAAAGCCCTCGTATGTTAAAGGGAATTTCAAAAACCATTGGTTCTGCTGTGATCACATGACATTGGGCGTCACGCACTACTCATATCGCAAAACATCGCTCGTGTATCAAGTTAAAATGTGTTAGAAATGTTGGCTTGTCTTGCGGAACCCTCACAGAAGAGGTAACTCACAATCCAAGGTTTTACTGTATTCGGTTGTTCTGTTACAACGAGCACAGAGTGATTCTGAACTCAAAACAGAAACAAAAATTTTCAAATAAATGTATTAACACAGAGCCAACTGGTTCTGAATAAAAACACTGAGCTAATTTCTTCTGGAGTTTTGTGCAGGGCTTCATTTGCAATTTTTTTTATTAAAAAAAATTTTTTTATGTTATTTATTTCTGAGAGACAGAAAGAGCACAAGTGAAAGAGAGGCAGAGAGAGAGGGAGACACAGAATGTGAAGCAGGCTCCAAGCTCTGAGCCGTCAGCACAGAGCCCGCCACGGGGCTCGAACTCACGAACCGTGAGATCATGACCTGAGCCGAAGTTGGACGCTTAACCAACAGCCACCCAGGTGCCCCTGTCTATAATTTGTTAGTCTGATTCGCAGGGAGGCCCGCAGCACAGACATGAAGACCCTCGGAAGTCCTGTCTATATTCCTAATACTTAGGTCCCAATATATTTGAAGGTCACAAAAGCTAGAAACTCAAGGAAATGTATACTTTCTGAAGTGCTAAGCAAGGAAACAACTGGAGTTATCAGATGGCTTTCTGTCAGATTCTAAGAATAAATAATCAAATTCTACGAATTTCAGTATACTAGCTACCTTTCCTAGGGTCCATCCGTCTGAAAAACCGGGGATCCAGACAAGACAGCTCCCTATCAAAGAATCAAGTCAAATTCTATTTAGAAAGTTCTTAACCTCTGTGACTGAATCCAGAAAAAACAAACGATGATGCTTTTCCTTTTCTAAGGGAACACATGAATGTACGTGAATTAATTTGAGAACCATTGAGGGAGCCCCTGAATACATAAAAACAAATACAGGTTTCTGTGTTGCACACACACATGTGTCTATGTATGGGGTAAAGAAAGAAACAGGGGCACCGAGGTGGCTCAGTCAGTTAAGCATCCGGCTCTCGATTTTGGCTCAGGTCATATCACGGTTGTGGGATCGAGCCCCCGAGTCGGGTTCTGTACTGACAGTGTGAAGCCGGCTTGGGGTTCTGTCTCTCCCTGTCTCTCTGCCCCTCTCCTGCTTGTGCTCACTCGCTCTCTCTCAAAATAAGTACACATTAAAATATATATATTTATATTTTAATATATGTAATATATATGTTTTAAATAAAGGATAAGTTCGTCAGAACATGAAAATTGCAAAGCAAACAAATGAAAGGAAAAAAGGTTGCATGGATAGGGTGCGCAGATGGGAGAGTGGATTTAGTCTGTTTACTGCGGGGCAAGAGGGGGACCCCCGAACGCCGGACGCGTGAGGCTGTGCATTCAAAAACATCATTCCTTGGCCTGATTCACTGCCACGTGCATGTCACTGGAGCGGCGGCTTGCTTTTATCCTGGGGCCAGATTCCACAGCCCACAGATATGCCGAGAGCGTATCTGGCAACTGAGCCTTGTTGCAATGCCTTATCAACTTCCTTTCAAACAACTGGGTCCAGATTGGTCTCTCTTCCTTGGAATTTCTGTCCTTATCTTACAGTGAGATATGTCACTCGCAGGGAGGAATCCGAACGTTTTCGAGATAATTTGAAGGCCAACACCCAGCCACGGGACATGCGATTTTTAGACATTCACCAGCTCGAAGTGGATTCACAGAAAATCAGTTCTCCAAACAGCCACTTGTGCTCCATGGAGAATTCCCCAAGTGGCCAAATTTACCAGGTTCATCTAGCTCACCACTGCCACACAAAAAACGTGTTTCTTTTCTTTCTTACAGGTGCGGCAATCCCATTTGGAAGAGAGCTTCTGGAAACATCCGTGCCATCTGAATGATTCCGCTGGAGCGTTTAGTTTCGGTTCAGGGTTCTTTACTTTTAGTTTAATTTTTAAAAAATGTTTATTCATTTTTGAGAGAGAGAGACAGAGCAGAGCGTTAGCAGGGGAAGGGCAGAGAGAGAGGGAGACACAGAATCTGAAGCAGGCTCCAGGCTCTGAGCTGTCAGCACAGAGCCCAACGAGAGGCTCGAACTCACAGACCGTGAGATCATGACCTGAGCCGAAGTCGGACGCTCAACCGACTGAGCCACCCAGGTGTCCCTACTTTTAGTTTAGACTCATGCTTGGCTGCACAGCCTTTGTCGTGGCCACACTGAAGTCTGATGTGATCTCAGGATTCTTTGTTTTATATTAAAATGAGGATCTCTGGGTGTTTCAACAAAACGTATTCTGTTGATCTCGAGAGTCAAGGACGTTACAAATGATAGGACAGGTCTCTGCAACCAACCCCTCTTCATGACTGTGTTTTGTCTTTGAAATTCCCTTAACTGACAGGTTATGTTAATTCGTGACAGCATGCTCACGTAGCTGTTCTGACACATCGTAGATGTGTAAGAGACGTCCGTGCCTAAAATGAGAATCACGCCCAATCTGACGTGCGATCAGCTGGACTGGCAAATCAGGCGACAAAGCGGAGACAGACCCGTCCCGCGTGAAAAAGAGCTAAAGCAAAACCAAAATTAGTTTCAACTGAAATGACACCAAAACCTCCAAAAAAAAAAAAAAATTTCTCCTGAAGTCCGCTAGCACCACGCCACACACATGGGAGGGTCTGGTGTCCTGCTCACGAATGTTTAACGGAAGTGAGTTTACTGTGAACTGGTAATTCGGCGAACTGTCTTTCTGGCGGATTCACTTTCCGAGTCCTCCCCCTGGGTGTTGCGATCGTCACTAGACACCCGCTCCAGGATGCTGATTGGAAGTCTTCTCTCTCCTGTATCAACCCGTCCTGCCGGCGTTCAAGCACGCTATGAGGGCCCCCATCGTAAGAAGTGCTTTCTCGGGGTGCCTGGGTGGCTCAGTCGGTTAAGCATCCAACTTCGGCTCAGGTCATGATCTCATGGTTCCTGGGTTTGAGCCCCACGTTGGGCTCTGTGCTGACAGCTCAGAGCCTGGAGCCTGCTTCAGAATCTGTGTCTCCCTCTCTCTCTGTCCCTTCCCTGCTCACATGCTGTCTGTCTCTCTCTCTCTCTCAAAAATAAGTAAATATTAAAAAAAATTTTTTTTTTTATTTAAAACGTGTTTTCTTGACCCCATGTCCCTCTGGCCACTCTGCCCCTTTACAGGCGGCATGTGCCCAAAGCATCTTTTCACTCCTGCCCCAGTTCCTCCCATCCATTCTCTCCTGAACACACTGGTATTGGGCTTCTGTCCCCGCTCACGCTGACCCATTCCCGTCCGGTTCCCCAGGGTCCCCCACTTTGCAGAAACCAGCACTGGTTCTCAGTCTTCATCTGAGCCGTCTCCTGACTACCCACGAAAACGTGGACCCCATCCCGCCCCCGCAGCCTCTCTTCACTTGGTTTCCACGCCCTGCACGACCCGGGCTCTCCTCCCGAGGCAATGAGCACCTCTGCTCAGGCTTCCTCACCCCACCCGGCAAGGGCCTCGCCCTGATGGAGGCGGAGGCTGGGGCAGAGCAGCCACACGCCAGGGAGAGAGGCACAAGACAGAGCCTCCAAGAGGAACCAACACCTGCCAACACCTTGATTGCGGACTTCCGGACTCCAAGACTGTGAGATTGACTTCTGTTGTTTTCAGACATGGGGTTTCTGGTAATTTGTTACAGCGCCCTAGGAAACGAATCTATTCCCCAAACTGGCATCTTCATCCCGATTCTCTGCTGAGCTCCAGACTCACAGAGCCAACTTCTCATAGCTTACCGTGTCCACTCGGGTATCTCACGGACACCTCCGAATTGTCATCACCAAAATGGGACCCTTGACTTCCTCCTAGCCCTGTACTGCGGACTGAATGTTGGTGTCCCCACGACAGCCCCTAGTCCCCTGTGTGATGGTGTTGGGAGGTGGGGCCTCTGGGAGGTGATTAGGTTTGGATGAGGTCATGAGGGTAGAACCTCAATGATGCATCAGTCTCCTTTCAGAAGAGGGAGACCAGGCCTTGTGCTCTCTCTCCACCGTGTGAGGACGCAGCCGGAGGTGGCCTTCTGGAAGCCAGGGAGAGAGCTCTCACGGGAGCCATAACTGCAGGGCCCCGTGATCTGGACTTCTAGCCTCCAGAGCACTGAGAAATACGTCTGTTGCTCGAGTGACCCAGTCTGTGGTATTCTGACACAGCAGCTCAGGGTGACAACACGCCCCGTTGTCCCTCCAATCTTCCCGCCATCTTAAGTAACAAGCGCACTCATCCAGCTGTGGGGTCGCCAGGGACTTCTTTCCCTCACACTCCCAAGTGCAATCGGTAGCCCATCTTGTTGACTTCCGCTTTCAAACACATCAGGGTTCCAACCAGTGCTCGCTACTCCTCCGAGGAGACGCCATCCTCTGCAAGGCTCCACCGGCTCTCACCCGGGCGGCCACCGAAGCTTCACGACTGTCCTCGCTGCTTCTATCCTCCCCCGAGGCAGGAGATTTCTCCACACCGCGGCCAGAGCCGCCTTTCCAAAACGCAGTAGGATGTCCGCACGCTGAATAAAAACCGTACGACGGCGTCTCGCCGTGCTCAGAACGAGATCGTTGTGCTCAGAATAAAACGCAGACTCCTCACACGTGCCTATGAGGCCCCAGGTGAGCTGTGCTGGTCTCCAATCTGCTTGGACCTCATCCCCGTCTGCTGGCCCACTCTGTTCCCGCCACACCAAACTGTCTTCCGCTTCTAGAACACGCTCTGCGTCTGCACGGAGAGCCTCCGCTCTTCCATCCTCTTTGCTCTTGCCCCAAATGTTGCCATGGCAGACCTGATCACACCCTTCAGGGCTCGGCTGGGCTGTCCCGTGCTCAGGGGAGGCTTCCTGACTGTGTGCATCCACAGCTCTCCCGCTCTCCCTACGCCCGCTCCGCCGCTCTCACCGTCTGACATGTTACGTCACGTTGTTATGTTGTTATACACCGTGCGATGGACTGCATGCTGCATTGTGTCATATTGTGTTATGACACGACGTGTCACAGTGCATTTATACCTCATGATTCTATGCTGTGTGACTGTGCATTACTACAGAGAGTATATTATGTCATATATTATACTACGTATCATACACGTTATGCTATATGCAATATTACATATTACATTACATATAACAATCGTATTGTTATATTACATATATCACATTATATATTGTATTACATGTTACTTTATTATACATTACGTTATATGGTATATCTTATATTACACTATACGCTGTATTTTCTTACGTCATGTTGTATCATTTGTCTGCCTTTTCTCACTATCTTACACTCCATGTTTCATGACTACCTGATGTAGTACCTGTGCCACTAAGTATTATCTATTTATTCGGACGTTTCTTGACTGTTTCCTTCACTTGACTGGAAGCCCCATAAAGACAGGAACTTCTGCTCTCTTAAAATTTTAATCTCAATACCAGAACTGCACCTAGTAAATAGTAAATGCCCGAAAATATTTGTTAAGGGAATTGAGTCAATAAGCGAAATGTGTCAAACCGATTTTCTAAGACAACCCTTGGGATAAAAGAGCAAATGCGGAAGTTTTAAGAATTTGATCCTTTGGAGAACTGGCCCCTGGCAAATCGACACTTAGTAACAACTTAATTTTGGGAGGCAATGGTTTCCCCAAAAGAAGTGTTAAAGGAAAAGTTTTGGCGGGGGTGCTGAGTTGTAACAGGTATCAGATGCCAATGTGGGTGGTGATCCAATCCACCCTGTAGAAATTTCCAACCGAGCGACTGAGGATGGAACTGATTCAGGTCAGGGTTGACACTCGGGGGATGTGATCTTCCACAAATGTAGAAAAGACTGGCCAGAAACAGTACACATGGAATAAAAATGGACTGAAAGGGGCACCTGGGTGGCTCAGTCCATTAAGCATCTGCCTGATTTTGGCTCAGGTCACGATCTCAAGAGATCAAGCCTCGTATTGGGTTCCATGCTGGACACGGAGCCTGTCTGAAATTCTCTCTCTCTCTCTGTTTCTCTCTGCCTCTGCCCCTTTCCCTTGCTCATGCTTTCTAAATAAATAAATAAGTAAATAAATAAATGGAATTTCCTCTCCACTGAAAAACTGACTGATAGCATAAATGAAGGAGGGTGATAGAAACTCCCTCGTGCCTCTGAAAAGACACCGTCTGATAAAGCCATGTTCGCCCCAACAGCAGCTGGGTACAGGTCAGCACGGAGTGTGCAGAGCTGAAAACAGGTCTGGCAGAGACGATTAAGGAGCAGTTATAGGTAGATAATTAGGCCGCGCCAGGCCACAGGCCGCTCAGGAAGCAGATGCAGAAAGAGGGAGAACACACAGCAAGTCTTACAACACCGACTTGGAACACTGGAGGGAAATTAATTTTCTTTATTAAAAAACACCTAACACCTTTATAATTAAAAATAAAAACAGTAAAATAGAAACATTTTTAAGAAATCGACTCCTCAAGTCCTATAGAGCCACTCTGAATGGCATCCCAAGACTGAGGTAATGCATTCCGTCCTCACGCGGGATTTGCGAGCCCACGCCCGTCGCAGTATGACCAAGGAGACACTTCCAAGGCGTCCTTATCTCGGCCCGAGAGCATCAAGTGGGGGTGATAAACTGCAGACCCCCAGAAGAGGCACCCTCATAAATGACCCGCCCATGAGAACTTGCCCAGAGGGACATTCTGATGTTCTAAAAAACATAAATGGAACGATCCAAAGCTAACAGAATCCTAAGGAAAAATTATCACATTTTACCATCTCCCGCACATCAATTTTCTTTTCCCTGTCTAGCTTAAAAAAGAGAAAAGGGACCTTTTACCAGCTGAAGGACAAAACCAAATACTATTTTGTAAGTTCTTATTCACTGTGACTGGTGATTAACAAACAGGAAAAAAAAAAGGTTTACTTCTATGGAACAAATGAGGGCATATAAATTAGCTCAAAATAATCGAACCTGGCACATGAAAAAATAAAAGCAAATACTGGTTTATGTCACTTTTTAAGAAGGAAAGGAAAAGAAAACAAGGTTGTCAGAACCTGAAAATTAGAGAAACTGACTGAAAGCAGGTCTGGGGAAACAACTACAAAACAGATGGTGTGTTTCGGTCTGTTTACCGCCAGGAAGTGGAGGTCTCCCACATTCTGTCCACAGGGCACCGCTGCTCCAAGAACGCTGTTCCCTGGCTTCATTCCGCCGCGATGTATATATTTCTCGGAGTCAAACCCAGCCTCGCGGCCTAGAGGGCAAGTCCCACGGCAGGCTGACGAGCCCAGGCGCCTCCGGAAACGGAGCCACGTGTTCAAAACCAAACTGCTCGGTGCTGATTCGCACCAGCTTTGCAGCCGGCCCGTCCTTGGCTCAGACCCGGTCCCGGGCACTCAGGGCTCGGTGTGATGCTGAGGCTGCTAGTCCTCGTTACTCTCAGGGCCACGGTCTCGGCACCGGCAAGAGGGGGAAGTGACCCGAAGGATGCCTGAGTCAGACCGCCTCGCGGCACCCTGTGCGCGGCATGGCGGTCAGCACGCTGAAGGCAGCCGTGTGGGGTCGAGAGGGTCACGTTTCCAGCACCGCAGCGTGCCATCTGTGACCTGTGCGCCAGGCGCCACTCTGGATGCCAGGGCGACACGGTGGGTACGACCGGACACGGTCCTTCCCCTCCTAGGGTCTAACTCAAGCTGTGGGGTGGGTAACAAACAACTAATCGTTCCAGCAAATTCCAGTACTGACTTGCCACAGAAAAGACGCAGGAGAGGCTTTATCCGCGTGAGGAAAGGGTCGACCTCGACGTTCCCATTCGGCATTCTGGAAAAGGGGAAGACGCGCTCACGTCCTGCGCCGGCCACTCCGGAACGCGGTTCCAGGGCATGGCCATGGGCTCTGGGGAGGGCGGCTGGGTAAGGGAGACATGGATGGGGGGGAAAATTCACGATCTAATGGGATTCTTGTCTCCTTTGTTGAGCTTTGTGTTGGGTGTGTTTAGTATGTATTCAAATAAAGGAGCGACTTCAGGCAGTTGCAACGGCGACGAGACTTGGCACCCACAAGACTTCCTTCTGCCATCCGCAGAAAGGGGCTGATGGTGCTGAGGGTTCGAGGCCACGAAGGGCAAGGCTGGCGTGTGGTAACGAGGGGCATCTATATTCCCCTCCCCGCTCTCCCCCAGGCCTTGACCCCTCAGGTGAAAAGCCTTCCACGGTCCTTCTAGAGCCCCGCCCGGTTCTGTGGCCCTGTTCATACTTACTCTTTCTTTTCTAAGTGTGCCAGGCACTCTGGCTGCCTGTTCAGTATCCACCTCCCTCTTTCTCTCTCCCTAAATAATAGCAAACTCTGATTTTGTTTAGCACAGCACCGAGACTCAGTTACAAACATCCCCCTCCCCAGAATTCTCTTACAGCTGCACAAATGGGGCATGGCCATTCACTGCTGGCCAAGAGACAAGTGAAAACCATCTTGGCATCCATTCCTGAATAAAAAGCAAAGCTTCCGGAGGAGGAGACATTTGGCCTTTCCCCCTGCTTCCCGCCTGGAATGTGGGTGTGATGACTGGAAGTGCAGCAGCCATCATGACCACGAGGAAGACAACTTTAGGCTACGAAAGGTGAGGAAGAGAAAGAAGATGGGCCTGGGTCTTTGATGAAGCCATTGAGCCATAACAGTCCATCCTCAGTTATGGAAGAAGAATAAAGCCCTCGCTCACTTCGGTTACTGCGGTAGGTTTATTTCACATGCAAAGTTGAGATCGGCCTAAACCGATACGGCTTCTGGCAGAAGAACGTGGAGGGTCTTGGTCTGCCTTCCTCACCTACCTTCCTTGCAAGAAAACTCAACTCAGGCCACAGCCCAGCCACAAATACCACAGAGAGAGGCGCAGATCTCTCTCCCCAAGCCCAGCCCCAGATACCACGGGCCGATGGACCTCAGACCCCTGACTCTCGGGCCACCGCCTCCAGCCCGCCACCACAGACGGACTTCTCGTAATCCCTGTTTTGGGTCCTGGTTACCATTCCCTCCGCAAAACAAAGCCAACCTCACGTCCAACCTTGATCTGTCCTTAACAGCTCTGTGCTTCAAAGCCTTCATCTGTAAACTGGAAGGACTGGAGGACTAGCTTCACACGGGGTGTGGTGAGAATTCTTTAACGTCGTCGGGCTTCCAGCCGCTTTACTGGGAGAAGAATGTGCTGACCAGGCGGTGCCTCGATCCAGAGGGGCTTAGCGGTTAATCATGTCCTTGGACGCAGCTGCCTGGATACACGTGTGTGCACATGATCTTGGCAGTCTTGACTTGTTCTTAGTTTAAAACTATCAGCAGAGCTGTGGGCTTCGATGTAGCAAGAGGAAGCTGGGTGTTTTAGGTTTCTTCGACATACCACGTGAGTGTCTCCTGTGTGCCAGGCACGGTTCTGAGCAGCGAAGATCAAGGGGTGATCGTGCGGCCGAAGATCCCTAACTTCACACTTGTGATTCCGTAGTGGGGGAAACGGAGAGCGAGCAAAGAGATGGAGGCGCGGGGTGAGGCCGCGAGGGGCGGCGTGAAGCAAACAGAGCGGGGAAGGCGCTAGAGAACGGTGAAGGGGCTGGCTAGAAGGGAGCAGTCTGGGGAGACGGCCTTCAGGCCAAGACCTCACAGAAGGAAGGAAGGACAGGACCACCGGACTCGGCAACCAGAACCCCAGGATGCCCAGTCCAAGCCGGATTTCGAATAAGCAAACGCATGCACTACCGGGGACGTGTTAACACTGCGAAACCGTTTGCTACAATGCCACCACAGGACACCAGGTGCCCGTGAGCCATTAAAGAAGGACATAACCGACACACACCATGGCAGCCAGCCACTCTGCCCTCACCCAAGAGAGGAGGAAACTTGTGTCCATACGGAGACTCGTATGCGAATGTTCACGGCTGCCCCAAAGCTCCCCTGGTGGCCAGGCCTCTTTCCTCAACTTCTTTTTTATTTCATTTTAATGACGGCAAAATACACAGAACACAAACCTTACCATCTTAACTGTTTTTAAGCATACAGCCCGGGGTACTAAACACATTCGCACAGCTGCGCAACCATGACCACTCTCCGCCTCCAGGAGGTCTCACAGAACTGAGGCCCTGTGCCCATCAGATGAGGTCGCCCCATTCTTCCCTCCCGGGGCCCTGGCGCCCACCATCCCTCTTTCTGTCTCTATGAATTTGGGTACTTGAACCTCTCCAATAAATGTAACCATACAGTGTTAGTTTTGTGTGGCCGGCCTACCGTCACATCCGCAAGCTTCACCCGTGTTGTAACGCGTGGCCAATCCTCCCTCTCAGGGCTGGATAAGGATCCACTGGGCGCACACGCCACGCACTGCTTACCCCTCCCCTGTCCACGGCCGCTTGGGCCGCTTGCGTGTGTTGCTGATTGCAAATAACACTACTGCGAACCCGGGTGCGCGAACTTCTCTCCGCACCCCCGTTTCCGGTTTCTTTGGACACACACACCAAGAGTGGAACATCTGGATTGGCTTGGTGATTCTACGGTTGACTTTTTGAAGAACGGCCACACTGTGTCCTTCTCAGTTCTCAGCCTGGTTGTCCTCACACCCAGCAAGCTTCAGGCCAACAGCAACCCTGTCCTCCTTCACCCCGACCAAGAGCTGCCCCTCGGCGTCTGTATTACCGTCCCTTCAACCACAGGATCGTCCCTGGTCCCTTCCTCCCTCCCCCAGCAAGCAGCCCAGCCCCTTTGAGTCTGGCCAGAAGTGCCTCCTCTCCTGCCCCTTTTCATCGCATCCTTTCCAGAACTGAATTTCTGAATTTCTCTCAGCTCCTTCCATGTCTTCCTACCGCTGTGGCTCCCAGCTGAACCTGGTCCACCTGCCCCCGGCTTCTGCATAAACGACGCCAAGCATCCCCTCAAAGCCTTCCTGAACCTCCTGTTACAACTGCCAATCCGTTCTCCTGCTGGGTTTTCACGACGGCCCTGGCACATGAGCCTTCAAAAATATTAGTACTCATATCCACCCACCCGTCCGTCCATCTCTCGTCTATCAAACATTACACATGTATAAATATCTCTTACATAAATAACTCTATAATATCCATAAACACATGTACATATCGGTGTGTGACATAGTTGTATGAGAAAAAGAAAGAGATTCATATAGAAACTGCTTAAAAATATTTATGTTTAGGTGGTATGATTATGATAGTTTCCTAAAAGTATTTTTAAAGATGTTTTTAACTTTAAAAAAATGTTTATTTGTTACGAGAGAGAGAGCACAAGAGAGAGAGGAAGAGAGAATCCCAAGCAGGTTTTATGCTGTCAGCGCAGAGCCCAACGTGGGGCTCAAACTCATGAACCATGAGATCACAACCTGAGCCGAAATCAAGAGCTGGACACTTAACTGACTGAGCCACCCTGGTGCCCCTAAAGATTTTTTTAAATTAAGGAAATTATACAAAAATCTTTGGGAAATGTCAAACTCTGCAGAAATGTGGAAAGAAAAACCATGGAAATGTCCCACCCCTCCCCGCCGTTCCACAGAGTCAATCACAATTTTCTTGTTTTTCTCTTGCTTGAAATTTTTTGTACAAAAGAGATAAATGCATGCGTTATGTGTGCACGTGTGCACACACACATGTAGTTTCTATTTTATAGGAAAGAAATCATATTCTGTATGTCGTATGGACACTTCACTTTTCTTGTTTTTTGAACCAACAGTCTATCCTGCACAACTTTTTATCCCACAATGCCAACCACTACTACTATTTTATTTCCTTCCACAAATTTCTTTGGGTGTACAAAAATATGAGTAAGTACACGTGAGTATATACATACACACATCTCAAAAATAGTATCAAATTCCGACTCTACATACTGTTTACCAACAGGATTTTATTTCTCTCTCTCTTTTTTTTAATGTATGTGTGTTTTTTTTAACACAGCACAAGCAGGGGAGGGGCAGAGAGAGAGGGAGACACAGAATCCAAAGTAGGCTTCAGGCTCTGGGCTGTCAGCACAGAGCCTGACGTGGGGCTCGAACTCGCAAACCATGTAATCATGACCTGAGCCAAAGTCAGATGCTTAACTGACTGAGCCACCCTGGTGCCCCTATTTTTTTTCTTTTTGACTCAATGGCGTGTCCCGGGCAACTTTCTGTGCCCAAATGCACACAGCTCTGCATTAAACTACCAGACAGCCGCTTACGACTTCACAGCAAGATGTAACACAATTTGTTCTGTCGTTCCTATATGGACGGACGCACAAGAGTAGCTCCTCTATTTTGCAGTTCCCAACTACCACGTGCGCTCCTGTGAGTCCTGTAGAATTACTGGAAGTAAGTTTTCTGTGTCAGGGGTTATGCATATTAAAAAAATTTTTTTTGAAAGATTTTACTTTTAAGTAATCTCTACACCCAGCATGGGGCTCGAACTCAACCCCACGATCAAGAGTCGTCTGCTCTTCCTATGGAGCCAGCTGGGCGCCCCATATTCAAAATGTCGGTAAGTCCGACCAAATCCCCCTTCAAGAGGTCATGCCCTTAAAACCTTCACTCACCTTGTATGAGAGCCCCGGGCTTTATCAATATTTTAATTTCTGGATTTGTCTGGAAGTTAACTCTGGCATCATGTTTTTTGATGTATGTTCCCTAATGGACCAAGAAGTTGCGACCGTCCCGCCAACTTTCCTGGCCTTTTCTCTTTCTTCTGTCATTTGCCTATTTACCACTTCGCTCTCCTGCCTTCACCGCAACATGGAGGTCCTGCCTCTCTCTGGGTCTAAACTTCCCTCCAGTCTTGTCTCCATCTCCCCTCTCTACGCAAACCCAACTTGCAAAGGATTAAAATCTAAAACATCAGAAACAGAATGTGACAAAATGGCCACGCTGGAGAGTCGGCGCGAAAACCGGCCCGAGCGGGATCTCAGGAGTGAAATATGCCAAAGAGCCTTGAAGCTGGGGATTAAAGTCTTTCTTCCATCTGGAACCTGGCGTCTATAAAACAGTGACCACATTGTGAGCCTTCCCAGAAACAGCGCCGTTGCCTGGCTACCCTACAATGTATATATGGCTTGGCAGCTGGCCTGGCTTTGTAGCTCAGAGGAAAATTCCAGGGTGGGATGCAAGCTGGGGTTCCAAGGACAAATGGGCCGAATGGTTTAACCCCTTCTTTTCAGAGAGCTCAAGCTGAGGGGCCTTCTGGGCCCAGGTAAGCTCAGCCAGGTGGTCAGATTTCCAGGCTCTTCGGTTTTGTTCTTTGCAGAACGGACTTAGTGAGACCCGAGTTGGGGACAGGATTCCTGAACCTGTGAGGTTCATAACCCACCTGGCACTCCCAGGACCCAGCATCTGGAAGAGGGTCTTCCTACTCAGAAATGCTCTGGCTCAGACACTCACTGAGTCCTGTGGCTCTGGGATGCCGGCCACTAACCGCTCCGAGCACAGATCTCTGGACAAGAAACTGAGGGTAACCGGTCTTCGCTGAGTTGTGTTGAACGTCCTAACAGTGTAGGCAGGTGATACGGAAATGCCCTGCCTGTCCCCTCCTTCTCTTCTTTTTAGCATCCTTACGAATGTTCTGCCCTCCTCCTGTGGACCCTTGTAGCTTCAGTGACACCACACCCTACTCGTTCTGCCTATGGCTTTGCTATGGCTTCCAGTAGAGTGTCCAACAAGGTATTTTCCAGACCCACAAGGTTCTGCCTCCCAGCTCTCACTGCTCCCCAGGCTGTGGCCTCACTGGTCTTCATCTGGGTCTTTGATCACACCAAAGCAATTTCCGCTTCCAAGCCACCCTCCAGATGGCGGGCTGCTTCCCAAACCATGGGGGCGCACGTGAAATACCATCTCCTCAAAGAGGCTTTCCCAACGGCTCCATCTCAGATGGCCACTAAACCCAAGCTTCCAAAGTCTGCCCTCAACCCAGACTCTCAACCAGGCCCTCAACCCCGACGCTCAACCCCAGACCCTTAACCTCAGACGTTCAATCCCAGACCCTCAACCCCAGGCCATCAACCCCAGACCCTCAACCCCAAACCCTCACCGGGCTCCCTGAAGATGCCACCCCACCACCCCCATACATTCTGTAGATCCCCAATTCCACCTTGCCCCGACACCGGGTTACTCACCGAATTATCTCGTACTCACTGAATCGATGCCTGTTGGTTTGCCCACCCAACAAACACTCTCCTTTATTTTGGTCATCATACTTTCTATTTCATTTGAAGGGCCAGGCCACCCCTACTCTCAGCCCTTTGCAGTTTGAGTGGGAAGAACATCACTTTCTGATCTAGGAATGGAGACATGTCTCAGGTCTGGACAACCAGCATCTCAGGGACTGACTCACGGATGGGCCTGGAACTTCGGCAGCAATACTGGGAGAGAGGCACTCTGTTTCCACCGATGCTCTGGCAGAGGCACCCATGCCTGGAGCTGTTGGTAGCATCTTTACCACCTTGAGGGAAGAGCCTATGGCAGAATGAAGCCAAATCAGAGGAAAGCAAGTCTCAGAGACTGAGAAATAAAGATCTCATCTTAATGACTTGAAATGCTGGATCCAACTGTACCTGAAGTGCTTTGAATTTTACAGATATCAAGACAATACATTCCCACTCACTTTGTTTAAACCAACTTGAGCTTATTTTTCTGTCACTTACACCTGAAATATGTGTGACAGATAAACCCCTATCTTAAGACCTTGTCACCACTTAGTTTAAAACCATTAAAGTCATCCCTGACTCTTCCCTTTTCTCCATTCCCCACATTCAAAGAGCTGCCATGTCTTGTGACATCTACCTCATATATGTGTCTTCCATCTCTCTCATATTTTCTCCATTCCCCACATTCAAAGAGCTGCCATGTCTTGTGACATCTAACTCATATATGTGTCTTCCATCTCTCTCATATTTTCCATGCTTCTGCCTCCATTTTCCATCCTTCACACGGACACATGTCCCAAGTCTCTAGTCCACTACAGCGTTAATTCTCCACTGTTTTCTTGCCTCCATGTTGGCTCTCTCCATTCCACTCTCCAATCTCAAAAAGGACATCTTTCCAAAACACCAACCTAATTCCCTCTCCCGTTTAGCGACGCATCTTCAGTGACAAGAGACAGAAATACTAATTGCGAAAGCAAAACCAAACAAAAGGAAATAAAAGTTGTGTACTGAATTAGGTAACTGAAAAGCCCAGGGATGGTTGGCTTCAGGTATAAATGGACCCGGGTTCTTAAAAACTTTAATCAGGGATCCATCCATCTCCATGCCTAGGTGCTTCCCACAGAGCTTTCAGTGTTGTCCCTCACTGGCCCAGACTGAGTCACCTGTCCATCCTGGGGCAAATTACAGTGGTTTCTATTAACCAGGTAGAGGTCCCAGGAGCCCCATACATTGGGAGGGTGGGAGGCAGGGTGGTTCTCCAAAAGGAGAAGGGGGTTTTGTTGGTAAAAGAGTGTGAGTACCAGATAAGCACCACCTTATGTCCATCCAAAGCATACCAACACCTGTAAGATCAAGTTCAAGTTCCACGAGGCTCCCTGTGGTTTCCTCTGCACCCACACCCTGCCTTCCCCCACCACTGTCACCTCCACACACTAGCTGCAAAAAACCACTTTGGGTTCCCTCAACCCTCTCATCCCCAGATTTCTGTACACGTCCACTCAACCCCATGCTCACCCCTCCCCTGCTCCTCTTTTCAACCATTGGCTACTCAGTTTGGAGGACCCAAAGTTATTCCTTCCAGGAAGGAGATCCGAGACCCCACAAATGATATCTGGTTCCATCTCGTTTCTTTGGGGATATTAACCCTGCCCCTTATTTGAGGGACTGTTTCTCCTCTACCCATATTCCCGTCAAAGGTGACCTATTATAATATTATTCTCTGTGCCCTGGGCACTGGGTGAGTGTGTGGCACAACTCAGACAAGGCAAGTAAGACTCATCCCTGCAGACGGATAACCTAGGAATAGCACCGTTCTGACCTCATGGGGAAGATGTGCGTGACAGTGTGATGCCAACACGCAGATTCAACTGGTAGAAGAGACAGCTGCTGGCTGAATTCCACCACCCTGAGGACAGCTACACCCTTCCCTCCCTGGGACTTGGCTACAGGAGCCAAGAAATCCCCCCTCTTAGCTTAAACTAATTGGAGCTGTTTCTGTCAGCCGCACAGAGTGGCCACGTGTGCCCACTGGAAACTGATTTCAGAGGAGTGGGCTGAAGGTGAACTCAGTGGGCTCCTTTCCCTTGCAACCAAGCCCGTCCCAGAGGGCCCCACGGGGGACCCGCCACCGTAGTGGTGCACTCATACACATGTCACGAATGGACAGTAGTGTAAGAACTACTGCTCGTCAGGGAGTTACCTATAAAGGGACATTTTTGCCTAGTGATGCTGTGCTGGATGAGAATTCCCTTCAAAACGAATTGAATTCCAGGGGTACCCAGGTGGCTCAGTTAGTCAAGCGTCTGACTCTCGATTTTGCCTCAGGCCATGATCTCACGGTTCCTGAGATCGAGCCCTATGTAAGGCTCCAAGCTGACCGTGTAAAGCCTGCTTGGGATTCTCTCTCCCCCCCTCTCTGCACTTCCCAGATGTTCTCACTCTCTCTCTCTCAAGAGAAATAAATAAACATGAAAAAAAAAATCCCAAAAACGAATCGAATTCCAGATACGCAGCACAGTATATGGTGGTTAAGGAATGCTATATGGCCTCAACTCTATTCATTATTTTCAATGTGCCTGTAAACAAGTCACTTAACCTCTCTGTACCTCCATTTCTTCACCCGTGAAGCAGCGGTGATGATTAAAAAAAAAAGTATGACCTCGTAGGCTTGTAGAGGATAAAGTAAGAAAATCTATACAAAGCACGCAGACTGTGGCTCGTGTTTAGGCAGCCTCAAATAAGCATGAACTAAGAATAGACCCACTTGCTGAACGTTGCGCAGAGAGAAGCGAGCAGAAATATTTGCTACTCCACTGGAAATGTGTGAGTGAAGATGGAAAACACGAATGCGGCTCTGAATGAGGCCGGCGTGTGCGTCTCGCTGTGTGAACACACGCGCACTCCTCACTTTTCTCATCGTAGCTACTACGCGTCCCACCCCGTATGCGGTCTCTGCCGGCCAAGCGCTCGCTACAGCTCTTCTGAGACTAGCTCTTCTCTTACAGGCGGGTCACACGGCTCAGGTGGGGCTGATCCCCAGCCTGCTGACTCCAGAAGCGACCAAGGACCCAGGTCTGGCCCAGAGCATGGTATGTCCTTTTGGCCTCAGTGATTAGTTCAGAGATGGGCCTATCACCCAAGTAGGGGCACGAGGGAATGAATACCAGAAGGCGAGGATTGCTGGGGGCCACGGTGGAGGCTGGGCTACTCGGCACAGTCACGGAGGTGGAAAGAAGGGGAGAGGAGAGCATCGTTGCGGAAGGCTGGTGAAGCTGGGTCGGGGGTGCACCTTGTCTCGGTGAAGAAGGAGAGGATGCTAAGTTGACAAGTACTTCTGAGAGCTGTCAGCACAGTGGCCTTTCAGTGGGATGCTGTAGGTGGGAAGCAGAAGCCTGACCAGAGAGGGGAATGGGGCCCAAGGGGGGCAGGTGAACTCAGGGAGGGGAGTAGCAGTTCCCACAGAGGAACAGGCGAGGGGAGACACGGGGGCTCAGATGCAGGCGTGAAGGCAGTGTTGGAAGAAGGTGGCAGGGCCCTTGTGTTTCTAACAGCACGTGAGAAGGAGGCTGTGACACCACGTGCAGCACCAGAGAGCCGAGTGTTAACAATGGGCTTCTACTAGTGGAACTCATTCCTCCCAAACCGCACGGTTCAAATCCTGGCTCTGCTGTGTACTAGCTCTTGGACAAACTACCTCTCCCTTTCCTGAGTCAGTTTCCCTACGTGGAAAACAAAACACAAACAACAACAACAACAACAACAACAACAAACCAAAGAACCAATCTCTGAAAGTCTCCAACGAAACGGGTCACTGGGAGCAACCACTGTAACACGGCTCAGCTCTCCTGCTTATCTCGTATGAATGTTGATTTATCGCTCACAATGAGATCGTATTGGATGTAAATCAACGCAAAGAGCCGGGCTTACAAAAGGAATATGTCCCCCGCCTTATTTTTTAATTAATTAATTTTCTTTACTAAAAAAAGAGGCCAGGTGCCCCTGTCCCTCACTTATTATAGATTATTATTATTATATTACACTAATCTTATCTGTAACAATGAAATATACATCACGATATTATATATGATGATCTCATACAAAATGGTGCATGAATATAATTTCACATATAAGTGTAAAATAATAAATCCTAATAACACATAATAATTGTATTGTAGATCATCCATCATTTATCGTAGAATCCACAACCTGGGCCCCACGTCGGTTTACCCAGTGAAATAAGGCTCGGGAGGAATAACCTGCAGAGAAATGACTAGTGGTGAACTGAGTACTTACTGGCTATCGAAGATGGAGCTACAACACGCAATCATCGTTGGGGGAAAGCTAAGGAAAGCCTTTCTCCGACAAGTCTGGGCGAGCGTCCTGGAAGACAGAAAGCTCTGCATTATTTCCAGTATATTCCTTTCACTTCGTGCATTAACCTTGATTTGTCAGAGCAGATTCTGGCCACTTCACTCCCTCTTGCTCTAAACAGTCTTTCTAATTGTCTCCTGGTTTGGGATCCAGAGGGTTTTCTTAGCCCAGGACAATGGGCCTCGGTGAGACTGGGCTAGGGGGTGCAGGGGAGAGGAGGGGAGAGGTATGCTGTTCATCTGGAGAGTGTAGAAGGGCCTCATGGGCGCCTCTCTGGGAAATTGCTTCTCTTAAACAATCAGCCTTTCTTCCGTCTTTCTTTCCTGCCTTGGAGGGCGTGTGTGCCTCCAGGGTTACAAGTAACTTCATTTGAAGGCCACAGCCCTAATGACCTTCAGGTCTCGAATTGGTCTGGAGCCTCCAGCCCTCTGGCCCACTCATTCTCTCCGGGGACACTCCCAGGCGGCCGCACCAGACTGAGGGACGCCAAGAGCCTCCTTTTCTTAATCCCTCCGGCTGGGGCTGGAGGCCCTCGCACGGCGGCCAGGAGAAAGCTTGTTACCCCAATCCTTTGGTCTCGCACCTCAGCAGAGGGGGCTTGCCTGAGACCCCTGTCCGACACCCCAGTGACAGGATCTGTATGCCAGTAAGATCTCGGGGATGCAATCCGGCTAGGAAGGGAAAGAAAGTAGTTACTGTTTTCATACCCAGCAATGGGGGAGGCCTCGACTCTGTTAATGTTTCAGGAAGTGGGTAAGCACAGACCCACTTGTAAACGTTTCCATATCCAGGAACAGGGTAGACAGAGACCCTGCCTCTGCTCTCACCCACTTTTGGGACAGGTGACCCAGTGACGCTGGTCTCCAGCTGCAGTGAGAAGGATTCAGGCAAAACCTGGAACTTCCTACATCCCCTTTCTGGCCCACTCAGCCTCAACCTTCCCGAAGGCCCCATAAGGCTCCAGATTCCTGCAGAGCAGAGGAGGGGAGCAGGAAGGGAGGGACAGAAGGGTCTCACCCCATGTGTCCTACAAATTAAAGAGCAAGAAGGCTCCCAGTTCCCAGCCCTGGCACAGAGCCCTTCGGGGCCCCAGGAGCTATAGTCTAACTCTCAGACGCCACAGTACAGATCGTGACAGGTGGTTCCCCTCTGGAAACCGCAGCTCTCCCTCCCTGATGCCGACGAGAGGAATTCAGAGACTCTGCCCGGGATAGTCAGGTGTAAACTATAAATAAAATTCCATCGGACACCCAACAATGGAGCATTCACTCATTCAACAAGCATCTTACATGCCCGTGTCCCAGGCACTGGGCTAAGTTCTGGGCACTCACTGGAGCTCATGGATTTGTTCCTTTTCTCCTGGAGGGGGCGGACCAGGGAATGGGGGCTCTGACAAACTCAAGACAACTTTTAAAATTAATGGCAATAGGCAATGGTTTCTTGGATGTGACACCAAAAACACAGGCAAGCAGACAAGGAGTGGAACCACAATGAACTTTAAAACTTCTGTGCAGCAAAGGAAACAATCAACAATCAATCAAGCAACCCAGGGAATGGGAGGAAATATTTGTAAATGATATAGTTAACAAGGGGTTACTATTCAAAGCATAAGCAAAGAGCTTCTAAATTCAACAATAAACCCAATTAAAAAATGGGCAAAGGACTTCAACAGATGCTTCTCTGGAGATGATTATGCAAAAGGCCAACAGGTACTTAAAAAGTGCTCAACATCACTGATCATCAAAGAATGCAAACCAAACCCACAACGAGATATCCTCTCACTCCCATTTGGATGGTGATTACAAAAAAAAAGAAAGAAAGAAAGAAAGAAAAGAAAATAACCCAGTGCCATCAACGATGTGGAGGAATTGGAACATGTGTCCACTGTTGGTGGCCTTCCAAAATGGCGGAACTGCAATGGAGACCAGTAGGGAGGGCCCTCCGAAAATGAAAAAGAGAAGGACCCTATGATCCCACTTCTGAGTACGCACTCCGAAAAATTGACAGCTGGGCCACAAAGAGAGATTCACACGCCCATGTCCTCAGCCACGTTATTCACAGTAGCCAGGAGGGTGAAATGGCTGGAATGTGGAGACAAAATGCGGTCCGTCCGTACCATGGAATATCATTCACCCTTAGGAGGGAAGGAAATCCTGCCGCAAGCTACAACATATGAGGATATCATATCTTGAGGATATGATGCCAACTGAAAAGGCCTGTCACAAAGAAGACAAATACTGTATGATTCCACTTCTGTGAGGTTCCTAAGGTGTCCGCGTTAATAGAACTACGAGAACGCCGGTTACCAGGAGCTGAGGGAAGCGGGCAAAGGGGAGTGGTTGTTTAGTTGGTACAGAATTTCAGTTTGCAAGATAAAAAAAGTTTCAGCGACTTGTGTCTCATGACAGTGTTGAAGATGCTACTGAGTTGTACACTGAAAAATGGTTAAGGTGGTAAATTTTATGTTCCGTGTATTTTACCCCAACTTAAAAAATGGAGATAATAAAACAGGGTACCTGCTGGTTCCTTGGGAATTTCTACACAGGAGAGGCTCAGAAGGGAGAGGAGGAGGGCTCTTGAAGCTGGTTTGTGTATCGTTCTATAAATAACCTGGAGAAGGCCTCGGCTATCCACATCCGAGAATGGGATTAATTGTGGGGCTGGGGCCACATCGGAGGTGACAGACATTTTTGAAGGGCGTCAAGGGCTATTCCAGCTGGAGTTCTTGGGAAAAGACCCCTCTAGAGAGACAACACGTAAGCTGAAGCCTCTGGGCTGGCCTAAGGGTCTTGTAAGGGCGAGAGGCCACAGGGACACTGCGATCTGTAACCATCATTTCCATTGCTCTTTCTGTGTTGTCAGTTCCCAGAGACTGTAGCTATGGCGGGCATCACGAGGATAAATCCTTGAACCAGACAACGTCCCCCCGGCACGGAGCAGGGCGGCCAAGGCAGGCGAGGACTCCATCACTCATCAGCTGTGTGCCCCGCCCCTGCCGTGGGAGCTTACCGTCTAACAGGGATGGGAGGCATCACGACAGCGGGTGAGTGAGCCGGCGGTCACGCGCAGGCGAGGAGAGGAGGCCTGGGCAGCAGCAGAAGGGGACACCAGGCCGTGGCGGCCGGCAGACGCTTCACAGTCCGCTCCTCGGGGGAACAAAAGCATGGCCTGCAGCACTGGCCACTGCCCGCGGGGTACACCCTCCCGCTGGGGCTGATTTCCAGCTAACAAGGTCGTGTGGTGAAGGCGGAGCTAGGAAGAGACAGCACCAGGAGCTCTCGTGAGCCCGTGCCGGCCACCGCCAGCCCGCCGCTGGGACCTTCTTTGATTTGGGGCAGGATCAGGGAAGGTCTCCTGGAAGAAGTGTCCTGAAAAGTGGGGACAGAACCGGGAAGGAGAGGCAGTGGGAAGGAAGGGGTTTCAGGCCAAGAGCTCCACAGCTCCCAGTCTGGCTTTGAGAGCGTGGCCTCCGAGAAGGGCAGTGTGACAAGTGTAGGGAGTGGAGACCTGCTCTGCTTTCTTTTTTTCTTTTTCTTTCTTTTTTTTTTTTTTTTGTAATTGTGGTGAAATGCACGCAGTGTAAAATTTCACTGTATTAATCATCTTTAAGTGCACAGTTCATAGTGTTAGGCACATTCACATTGTTGGGGAGCTCTCCCCACCAGCCGTCTCCAAACTCTTTTCATCCTGTGAAACCGAACCTCTGGCCCCACTAAAAAACAATTCCCCATTTCCTGCTGCCCCGGGCCCCTGGCACCCACCATCCTACTTTCTGCTCTATGAACGTGACTATTCCAGGTACCCCCTAGAAGTGGACTCACGCAGTACTTGTCTTTTTGTGACAGACTTGTTTCTCTGAGCACGATGTCCTCAGGGTCCATCCGTGCTGTAGCATGGGTCAGAATTTCAGCCTTAGGAAGGCTGGAGACTGTTCCATTAGTAGGGACAGACCACGTTTTGTTTCTCTATCCGTTCATCAATGGACACTTGGGTTGCTTCTGACTCTTGGCTACTGTGAGTAATATTGCTGAGAACACTGGCGTGCAAATCTCTGAGACCCTACTTCTAAGTCTTCCGGGTCTACAGGCAGAAGTGGAATGGCCGGGTGGAGACCAGCCTGTTTCGCACATTACTCTTGCCCCAGCGTGACGTCAGGCACTCACAGCGGTCATAGGAGATATTGAACCACGCCTGGAGAAAGGTCTTAGGAAGAATCCTACTATGCCAGCACTGTGGGCCCAGCATCTGCCAAGAGCTCCACGTAAGTCACCTCATTTAAGGGAGGACCTGTCGGCATACGCACTCCACGGGGGTTCGGAGAGGCGAGCCCGCTGGAGTGGAGGAGCTGTGAGAGGAGCGGGGTGTGCGGGCAGAGCCTGGCTCGACCAGAGCGTCCGATAAATGCTGAGGGGGGTGGTCTTCGTCCTCAGGGCTGCCGAATGCTCTTTAGCAGGGAGGGCCGTGTGATCGGTTTTTCTCCAGCGAAGAACCCTTCTGACTGTATGCAGGATACATCAGAAGCCACTCAAATCCAAAGTGACGCAAGCTAATGTGTGGTCACAGAGATGGGGAGAAGAGGAATGGTTTGAAAGACATCAGCGGGGACAGTTGGGCACAACTTCACGTATAAGACACGGACTCCCCCGTACCCACCTTGCGTACACCACACGGCTGACCCACGACCCTTCCCTAAAAATGGGGCCACGTTTACAGAAGGACGGTTAGCAGTTGTTGGGCAGGGATGCGCCTCAAGGGAGGGCTAGCCACGTGTTATCCCATTTGCTGAGCCTGCAGATGTGTCCTTGGATCGAATGACAGCTGTGGGGGCGGAGGGGTTAGGGGCAGGAAGAACAGAGCCTGGACTTAATCCGCCACAGTTGTTCTGGCTTTGAGAGGAATACGTTGTCCAGGCTGGCCTATCTCTTGTTTCTTTTACAGAAGATTGTTCTGTTTTTCCCATGATAAACGGCATACGTGCCCACTGTGGCTGCTCTGGCAATTACATACATACGTACATACATACGTACATACATGGAAAAAATTAAAATTACCCACAAGACTAACCAGAGATGAGTTCTGGAACCATTCTGGAATATTTTCACACGTTACTTTCCCAGTAAAAATATATTCGTAAAACCACTTGTAATGAAATTATGAGGGTACTGTTCATTCGGCAGTCTTTACCCGAGTGCCGACTATGTGCAAAGCACCGTTTCAGGCGCTGGGGATACTGCGGCTTACAAAACAGACAAAACTGAGTCCCTGCCTTGGTGGAGCTGACATTCCGCATCGTGTCCACCTTGCGATTCCCACTTTTTCCTTTTCCAGGAACACATGCGCCTGTCACCGGACACTTTGGCCGCCCCACCCCCACCCCCCAAAGGACACTTGGCAATGTCTGGAGAAGAGTTTGGTCACTGAGGGTGGCCAGTGCTCCCGGCATTTAATGGGTAGAGGCCAGGGATGCTACTGGCCTCGTCCCCTACACACACACACCAAAGAATAACCAGACGTCAATTTCAGAGGCACTAAGGTTGGGAAACCAGCTCTGTAGGTGCCTAAATGACATGTGCACACGGCCCCCACCCCCACCCCCACGATATTCTTAGCCGTCATCTGTTTATAACTCACAATGAGTTACACTGTATCATAGTTGGAAAAAATGTACAAACACAGCTTTAAAGACAGTCCGATTGCCTCTTCACCCCACACAGGGGAACTAAATTGTTCCTCTAAACACTCCTAGCTGGAAATCGAGAGCCTCTGCTGCCTCAAAGCCTAATGGTTTTTAATAACAGAGCTTCTATTTTCTTTTTTCTAATAGCAACCGGGGGGGTATTGGTGGGTTTGAAATAAGGGAGTGGTGAAATCTCACTTGCATGAGGCATTGATGGGAGGGTGGGCAGGATCGGAAGCAGGGCTACGATTGGGAGACTGAAGAAGTCATCTAGGAGAAAGACGAGGGTGGAATGGGGCAGGGGTGAGCAAAGGACGCGCGTCTGAGGCATAATGCACAGGACTCTGTGGCCTGCGGTGCATGGGGCTGTGGCCAGGGGGATGGCTGCACTGATTTCCGTGCTTCTGCCTCACAACTACGATAGGCACTTCCCTTCCCGAGAGATGTGTAGGCTAATGGCCAGCCAAGATTCTACTCCCTGAGAACAAAACACCAGTTCTTTCCAGGGAAGGATGACCGGATGAGCCAGGCCAGGTTCGGGAGCAATGGGGGCCATTTCCACTCCCTTCCTTCCCCTAAACTCCCTGCTGAAGAAGGATTAGGGCCTCCAGGAGGCACATTTGGGGAGAACACTGGAAATTGGCAAGACCAAATCTCTCCTGGGAGCGAGTCATTCCCCGGGTCACAAAAGGGGCTGTCACGCCGCCTGCACTCGAACGACCTGGGATTTCTGCCGCACCCCTGGTCAGCTCTGCGCCCGGCCATCCCAGCTGAGGTTGAAGACTGGGTTGGAGGGAGGCTACATGGAGGCAGGGAGACCATTACGGAGCCGATTCACTGATGCACAATGTTCTCCTTGTGCTGTTCTAACTCAGCAAACAAAACACACTGAAATTTCTGCCCTCGTGGAATGCACACTCTAGCGCGGACTTCCTCGCCCTGGAAGGATTGACACTCCGGGCTGGATAATCTTTGTGGTCGGGGTCTGCTAAGGGCTTTCTAGGGTGTTCAGCAGCGTCCCTGTCTCTACCCACTAGATGCCAGCAGATCCCACCCCCCCTCACCGAGTTCTGACAACCCAAAATGTCTCCAGACACTGTCAAATGTCCCGCAGGCAGAACACTGCCTCAAGTTGAAAATCCTTATTCTAACAGGAGAGGACAGCCAAAAAATATAATCGGAATCATCGAGGAAGTTATACAGGGTTCTAGCAAGTGATATGCAATCATGTTCAAGAGGGCAGAGAATGCTAGGCAGTGTTAAAGGAAAAATTATCCAGGACACTTTTCTCCAGGTTTATTGAGATGTAATTGACATATAACACTGTGTCCGTGTAAGGTGTACAGCCGGAGATTTGACGCACTTCTATACTGCATCATGATTACCAACACAGCTAACACCTCCACCATTCACACTTGTTAAAGATGGAAATTTTTTACAGGACATATTTTTTAAAAGGTTTATTTATTTATTTTGAAAGAGAGAGGGAGGTGAAGAGAGAGGGAAAGAGAGAATCCCAAGCAGGCTCCCTGCTGTCAGCGCACAGAGCCCGATGTGGGGCTTGATCTCACGAACCATGAAATCATGACCTGGCCGAAATCAAGAGTTGGATGCTCAAGTGACTGAGCTACCCCGGCACCCCAAAGATGGTAAAGAAGATTTTATTCAAGAGAGCTACTACAATGGGCTTTTGCAGTAGGGCAGAGAAATGAGGGTCAACTCCAAATATAATAAGGAAAAGTGGAGATTTATAGCCAAGGAATAGGGCAGACGTCAGTGGGTGAAAAATTAAGAAGTAGGTTAATTCTTTACTAAACTGACTTACTAAGATTCTTGCTGAAGGCAGGCCAGGGTGACATGAGTCTGAAAGTGACCAGACCGATGGTGGGGAAGTTTTGCCAAACTTACTCGGGCCAAGGACAGAGCTGAAGGCTGGGGAGTCCAGTCAGAAAGCCTGTAGAGTTAGGTCAAAGAAGGGGCCTTTGTCAGTGGAAGGGAGAAGGTGCTGCATTTTTAAATAGTGAGGTCAGGATAAGCCTTGTTGAGGAGGCCAACAGTTGGCAAAGGAATTGCATTGAATCTGTAGACTGTTCTGGGCCATATGGACATTTTAACAATATTAATTCTTCCGATCCATGAATGAGGAATATTCATTTGTGTCTTCTATTTCCTTCATTAGTGTCTTATGGTTTTCAGTGTAGAGAACTTTCACTTCCCTTGTTAAATGTATTCCTAAGTATTTTTTTGGTTTTGATGCAATCACAAATGGGATTGTTTTCTTTCTTCTTCAGATAATTCATCATTAGCATACAGAAATGCTGCTGGTTTCTGTATGTTGATTTTGTATCCTGCAAGTTTACGAACTTTGTTAATCTAACGGTTTTTGGTGGAGTCTTAGGATTTTTTTTTTAATGTTTATTTATTTTTGAGACAGAGAGAAACAGAGCATGAGTGGGGGAGGGGCAGAGAGAGAGGGAGACACAGAATCCGAAGCAGGGTCCAGGCTCTGAGCTGTCAGCACAGAGCCCGACACGGGGCTCGAACTCACAGACCGTGAGATCATGACCTGAGCTGAAGTCAGATGCTTAACCGACTGAGCCACCGAGGCGCCCCAGGATTTTTTACATATCTCAACTAAACTGGAAAAAATAAATACAAAGTATTAAAAAGAAAGAGTTGACAAAGGATGAAAAGAGCTGGAGATGGAGAAAATGGGGATGCTGAGAGAGAAGCAGAGGGGAGGAGGTCAGACGGAAGAAGGTCTATTTGAAGGTGGAACCCATAAGCTTTTTGGTACAGGAGGTGTGAGAAGTAGTCAGAAATCTTTCTGGCCCTGTGGCTTGGAAACTGGGTGGATGGTGGCCCATTTGCCGAGTTGGGACTGCTAAAGGAAGAAGGTCCTGTCTGAAAAAGACCTGACCGGATTTCTTAAAACCTTTGCTGCACTTCAGGTGCTCAATGCCATCCAAGTGGGAAGGCCCAGGAGTCAACGGCCTCTGGTCAGAGGTCTGGGCTGGAGAAGGCGGTGGCCATGGGAGAGGACGGGCAAAGCGAGGATCAGGGTGAGGTGAGCGAGGCGCTCCCCTCACATGCCGAAAGCTCGCGGAATCGAGATCAAGAACATTGTAGTGGAGTTTTTTTAAAAAATCAAAATTAATGCAAAAGAATCCATGGTGAATGAAATACAAAACTTTTAGACTTTAGGTTTTTAAATTTTTAATTTCACCAAAATTCTAGATTTAAAATTTTTAATTTCATTAAAATTTTTGATTCTAATGTTTAATTAAATTTTTTGATTTGTGATTTTAAAACTTAATTTTTTAAAAAAAATTCTAAAGACAGTGTCAGTAATAGTGCCATGCCATGTTATGTCAGAGCCTGAGGGTAACAGAAAAATCAGCAATACCTATTGGCCTCATTTAAAATGTTGGTACTGTTCATCATGGATTGTTCTGCATTCTTTTTGATTCTTTAAAATGCTGCATTCGAGGGCACCTGGGTGGCTCAGTCAGTTAAGCGTCTGACTCTCGGTTTTAGCTCAGGTCACGATCTCATAGTTCATGGGTTCAAGCCCTACAGCAGGATGTAGAACTTTCTTGGGATTTTCTCTCTCTCTCTGCCTCTCCCCTCATCAAAATAAATAAATAAACTTAAAAAAAAACTTTGTTTAAAAACATAATTAAAAAAATAAAACGTTACATTCAAACATTATTTATCTTTAGCGCTGAGTTTTTTGGTGTCTCCTTACGTTTTGTGGAGGATTCACCTTACGCAAGCCTCGGTCCTGAGGCTGAGGAGCGGAGAGCACTGGTCCTGGCCATATGCAATTCACCATTTTGGGGTTTACTTTCCAAGGAAGAGGACAGGACAGTAGGGAGAAATGACACCAACCATCTGAGGCTAACTGCATCCCGAGGCAAAGGGTACAGCATGATTTCTCCACGGGTTCACTGTTCTCTAGTCCGCCTCTGCTCCGGGAACATTAAATCCCCCAGGTTAATATTGTGTTAGGTAGGAGGGACAGGTAAGCAATGAATGGGCAATCCCGAATAGAGAGAATTTTTTTTGCAATGTTTCTTTTTTTAATGTTTATTTATTTGAGAAAGCGAGCATGAATAGGGGAGGGGCTGAGAAAGAGACAGAGAGAAAGAGAGAATCCCAAGCAGGCTCCACAATGTCAGCACAGAGCCCGATGTGGGGCTTAATCCCACAAACCGTGAGATCATGACCTGAGCCGAAATTAAGAATTGGACAATCAACCAACTGAGCCACCCAGGCACCCCAGAACATAGGGAACTTATGTCAAATGAATCTTGCTCATATGGAGAACTTGTGGCATGTGTCCAAAAACCAGGGGTAATAAGCACTTTGTTGCTCCTGTTGGAGGAAAGGGGCACATTCCCAGGAAAGCACAGAAAACTGAGAAATGCAGGAATAGGGGCGCCTGGGTGGCTCAGTTGGTTAAGCATCTGACTTCAGCTCAGGTCATGATCTCATGGTTCCTGAGTTTGAGCCCCGAGTCGGGCTCTGTGCTGACAGCTCAGAGCCTGGAGCCTGCTTCGGATTCTATGTCTCTCTCTCTGTCCCTCCTCTACTCACACTGTCTCTCTCTCTCAAAAATAAACATTAAAAAAATTTTTTTAAAAAACCCACGACACTACTGCTCTGTTATGGGCTGAATTATATCCCCCCTGAGTTCATATGTTGAAGTCCTAACCTCGTATCTCAGAATGAGACTGTATTGGGAGACAGGACCCTTCAAGAGATAGTTAAGGAAAAATGAGGTCATTAGAGTGAACCCTAATCCAGACCGCCTGCCATCCTTATAAGAAGAAGAAATTTGCCTGTGCTCAGGGACAGAGGAAAGCCTACCCGAAGACACAGGGGAAAGACAACTGTCTATAAGTCAAGGAGAGAGGAGATCTCAAGAGAAACCGACCCTGCAGACACCTTGATCTTGGACTTCTAGCCTCCAGAATTGCACAAAAATAGATTTCTACAGTGGTGGTTCTGTGTTATGGCAATCCTGGCAGACTAATACACCTCAGTATCCAAAATAAAAGGTTAAGGCTGAACTTATTTGTTACCATAATGAGGGAGCACGATGTTGACTGGGTCACCTGTGTACAGAATGGACTGACTTTACAGAGAATTTGGAGTTCAGGGTTTGGCAGGCCTTCTGGGCCACAGACAGGTTGACATCATCTACAGGACCGTGGCCTCTCAAGTGAGACCCCTGTCGATTGGCTGGCACTGAGAGGCGTGTTTATCAGAGTGAGTCCATCCTGGATGGGCTCTTTCAGTGGCTGACTTTCCAAAGCAAAGTGCTGACACTGATTGTTTGGCTTGCAAAAAGCGCATTCTCTGGGGCGAGTTGTCACTGATTGGTTGAATGGGTTTAAAACTGATTCTAGTGGCTGTTGGTTTCCCTGGCTGGGGACGAACGCATCTTTTCCCAACTTGTGGGAACCTCCTTATTCTCAACTTGTTTGACAACGACTCTGGCCCCACAAGACTGCCAGCTCAATGAAAAGACGAACATGATCTGAATTGCTCATCTAAATGCATCCCGGTGTCTAGACCATGACTGGTATAGATTAAGCGCTCAATAAATGTTGAAAATGATTATTATTCCTCGCTCAGTGTGCCTTCCTGAGAGTCGCCATCTAGGCTCCTTGAACAAGAATGGGAGAATGGTCTAGTGAATGGAGGTGCACATCTTCGGCTTTAAAAGCAAAAGAGGAGGATCTGGAAGGAGAAAGTGAGGCCAGGAAAGCAAGGCAACAGAGGGTCAAAGAAAGCACTAGAAGAAAGTGTTTTTAAGAAGGACAAAGAGGTCAACTGTGTAGATAGCCATGGTGAAGCCACATAACCTGAGGACACAGAAGTGACCACTGGATCTAACAACATAGTAGGTTTTGAGCAGAGCAATTTCGGGGGTGTGTGGTGAATGGAAGTCTGTTTAGAAGGAACTGGTGGGAGAATGTGTTCTAAAATATAGTGTGTCAATAGGAAATCTGAGGGGTAGCAAGGTCAACGGATCAGAAGATGACTGTCATTAAAAAGATAGTTTGTTGGGGCACCTGGCTTCGAGGGTTCCACATTCACCACCGACAAAGAGGGCAGAGAGGGACTAAGGAGGCTCGGCTGCTTTCCTGAAATACAGAAAAAAAAAAGAAAAAAGAAAAAAGAAAACAGGCCCAGATGAGCCCTCAAACTCACAGCAGGCCTCTGGTCCTATCTGCATTTTAGAAACTTCACGCTGGCCTGGGCTGCGAAATGAATGGAAGGAAGGAAAAGCGGAAGCAGAGGAACCAGCAAAGAGGGCGGTAAGTACACTTGCTGTTGTGGGTCAAACTGCACCCCTCCATTGGCTTTCAGCAGACACCAAATCTGCCACCACCATGATCGTGGACTTTCTAGCCTCCAGAACTTCGGGAAATGAATATTTGTTGTTCATTAGCCATCTAGTTTATGATGCTTCCATTATAGCAGTCTGGACTACTAAGGCCGTGTCAGCGAAAGTTTGACAGGTTGGTCCAAGCATTCCGAATCCTGGGAGTCGGGCTGTGCAGTGAATTCGGGACAGCTCACAGAACTTCAGCGTGGCCTGGGCGCCCCACTCTACACTGTGCACCTCCATTCGTTTCATTCCATGCCCTCCAAGACACCTGCTTTGCATTTACTTTGAAGTGGTCAACAAACCCACAATCTTCCAGTCCCTACACAGAATTTCTTCCCACTGCTCCCTTTTGTAAATCACTAACGCCACTGGCTAACGTTCACTGAGACCTTACTTCGTGCTGAGCACGGTCCATACATCTTCCAATCTAAGCAGCAGAAGAGAGAGCAGGGGCCTCTAACCCTCTTGCTTTATTCCCTCAGAGGCAGACAAGATGGCCACCGCCCATGCGCACTTGAGCACCCCAGCAAGGAGAATGTCGCTCCTCATGGCTCCCGGGGCAAAGGTTCCAGGAGAGCCCAAGTGGCTCATCTAGAGTCACGTGCTCATCCCTGAACCAATCACTGCAGGCGCAGCAATGGAGCAGAGTGACTGCACAGAGCCGGGTCAGACAGCCATCAGTTCCCCACACAAAGGAGGACCTTGGCAAGAAGCAGGGAGACGGAGTATTGGGCAGAACAACTATAAATGTCTGCCATAATATAAATTATGTTTATAAATATTGATGAAGCCATCTATACCTCTGGCATTTTCAATTAATTGGGCCAATAAATCATTTTTATTTGAGTCGATTTAAGTTGAGTCTCCTATTTGTTGTAAGAAAGAACACTAACTGACTCATTTATTTCCCTCTGTTTCTACCAGAATGTAGGCTGCATAAGAATAGATACCAAGTCTAGCGTGTTCACTCCTATCGCCCCTTTGCCTAAAACAGTGCCTGACACCACAGGCGGTACTCAGTAGATATTTGCTGTGTTTGTGATGATCTGTTTAACATCTGACTTCGGTCCCACCACTTTCACGCAGTACAGTGTTTTGTTCTGTTTTTAATTTTTTTAAACATTTATTCATTTTGGAGAGGGAGACACAGCATGAGGAGGGGAGGGGCAGAGAGAGGGAGACAAAATCTGAAGCAGGCTCCAGACTCTGAGCTGTCAGCACAAAGGCCGACATGGGGCTTGAACTCACAAACCACAAGATCAAGACCTGAGCCGAAGTCTGAAGCTTAACCAACTGAGCCACCCAGGCGCCCCTGTTTTGTTTTTGAAACTCAGCTCTGTGTCCTCCAGATTCTAATCTATAAATATATGTTCCTGTAAGTAACAGGAAGGTAGAGACCACGAATGGCTTTTTGGGTTTTGTGTGTGTGTGTTTATGTTTATTTATTTTTGAGAGTGAGAGAGAGAGAGAGAGAGAGAGAGGGAGCGGGTGGGGGAGGGGCAGAGAGAGGGAGACAAAGGATCCAAAGTGGGCTCTGCCCTGACAGCAGAGAGTCAGATGTGGCCCAAACTTCCATCTACGAGATCATGACCTGGGCTGAAGTTGGACACTTAACTGACTGAGCCTCCAGGCGCCCCGACCATGAATGTTTTGATAGCAATCATATCTTCAGGATCTAGCAGCTTCTGACACATAGAATGCCACCGCCCCTCCAATTATTACTGGTAGAATGAGAGACTAAATGAATTAATAAATGGTAAATACGCATAATGTTAACGTCGCTGCTTGCAGCGGCTTCTGCACTGTGTGGACTCTGCGGACTTTCCACAGAGCCGACGCTTTGTTCTTCTGCAGAGACCCCCATCCAAGGACAGATTTTCACACACACACAAGTCTTCCATAAACCACTGATGCAGGAGGCCTCACAGCGTCAGGCAGTCCTGCCCATCCCCCAGCCCCGCTGGGTTGACGTCAACGGTTCTGGCTTGTTCCCCCTCAAGAGCTCCTAGCTCTTGTTAGCTATGGAGGCAGGTTCCACTGTTACCATGGAAACTGCAGCTGGAGTGGGGAAAGGGAGCGAGGCTGAGGAGTGGGCAGGGAATGGAATTTTCCAGCTCGGGAGGCTGACTGTGTGTGGAATCCAAACACCAGATCAGCACTCAGTCAGTTCTCAGGAAATATTTTGGGAGTGACCGAATAAAAATGGGGGCACTTGGACAAGTGACTTTCTGCCTCTGAGCCTCTTTCCTCATTGGTAAAGAAGAATTATCCCATTGCAAATGCGATTTCAATTAAAATAACCTAGGGGCGTCTGGGTGGCTCGGTCGGTTGAGCATCTGACTCTCCTCAGGTCATGATCTCATGTTTTCGAGTTCAAGCCCCGTATCAGGCCCTCTGTTGTGAGCAGAGAGCCCGCCCCGGATCCTCCGGAGCCTCCGTCCCCCTCCCTGGCTACCCCTGTCTCAAAAATTAACATATTTAAGATAAAAGCAGAGGGCCAGGCACTTTATGAATCAAAGTTTCTCAAGGATGGTCTTCGGACCTGCTCAGTAATTATTTATAAATTCCAGATACACTTTTTCTTTTCCTTCTTCTGTTCTCTAAGAGGAATGCAGTCATCTCCCCTCTCCACCTGACCACACTGCCTTCTCACTAGAGTTCCAGATAAAAATACAGGAAACCCCGTGTGCCCAAGGGCCCTACCTAATACTAAAAAAAATGGCATCTACCCAAAATTCAGATTTAACTGGGTTATCCTGTTTGCATCTGCTGAATCCGACAACCCTACCTCTCACCCCAGGCTGCTCTGTGACAAATGAAAAGTTGGTTTTGTCCGCCCATCTAACAGACGGCTCGCTTACCAGCAACTGAGTCCAGCCGCAGCACGCCCGTTTGGGGGGACTTCGTCCAGCCCTCTGGGGAGCAGTCAGACAGCATCGGTTCTGTGTCAGGCACCAGTTAGGCCCGTGGACACTCGCCCAGACAGGGCTGTGGCTCTAGTCAACTGATGGAATCAGTTCTTTTCAGTCGGAATACAATGGATCTGGTAAAAATGCGATCCGATAGCATTCTAAAACCGGAATTTACTTTTTACGGATTAACACGCTGCCCAGATCCTGACGTAAAGGTAACGCGGCATAAAACACACCACCTGAGGCCCCTGGGCACAACGAGGGACGTCCCGTCGTCCCACCTGAGAGCTCTTCCATCACAGGGCTGGTCTCCCGCCACCGAGGGTTTTCCAGGGGCCGTTGCGCCGGGGCTGCAGGGCGCGCGTGCGCACTCGGTACCCACTGCCTGACCTGGAGATGCCCGTTCGCTGGGCCCCAACCTGTCCTCTTAAGAGCCGGGAAGCGCTTGGAGACCGCAACTGAAGGCCACAGCAAGGGAACGCCTTGATTCTACTGCCTGTTCTCCGTCGAACGCAGGGAACGCCTTTGGCCTGGCTTGGGCCTACTCCAGGGCGCATGCGCAGTGGGCCGGCCCCGCCCCCTTCACGGGGGAGAGGGTGGTGCCTTCCTGGGCCGTGGGTTTGGGCGGCTACTTCGAGCCCCGCGAGGCGTCCTGGACTGTGGTTTCCTCTCCCTGCGGCGACTCCCGTGGCATCCCCCCAAGACTTCGGAGCGGCTCCCGAAGGCCGGCCGGCCCATCCTGCGCCCCATCCTGGCCTGCGAGCCCTCTGAACTGGAGGTTTCCTGTGACGACCGCGGACCGGAGGGAGAGCAAGCCCGGGAGGGGCGTCCTGAATGAGGAGTGGCCGTGGGAGTCTCCTCCGCAGCTTCTCGGAGACGGGCGTGTCCGTGCGTGAAAACCCACCCTGTGTAAGTGCACAGCCCGTCCGTCCTTGGAAGCACGTGAGCAGAGTTGCGCAGCCCTCCCCCACATCTCGTTTTAGGCAGACTCCGACCCCCCTCGCAGGACCCCCTCGCATGCTGTGCGGTTTCTTCGGCGGGCGCCCAGCCTTGTGCAACCGCTGCTGTCCTTGCTCTCTTCACGCGGCCCTCCTCCGGGCCTTCCGTGCAAATGGGGCCGTGCAACGCGTGGTCTGTGGCGTAACACTGTTGGGGTTCTAGCGTTTACCGGGCGTGGGATTCCCACCTCTTTTCAAGGAAGATCTTTTGGGTCCCGAACTGCTCTACTGGGAGTTTAAACGCATTGTCCAGTCTTGTTCAGGCATGGTGGGAGTGCCACCGCCCCTCCCCCCCCAACCCCCTACCCCCCGTAACCTGCGCTCCGTTTTGCCAATTTCTGTTTTTCTCTGGATCAAGCATTTTTATTAGGATTTTCTTCAGATTCATCACTATTGGATCCTAGGGGGTCTCTTAAAGATGCCTGGGTGGTTCAGCTAGTTAAGCCTCCGAATTCAGTTCAGGTCATGATATCACGGTTTGTGGGTTTGAGCCCAGAGCCCGGAACCTGGTTCAGAGTCTGAGTCTCCGTCTCTCTCTCTGTCCCTCCTCTCTCTCTCTCAAAAATAAAAAAAAAAAAAAAAAAAAAAAAAGATGCTGACTTTGTTTACTGACTAGTTTGGCCTTAGATCCAGGTCCTCTCGCTTGCAAGTGTGAGGCTGTGGAGAACTGCTCAGCCTTTCTATGTCTCTGTTTGCAGGAGATCATTGTTCCTAGGTTGGAGTTATTACATAGAAAGTCTTAGTGCCTTGGCACAAAATCCAGATAAAAATGTTAGGTGTTATTAACTTGTAGGGATTCCTTTTTGGACAGAGAAGCAGATGGGTCAAGAAATGGATGCTATTAACAACCCATGGACTAGGGCATAAAATTCTTTGGGAAACCCATTTTTTATGACTCAGACCATTTTGTGGCTCATAATTCTTAGCTCCCTGCGAATTGGTAGGAAGTTTATATCCCCCTCCACACACCACCAGTATTATTTTGATAACTTGAGTTCTTAATATTTTCTCAGGAAATTGTGCATCTCCTAATATTTGCAGATTTATTAAGTTAAAATTAAAGGGCGTGGTGTGAGGAGTGTAGTCTCTAAAGGCAGAAACAAGGATTAGAGGCCTGAGCTTTGACCACCTTTGGTGCCTTGAGCAATGTGCTTGACCTCCTGAGGCTCTAACTCCGTCTGCAGAATTGGGCAATAACGGGACCCTACCTTCCCTTGTTGTCAAGAGGATTAAATGGCAATCTTTGACTGAACACAGCACCTGGCAGCACAAAGAAAGTTCCGCAACTATCAGCTGTTGTTGTTTTCATTCTGCAGCATTCTTTCCAATTAAAACAGCTTAGGGATTGTAAACCTCTGTGAACTAGTTAATTAAAAGGAGCTGGGAAGCCTTCCACTGTTCTAGGCCTTGGAACACATTATGGAACAGAGAAATTACTTGTTCCTTGAAAGTTGGAAGGAAGTTTCCATTCCTACTCCAGTCACCCTTTGGGGTCATGCTTTTTCTTTCCTTTGGGAGGCACTGTTTATATTCTCCCCTTCCATTTTGCTTTTGTTTTATTTTTATTTAAAGTTTATTTATTTGAGAGGGGCAGAGAGAGAGAGAGAGGGAGAATACCGTGCAGTCCGTGCACAGAGCCCAACATGGGGGTCAAATTCTTGAAGCCCTGAGATCATGACCTGAGCTGAAATCAAGAGTCGGACGCTCAACCAACTGAACCACCTGCGCACCCCTTGCTAAGAGTTTTAAATTTAATACTAAAGAATGAGGTCAGTAAACAGTCTCTATAAAGGGCCAAATAGTAAATATTTCAGGCTTTGTGTAGTACCTGATGTCCATTGAAATTAATCAGTCACTATAGTATGAAAGCCACAGATAGTGTGTAAATATGGGTGTGGCTGTGTCCAATCAGATATTATTTAAGGACATTGAAATTTGGATTGCATGTAATTTTCATGTGTCAAGAAATACTATTCATCAGATTTTTTTTAAAGCCATTTAACCACTTTTGAATTCAACCACGTTGTATGCAGACTGCACGAAAACAGACGGTGGGCCAGATTTGGCCTGCAGGCTGTAGTTTGCTGACTCCACCGTAGAATTTCATGGCATAGTGACTTGTGGTGTGATCTGGAGTTGGAAAGACTTGGTTCTGACGCGCATTCACTGTACGTTTTTGGGCAGGTTCCCCAGCACTCCGAGCCTCCTGTTCTTCACCTTGCAGCTAGGCGTCATTACTGACAGTCCTACCTCCTTGGACTGTTAAGTGGAGATAATACATGTGGAAGGTCTTGCTCCGTGTTGGGAGTCTAGTGAATCACGTGTTAGGTATTTCCCGTTCTGTTCTGAGAGTTAGTTGAATACAATGATGTGTTAGAGGGTGGCGCTGGGTGACTCGGGTTTAAATTCTGGCCACTTATTAGCCATGTGACTTTGGGCTGGTCACTCAACCACCCTCCCTCCCTTTCCTCATCCCTAAAATAGAGATTATAATTGTACCCACTTTAGACAGTTGTCTAAAAGATTGAATAAGCTACACTTTATAAAGTGCTTGGAAAAATTCCTGGCACATATTAATTCTCAATTAATATTAGCTATTATTATCTCACAATAAAATATATTTGGGGTCCCCAACCCCTGTGCTGTGTTGTTAAGATGTGAGATTTGTGCCCTCACTGAAGTGGTACAATTTACAAAGCAGAGGACTTACTTGCTCATTGGAAGTGTGAAGAAAGTTGCCTGAAAATGGAAAGGGCTCAGAGGACTCTTTCAAGAAAGCTGTTCCTTGACATTTGCCAAGTTTTTATCATCTGCCTTCCTTTCAAGAATGGTAACATTTCATTATGGCTTTCAGATTTAATAGCCTGGTGACGTACCCCGTGGTGGCTGGCAGCTCGGGTGTCTCACAGATTTGAGTTTGATTCCGGACTCTGCCGCCTGCTGGCATGTACCTGGGACGAGACAGCTAACCTTCCAACTCTCAAGGCTCGCCTCGGAGCTACAAGACTTGGATAATGATAGTATCTCCTCACAGAATCACAGATTTAACATCATCATGCGCTTACAGGCCGGGTGCCAGGCTCTGCCCCCTGCAGGGCTTGGATAAATGATAGCTACTACTTTTAGTATTCTCCAGGGTACTCTTAAAGCAAGACTCATTTGAGAGTGAAAACCATTTGCTAGTTCTTAAATGGGCAGCCTTCCCTCCTACTCTAGGTTTGGACTGCTTAATACTACTGTAGGAATTATTTGTTCTGAGGAGATTGCCTTTGTCAATCCATTAGTCATCAATTTATTTGTTCTCAAAAAAGGGGGCCATTTCTTGGAGATCTTCACCGCATTTGAAGAGGATCGTATTGGCAAGTAGTAAGTGGTGTAGACCGAAAGACCTAGGTTTGAATCTGGGCTTTCTCAACCAATTGGATGTTGACTTTGAGGGGATGACATCCTCTCTGAGCTGCAGATTTCTCATCTATAAAATAAATATATTCTGCTTTCTTTAAGATTATTGGGAGAACTCATCCAGATATATATTTTTTCTAATAAATTTATGTAGATATAATTCACATACTGTACAGTTCACCCACTTAAAGTGTACAATTCAGTGGTGTTTAATACCTTCACAGAATTGTGGACCACAAGCAATTTTAGAACATTTTAAAAAATATTTTTATTTTTGAGAGAGCAGGGGAGGGGGACAGAGAGGGGGAGACAGAGAATCCCAAGCAGACTCCGCACGGTCAGCACAGAGCCCAATGCAGGGCTCGAACTCATAAACCATACGATCATGACCTGAGCCAGAATCAAGAGTCATACGCTTAACCGACTGAGCCACTCAGGAGCCCCTTAGAACATTTCCATTACCCTGTAAAGAAACCCTCACTCCATTCCCGTCTTCCCCAGCCCTAGGCAACCGTTAATCTTTCTATCTCTACGGATGCACCTGTTCCGGGCAGTTCATATGAACGGAAGCATACAATATGCAAGCCATCACGACCGGCTCTTTTATTTAGCGTAATGTTGCCAAAGTCAGCCCACGTTGCGGCATGTGTCAGCGCTTCATTCTTTTTAACGGCCAAACCGTCTGTCGCATGGGTGGACCACATTTTATTTATCCATTCATCCGCTGAGAGACTTTTGGGTTGTTTCCACATTTTGGCTATGATGATAATGCTGCTGTGAACATTCATGTGTAAGTTTTTATGTGGGCATATGGCTTTATTTCATCTAGAAATGGAATTGTCGGGTCTTCTGGTAACTGTTTAACCTTTTAAGGAACTGCCAGACTGTTTTCAAAGTGGCCCCCAGATCATTTTTTAAAGCGCTTAACCTGGTGCCTGACACAGAGCAAGTACCTCAACAAGACAGCTATTCTGGTAACACATCGTCGTTGTAAGAAGAATGTTTTCGAAAGCCACTCTCCCAATTTAGTTAACAGAATTGGCAAGCCATCTGCCTTTTTTAATGCCCCGTAACAATTTGTGCAGACGAAGAATAATTAGTTCCTCAGGCATTTGTAGGACATTTCCAGTCAAACTGAGATTTCAAGTATTTTCTGCTTCCCTAGAAAATGATGCATTTCTTTCAGGTTTTCCAGTTCGTTAGCATAGAGTCACATGGCATAGTGGCCGTAGAGTCTGGCCTCTGGAGTCATTTACAAGGTGTGCAAGTTTGAGGGAAACACTGTGAACCTTAGTTTCTTGTCTGTAAACCAGATGAGGACACCTGTCTCACCCGTTTGAAGGATGAGCTACAAAAAACATGTAAGGCTAGACGCAGTCTGTAGCACCCGAGAAGCACTCAATAAATATTAGTTTTTAATCTCCTAGAGATGGTGCGGTTGAAAATCCCTGTGCTAGGTTATTAAAATGTACTGGAGAGAGTCTTAACACATAGAAGTTCTTTGTAAAAAGATTTTTCCTAACTTTTTTCCTATCCCTTTGATAGTCAGTTTTGGTCACTTTTATTTTCCTTGAAAATGTTCCTTTTCATTAAGTTTTCATATGTGTTAGTCAAAACCTATTTAATATTAATGCGTTTGCTGTAGCTTTTAATAGGTCATATATTTGCATGATTCAAAATTCAAAAAGGAGAAACGAGTATGGATTGAAAATTTCCTTCCTGCATGCAGTCCTCACCCTCCCTATTGAATGCCAGTTTCACTAGTTTTGTGAATAATCTTTCCAGAGTTATTCCGTGCATCTAGAAGCAAACATAAGGGGGCACCTGGGTGGCTCAGTCAGTTAAATGTTCAACTCTTAGTTTTGACTCAAGTTGCGATCTCAGGGACGTGGGATTGAGTCCTGCTCACAGCGTGGAGCCTGCTTAAGATTTCTCTCCCTCTTTCTCTGCCGCTTCTCCACTCACACACATGCATGTGCACGTTCCCTCTCTCAAAAAATGCAAATATATACTTTTGTTTCCCTTTTAATTTAACAAATGAAGTGTTCAACTCTTTGGCTTTCCACTTAACGACGTATCCTGGAGATCACTCCATGAGATATTTCTCGTTCTTTGGGAACTTTTTATTATATGTAATATATAGAATTTGTAAAATCTGTATCTCTCATCTCCAGCTGTTTTTCTGCTTTACATGTCTGCTTTTATCTGAATGCCTTTTTCTTGTTCTCTTTAGATGTATCTCGTGATGTGCCTTTGGCAAAACCAACCAGGTAAGAACTCGTGTTCTCTCCCAGCCTGACCATCTGCACCGTGGAAGCCGGATCACCTCTCCGTGTCATCTTGATCATGTCCTGTGGTGTCGGCATGTGAGTATGTGTGGAAATCATGCCATTTCCCGGGAGACTTGGGTGAGATTTGAGAGGTGGTTGCCCCTAGGAGGACTTCCTGCAGTGTGCTGGATCGTGATGGCCGGGGGTCTCCGGTCTTTAAACGGCCTTCGGGACCCTACAAGGGTCTGACTTCTCTCTGCAGCGTTCGGTGTATGCCACTTTGTATTCCTGTTCCGTGGCCCCCGTGTTCCCCTCTGCCTCCTAACCTCTGTCCACACTCTTAACTAGGCATCGGCCGTCTTTCCTCAGCGCCACTCCAGGCCACCCTCTCACCGTACGTGTGCATCTGTAGCACACTTCCCGCCTGTCCCTCACGTCGTGCGGGTACTCGATGGTTTGGCTTCATCCATGGATGTATGTGCCACGCGGGTAGAGACTGTTTCTCTTTCTGCTGTATCCCTAGCGTCCAGGTGTGGTGGACACCCATACCTGTTTCCCGAGCGGTGGAAGAAATGAGCCTGCCATTTTGCCGGGTCAGGATTAGAGCTTTCTGACCGAGAAGCCAGTTCGGGGGAAAAAAGCATGTGGGGAGCCCTGCGTTTTCCAAATAAGTATTTTGATTAGCATGTGATAACTGGCTTCTGAATGCTTTCGCCTCTGCCGAGAGACGGTGCCCAGTGCCCTCGTGGCCGGGGACGTGTGAGAACATTGGCTGGTGGGCGAGCCTTCTCGGCATATGGGACCTCTCGTAGTTCTGGACCTTAACACTGTCTGCCAGACTTGACATAGTTTCCTCTTATGACCTCTGATTTATGACAGGTTGTGCTTTGCCTAGACTTCATCATCTATGTAATTTAACTGCTTGGGGGAGCTATTATTTTAATATTTGAATTGAGGAGCATTTTATGTGAAAGAGTTGATTGCCTTTAATATAAATGTTTGGTTTTCTCTTGTTCAGAAATCCCTTGAGAGGGTTAAAAAATAAAAGTAAGTTTACCCTTAAGGAAAATGTGTTAGATCTGCATCACCGAGGAACTTTATACAAATTTGTGTACTAGAATATTTATCCGTTCAGCACTGAATATATACCTAAGAGTTATAAACACTGAAGAATTGATTTTCTGTCTTTATTTTGCAAAGGGTTGATTTTAACCTATTTATGCAACAACCCACTTCTGTGGGGAGGACTTCCAGAGTTAGAGCTCCCACAGAGACCTCTCCAGAATCCCTACTCAGCCTCTCCTTAGACTTGATCCAAGTACAACCATTTCAAATATAACATTTCCAAAGGAGACCTCTTGAGCCTAAAGGCTCTTCCCGCACCCAAACATGTGATTCAAAGACTCACTAAATAATACTTACATTTACCCAGTTGCCCAAACGAGAAACACAGGAATCATTTCTGATACTTTTTTTCCTTGCCACGCACACACAGATTATCAGCAAGATGTCTCTCTTCTGTCTCCCTGATACGTCCTATATGTGTTCACCTCTGCCAGTGTCCACCGCCACCATGTTGGTTCAGAGTGCCGTCCTTCTCTGCCTGGACAGCTGACTCCTCTCTTCCCCGAATCTCCACTTCTTCACGTGGCAACACGCATCATCTTACAGTGGATTAAGTCAGACCTCGTGTCTAAGTCTTTAATGGCTCCCGTCGCATTTAGGATTCAATTCAAGATCATCTTGACCTATGGTTCCTAAAGAACTGGCTCTTACGTACCTGTACAATCTCATTCTATGCCCCTCAACCCCATTTTTGCTGTCCTCCACCCATTTCTGGTGTCCTCCTATCTTTTTCCTTTATGGTCTTTGTATATTGCTTTGTGTATTGTCTGTCTAGATTATTATTCCCCTTGCTTTTCCCAGGGTTGGTTCTTTCTTACCATTCAGTCTTTGCTTCTCTTTCAGAGAAGCCTTCCCCAACTACTCTGTAACTGCCACACCAACACACCCCTCGTCATTTCCACATCCTGGTTTTTTCTTCAAAGCTCCCACCACGATTCAATTTTCAAGGTTTATTTTGTCAACTTACTTACTGTATGTATCTTTCTAGCTAGAGTGAAGCTTGAAGATACATTTATCAAATAAACGAATTAGGGCAGGGGCCATTTCAGTGTCATTCATAATGAACCATGAACCTTAGTATTGGCCCTTATATGTAGTAGGCACTCATATATTTGTTAAAAGAATGAATGAATGAATAAGTATTTGCTGAGAGGTTTCCATGTATTAAGCTCTGGGATAAGCCATGGGATCATAACACCCAATAGCCCAATCTATTACAGATTTATTGTAGACCACAAGTTCTCAAACTTTTTGATCTTAAGACCCATTTACACTCTTGAAAATGATTGAGGACTCCAGAAAATTCTGTTTCTGTGAATTGTATCTATCTGTCTCTCTATATAGTTTTAGAGATTAAAATGAAAATTATAAATGTATATTAATTCATTTAAAAATAACAGTAAATCCATTACACGTTAATGTAAGTAACATTTTTTTTTCTCAAAATGTCTTAATCCCCAAAACGAAAGATGATCGAGGAGAGCAACATTGTTTTATATCTTTGCAAATCTCTTCAACATCTGGCTTAAATGAAAATAGCTAAATCTTCCTCTGCATCAGCATTCTGTCCATCAGCCTCAGGAGAATGCCACTGCGCACTTGGGGAAGAAATGAGATTATTGCTATAGATAATTTAGAAGATACTATTTTTGAGATGGTGCTGTGAATTTTTGTGTGTACACTTCAATCTCTTTTTAATATAAACTTGCAATGATGTTTATGACACCTCCATAGATCAAAAACTGAACAGAAAAATGCAAGGATATGTGGGGTTCGAAGACATAAGCCTGCAGGAATTTTGATCTTGAAATAGGCAGAGGAAGTTCACAGCCGGATTGCTGAGGAGTAATGAGGTCCAGAAGTCCCAATGCATATTGAGGTCCTAGGCTCGTTGTGTCACATGGGCTGGGCTGAGATCCTCCTGACATGAAATGAGGCTGGAAAAACTAGTGGCGCTTACTCAGAGCTTCAGCTTATATTGTGACTAGGGGCAGTAGGTAAAAAGACAGCCACGTAGAGAGGGCCCAGCCTAAGTAACCTTAAATCTTCCTCAGTAGATAATATGCTCTCTTACCCCAGCTGACAATATAAAACTGGTCTGAGGATTAAGTTTCTCATGGGCAGGTAGAGATTAAAAAAAAAAAAAAAGAAAAGAAAAGAAAAGCTAGACATGGAGGAAAGAGAAGTTCTGAGAGAAAGGGATAAAGATATACCATAGGAGAAACACTTAGAAACTAAAATTGCAAAGCACAGTGTTAAACTTGGGAAAACCTATAATAAGCAAGACAACAAAATCAACAGCCAAGACATGAATTCACTCCTGACAAAATGCAATTCAAATCAAATAGTTTTAGTGTGACTTTAAGATTCTTGAAGGATGAAGAACAGCATTCATAAAATGTTCATCCATTTGAGAAAAGGTGGGTATAAAAAAGGACCAATTGAAAATCTTAGACATGAAAAAAAATAGCCATTGTAAAACACATCAAGAGAAACAGTCTAATGGACACAGTTAAAAAGAGGAATTACAGAGGTCCCTGGCTGACCGAGTTGGTAGAGCATATGACTCTTGATCCTGGGGTCATGAGTTCAAGTCTCATATTGGGTATAGAGTTGACTATATATATATATATATATATATATATATATATATATATATAATTTTTTTTAAAAATTAAAAATGTATATATATATATATATATTTTAAGAAGAGGAATTATTCAGAAAGCAGCCCAGGAAAGAATATAAAAAATAGAGAAGATAAATGGAAGATAGATGAAGAAGGGCCAATATGCTCCAGTAGGCTGAGAAGAAGAGAATAGAATTAGAATGGAAAAAAAGCTATTTTGACCAAGACATACTGGGCATGAATTCTCCAGAAGGGAAGAAGAACCTTCATCAAGCACACAAGTCCTAAGCAGGAGAAAAATGAATCCATACATACTACCTATTCTAAAAGCTGCAGGGAGACATTTCAACTCACAGCAGACCTCACCAGTGTCTGAAGACTTTGGAAAAAATATCTTCCAAATACAGAGAGAAGATGAGGGTCACCTTAGAATTCCATACCTAGATAAACTGCCATTTAGAAATGTCTTTTAAAGCCATCTTTAGAAATACGAATAGATAGGGGCGCCTGGGTGGCTCAGTCGGTAGAGCGTCCGACTTCGGCTCAGGTCATGATCTCGCGGTCTGTGAGTTCGAGCCCCGCGTCGGGCTCTATGCTGACAGCTCAGAGCCTGGAGCCTGCTTCGGATTCTGTGTCTCCCTCTCTCTCTGCCCCTCCCCACTCATGATCTGTCTCTCTCTGTCCCAAAAATAAATAAACATTAAAAAAAAATTAAAAAAAAAAAGAAATACGAATAGATAGAATACCTTATACAATACCTAAAAGACTTATTGAAGGATTTATTTCAGTGAGGAAAAAAAAGATGACTGTAGAGAGGAGTGAAATTTAAGAAATCAGAATGAAAGAATAAATTATCAAAATATGGATAAATATAATTAATTATTGAGTCTCAAACATTTTTTGAGTTTTTAAAAAGGAACAGCTAAGGGATACATGGGTGGCTCAGTTGGTTGAATGTCTTACCCTTGATTTCAGCTCAGATCATGATCCCAGGGTTGTGGGATCAAGCCCCACGTCAAGCTCGGTGCTAATTATGCATATGCTGCTTGGGATTCTCTCTCTCTGCCTTTCCCCTGTGTGCTCTCTCTCTCTTAAAATAAATAAATAAACTTAAAAAAAAATTTAACACTAAGTATAGCCAGCTAAAATTCTGGATAATAACTAGGAAGGGGGAAATAGGAAATTCAATAAATTGCTAAGGTATTCCAGAATATCCTTTATTATTTTATGCTTTGTTAAAAAATACATATACGTATGAAGAAAAAATATATATATATACACATTTGTGTATAAATTAAGAATTTAAAGATAGATAATAAAGTAACTGAAATATAATCGAGAGTTTCCACATTAGCAGAGGTGAAAAAGGAATAAAGAAAATTTGATCTACTCAGTAGAAGGCAAGAGAGGAGAAAATAAGAAGCAAAGGAAAAGGCACATTCAACAAGCAAATACATCAGAAATTGAAAATGCGAGAAGATGAACTCCTCTGTTAAAAGTAAACTGACAGATTAAGTTTTTAGGTATTCACCTTAACAGAGGAAACCATGGACTTGTTCCTGCCTAAAAATATGGCCTTGAAACGTAAAGCAAAAGCTAAAAAAATTACCAAGAGCAGTGGATAAAACCAAAGGCATACTATGTGATATTATTATGACTATTTAGAACTGATATATTAAGCAGAGAGAAAATTAGTAAGTAAACACATAGTTAATAAGTCTGATCTTACCAACACAAATAGAAATTGCTAGCTAACAATTACAGAGTACTCATTCTTTTCTCACGCATTGAACAATTAAAAATTGATTACATCCTTAGATCACAAAGGAAGTTTTAACAAATATGAAATAACGCATGGGCAATATCCTTTGGCTGTAATGCAGTTTAATTAGAAATCTATAATCAAAAGACTTTTGAAGAACTTGGGAATCTGGACACATTCTTTAATGTCATGAAGAGGAAATCTGATGGAAACGATATAACCCAGTACCGAACAACAGAAATACAAAAGCGGTTCAGGTGGTATTTGGAGGAAAGTTATGGCCTTAGGTGTATCTGTTAAAAATCACGAAAGATTAAAAATAAATGAGGTAAACATGCAACTCAAGACGCTCAGAAGAGAAAACCAAATTAGTGGGAGAAAGGAAATAATAAAATTAACAGAAATTAATTCAATGGAAAAGAAGAAAGAATATGGTCAAAAAGCCAAAAGCCACTCGAAACACATAAAATTGTCAAATCTTTAATAAAACTGATGAAGAACACAAGAATAGATGAAACGATACTGGTACTAGAAAAGGTGACCTATCACCAATGCAGAAGCGATTAAAACCAAAGAGAATGCTGTGAATAATTGTGCGCTGATAAGTTTAAGTGAAATCGACAGTTTTCTTGTAAAATATAAAAATGACCAAAATGACTCAAGACAAAACAGAAATATAAGTCCCAAACTTATGAGGAAATAAAGTCCAAAATATTCCATGTAAAAAGACATCAGATCTGGACTTTACAGTGAGTTATACTAAACTTTCAAAAAGCAGAAAGCCCCTATTGTTTGTAAACAATCGTGGAGAATATAACAGCAAGATAATAATCCAAGTCATTTTATAAGGCTGGTGTAACCTTGATACTAAAACCAGGCAAAGATAGCCTAGTTAAGAGCTTAGACGCAAAAAGCAAACATGGAATATAAACCAGTAGTCTCCAGCTGTATGTGTATATAAATCAGACCCTCGTAATCATGGTCAAGTAAGGTTTAGGAATGCAAACGTGTTTCAACAAAAAATTTGCCTTAATTCTCCATATTAACATTATATAAAATAATAAAGTCTCATCTTCCCAATAGATATAGAAAAGTCATTGTATAAAATTAAACTTATTCATGCTAAAGGTTTTAGAAAACTAGAAGTTAAGGGAATTTCCTTAACCCCCAACAAAGAGGTTCTACACAAAAGCTTGTGAACATTTTTACTTGTTGGTGAAAGACAAGAAGTGTCCCCACCTCAGAGGTCCTGGTCACTGCATTAATGGGAATGAAATGAATTACAACTGTCAGAGTAAAAAATTGTTATTAATAAAGATGTTAACATTACAAAAATCCAGGAAAATCTATAGACAAGCTAACAAGTATTAGAACTAATAAGACGGGTAAGCAGATTTCACTGGATACAAAATCAACATATAAAAAGCAAGAGCAGATAATCCTTCCCCAAAACTCCTAATCCAAGACAAATCATGAGTAAATACTAGACCAACTCACTGAGAGACATTCTATAAAATAACCTGACTCGTACCTCAAAACGGCTAAAGTCGCAAAAAAAACAAGGAAATACTGAGAGACTATCATAGCCCAGAGTTGCCTAAGGAAAAGTAATAATGTGTCCTGGCTAGGATACTGGAACAGAAGGAAGAGATTTATAGAAATAGGTAAAATCCAAATAAAGTGTGTAATTTATTGAATAGTTCTGAACTAAGGTTAATTCCTTCATTTTCACAATGTACCAAGGTTATGGAAGATGTTAATATCAGGGGAACTGGGTAAGAAATCTTTATCCTATCTTTGCAAGCTTCCAGTAAACCTGACGTTATTTAAAAAAAAAAAAAATACCACAGTTGTAACCCCCAAATAATAGATTAGATAAGTAATAGGAAAAAAGACTTCCTAAAGTCAAATTGAAATCCCAATAGGATATCTTTTTTGAGTTGTTTTTCTTTTTTAAATGATTTCTACACTCAACATGGAGCTTGAACTCACGACCCTGAGGGATTAAGAGTCACATGCTCCACTGACTGAGCCAGTCAGGTGCCCTCACAATAGCATATTTCATCAAACTTGACAAGCTTAATTCTAAAAGCCATTTGAAGATGGAGGGCTAAGAATAGCCAAAAACATTTTGAAAAGCAAAGTAGGGCAGATGCCCTTTTAGATATCAAGATACCGAAAGCTGTAATAATTGCTGTGATGTGTCAATACACAGAGATAGACAAATGGGCCAGTGGGACAGACTAGAGCGTTCTGGAACAGGCCTTCTTATGTGCAGACACATACATCAGGAGAAAAATCAGATTCCTACCACAAAACATACAGAAAAGTAAATATTAAAAAAGAAAAGAACCACCACCATTACCAAGGCTATTAGAGTATCTTTACGATTTCAGTGTGGGTAGGGATTTTTAAGGAATAAAAAGCAGAAATATGAAGGAAGAGACTTAAATTTTAGCATCAGCATTTAACACTTCCGTAACAAAGTATCGATGGCTTTTCTTTTGACTTGTTTATGGTACATATTTCAGACTTCTATTTAAGTGCAATGGGGGGTGGGTAGGGGACGGGGGGGGGTAAATCAAACTGGAACGTGATTATCTTATTTGCCTTTAAAGACCACCCTGGATGGTGTGGAGAGAATATTGGGAGGGAAGGGGTTGCAGTGGAAGCAGGTGATCCAGTGAGTAGGCTAATAACCAGGGGAAATCACGGTGATTAGGACTGTCACGAAGAGGCAAAACATTGGACAAATTTGGACTGTCTTGGATGTAGAGTTGGCAGGACTTGCTGATGAATTAATGAGATGGCGACGGTAAGGGAAAGAAGAATCAAGAGCAATTGTGAGATTTTTGGCTACAGCAACTGGTGCTGCTTATAGAAATATATAGAATTATAGAATGAGGAAAAGGGAAGGATTTATTTTAAATGCTGTCAGTTCCTGTTAGATATGCAGGTGGAGCTGTCAGGTACAGGAGCTTCTGGGCAAAGTTCTGTGGCCAAGGATTCAAGTTGAGGAGCTTTTGGCGTCTAGGTGGTGGTCAAACCGAGCCTAGGGAGCGCATGTTGATGGAGAAGTCTAGCGACTGAGTTCTGAGCGTTTAGAGGTTGACCAGAGCAAAGGCCAGCTGAGAGGACGGAGAAGAGGCCACTGGAAACCAGGGTAGTGTCCTATCATGTCACAGAAAAATAAGAGAGTGTGGGTTTTTGTTACTGTTTCTTTTAATGAGGATGTCGAATGTTACTGAAGGATCAAGCAAGATTAGGGGCAAGTTTCCTAGCTGCGGAGGGGGTTGCTCAGCAGTTGCAGCGGGTGGCATGGTAGGGGGAGAGGCTGTGCAGTGAGGCCCGCGACTCAGTGACAGAAGACCACTCTATCCAGAGCGGTTTGGGGGGCAGGGGGAAGGGAACGCTGAGGAAAGGAGTGCGGGAGCCCCGAGGGCATGTGGTATCTGAAGGGAACGAGTGATCCAGGATCCAGAGAGACACTTGTTCTGCAGATGGAGGCCTTTGAGGAGAGAGAACCGGGTCGGAGAACGTGCTAAAATCGCCACCCCCGGCACCATATCCAGACATTCGCGTCACCCGGGGAGCTCCAGAACCACCCACGGTGGGGCCCTGGGCAGCTCCGGGGTTGACAGCTCCCCGGCTGATCTTGAGGTGTAGCCAGGTGTGAAAACCTCTCACCTAAGGGTCGCACCACGTTCCCGCGCAGGGGTGCCTCTCGAATCTCCGGAGAGGCTGCTGGGGAACAGAGGGTGCGCCGCGCGCACAGTGTTTTCATTCGGATCGTATGTCCGCTGTGGCGCTGCCGGCTGAGACCAGACTCTTGTAGCCTTGGGAAGCTTAAAACACCCCCCACCCCAAGCCGGTAGCTTCTTAATGTAGCCAGCAACCACTCGTTTCTATTTATACTTACTATGTATAAATAGAACATTTAATTTTGGGCACCATATTCTGTGCGGTTGTAAATAACCTGCTTTTCGTAATTAAGTATCTTATGAATTTGTTCCCCGAACATTAAAATCCTACATTTTTTATTAGCCACGTAAAGTTACAGTGTATGGATTGACCAGAATACAGTTTAATTCTTCTGCGGGGTACACTTTTCTAATAAAAAAAAAAAATGATGCTCCACGAATATGCTTGCGTACAATCTTTCACGCTTCGCTGCTTAGCTTTGCTTTCGTCCTTTGAGAGTGGAATAGTTGGATCAATGGTACATTAATGAACTTCGTATAATTCATTGATTTTACTACTAGAAAAGAAATTCGAATTTATATCAAACAGTATCGGTTGGAGCAGGGGAAAATATCCTCCCTTCATCCTCCTACCCTCACCCGCAATTCCTTTTCCTTGGAGGTAACCAGTTCGCAATTTCTTGTATTCTTTGAGCAAGTTTTACCTGCAAATGTGTTCATCCTTAACAAACAAACAAATGAAAACACTTACCAGCTCGTTCCTACAAACGTGAGCAACTTGTCCTTAGTCTCGGACAGCCGCCCCTCGCTGCGGTCCCGGACTACCGCTCCCCGCGTCCTCTGCGGTCAGCGGTGTGCGGACCGGCGCCGCGGGAGGTCCGCAGGGTCTGTGCCGGGCCAAGTGCAGGGCGGCTTGTGGGGTCTTCTGGGCTTCGTGCGGGCGCTGGTGGGGTCTGTCCGAGGGCCCTGCGGGTGGTGGGGTCTGTGTGGGGTGCTGCGGGATAGATTCAGGGGTCTATACGGGACACTGCATGACAAATCGCGGGGTCTGTGTGTGACGCTGCAGGACAGATTGCGGGGCCTGTGCGGACACTGCGGGATCTGTGGGGCGGCTGCGGGGATCCATATCGGGGTCTGTGCGGGTGCTGGTGGGGTGGCTGTGGGATCTATGCGGGATGCTGCGGGCATCTGTATGCGGATCTGTGCGGGGCGGCTGCGGGTTCCGTGCGGGACGCGGCGGAGTCTGTGCGGGCTCTGTGCGGGACGCAGCGAGGTCCGCCCTGTCTGGTGTGCAGTCCATGCGTGACTCTCCGCGGCGAGTCCGCCAGCGCCAGTGCGCTCGCGTGAGGTGCCAGCCTCCTTCCTCGTTGCCGGTTTCCGGCGCAGTTCAGCCTTTACCGCCCGGGACCCAAGAGCTCCCGGCTTATGGAGGGACTAGCCCCGCGTCTCTCGCATGTCCTGGATGGAAAAGTGTCATCTCCCACTTTCTCATTCTTCACACTTCAACGTACATGATTTTGCCTGCAGGATTTCCACTTTTTGGACATATATATGTTTTTTCTTTTTCTTCATTGGTTTTGTGTTTGGGAGCCATTAGTCGGCCTTTCTCTGTGTCATCCCTTTCTTTGTATGGGGGTCTCACACCCCCCCCACACCCCCTCCACATCCCCTCTTCAAGACCTCTGTCAGGGGCCCCTGGTGTTGGCTCTGTTGACGTCAACCTCCTGCCTTCGCGCCAAGCCGTCGCGACGGCAACCGCAGCCTGATTGGCAGCACTCAGGGGCGTGGTGAGGGGGCCTGGGGTGGGCAGCTTGGCCTCTGATTGGCCTGCGCTGCAGCCCCGCCTCTGCAGAGAGCCTGACAAGGAGTCGCGCGCCGGGGCTCAGTGCAGACGCTGGGAGCCGCGGGAGGACGAGGTCGGAGCTGAGGAGCGGACATGTCCACCCTGGGCTGGTGGCGCCGCCGGGCGCCAGGGGCCCTGTGGGTGTGCTAGACCGTGCACGCGGGCTGCGCCTTGGCCGAGCCGTGGGGCCCCAGGTGGTGTGGTGAGGGGAGGTGAGTCCGGCCGGATCCCCGCCCTGCACGTCTGTGTCAGGACGGTGTCCGGATGCCGCTTGAGGCAGCACGGCGGTCACACGCCGAAGTCTGGGACCCTGGTCAGATGGGGAAGGGGAGGCGGCTGGCGGACACTGCCTGGCGGGGGTTCTCAAGGGGTCTTGGACGCGGGTTGCCGCGCTTGCCGCGGGCGCCATCTTGCGTGTCCAGCCGGGGTCTCGGGGACGGGCTGCCCCTCTGAGGTGGCCGCGGAGCCGGGGGGCTGCTGCGCCATCTTGCCTGGTGGAGGGAGGGGACAGGGATGGGACGACCACGGACTTCTGTCAAGCGAAGCCGCCAGGGTGGGTGCTGGGTAAGTGGCGGGCTGGCCGGGTCTGGGGGCTGCAGACCACTACGTCCATCCCACGGCGTCCCTGACACCCAGGTCTCTCAGGCTGTCCCTGCATCTTTGCCAGATTTTGTGGGCGGGGCTTGTTTTGCCGCAGTGGCGGCGGGAGGAGCTACCAGCCACAAGGGGCGGGGCCAAGGGCTTCATGCCTATGGGATATTTTCTCAGGGCTGTGAGTGACGGGAGCCCCGCCCGCCCTGGCGCCATCTTTGGTGTGGGCGGTAAGTTTGTTTCAAGGTGCTGTTCTGATTGGTTGGCTGCGGATTGGGGCGGGGCCAAGGGTGGTCGAAGTTGCGGTTCGCCGATGCTGTGACGGTATTGTTGAGCCACGCCTACCTTGGCGCCATCTTTGATGAGGGTGGCTGAGGTTTGCCGCGCAGGCAGGCGCTATGGTGGCTGGCTGGCCGAAGTGGGGCGGGGCCAAAGGCATAGGGGGCTGTGGTGACCCTGTGTTCTACGCAGTGACTGAAGGCTGCAGGGTCTTGACTACCTCGCACCTTCTTTGCTAGTCTGAGGTCTGGCTGCAGAGGCTTGCTGTGACGGTGCCACCCCAATTGGCATGAGGGCTGAGCGTTGACTTCTGAGAATGGGCCATGGCTAGTGACTCTGAGGCCGTTTTGTTGGCTGGGTCCATGTGGTTTGGACAAGCCAGGCGTTGTGCTAAGTTTGCCGCGATTGCCGCAGTCGCGGCCGCCATGGTACTGTTAGTCCTGAGGTACAGGGCTACAGGCTGTCGATACGCCCACTGTTACTCCTTGTCCTCATCTAGGCGTGGCAGAAGCACAGCCTTCCCCTGTGGTGGTCGCTCTGTGGTGTGTCTGGCCCCATCTTTTGGCTAAGGGAAATGCTGGGGACAGAGGAGCAGCAGAGCTGTGTTACGCAGACGCTGTCAGCAGGGCTGAGGGGGTGGGGCAATGGACAGTTTGGGGGACTAACCCTGCCGCGGGGCCCCGCCCACACTGGCACTATTCTTGTTGGCCGACAGGTGGCTTCCAAGACTTATGTGCAGGCGCCATCTTGAAGGACGCAGAGCTGCAGGGGGCGGGTCCAAGGGGAGGGGAGGAGCTGCAGAGCTCGGCCCGCTCTAGCGCTATTAGCCGACAGGTGGCAGCCAAGACTTACTACGCAGGCGCCATCTTGAAGGCCCACAGAACTGCAGGGGGTGGGTCCAAGGGGAGGGGCTGCAGAGCTCGGCCCACTTTAGTACTGTTTGTTGGCCAACAGGTGGCAGCCGAGACTTACTGCGCAGGCGCTATCTTGAGTGACATTGGGGCTGGCTATAGCGGGTGGGACCAAGGGGTGGGGCTGCAGAGCCGGGCCCATTCTGGCACTGATGGCCTACAGGTGGCAGCTGAGGCTTACTGCGCAGGCGCTATCTTGAGCCAATATAGGGTTGGCTGCAGGGGCTGGGCCCAAGGGAGGGCTCGAGGAGTTCCGCCTACTCTGTCGACAGGTGGCAGCCAAAACTTACATTCGCAGGCACCATTTGAGTGACAGCGGCCCTGCAGGGGGCGGGGGCGAGGGAGGGATTGCAGAGCCCCACCCACTCGAGTGATATAAAAACCAGTAGGTGACAGCTAAAGCTTATTGCACAAGTGTCACCATCAGTGATGGTGGTATTGCTGGGAGCAGGCTTGAGAGAGGCTTTCATGTTTTGAATAACAGGAGACTGCAGACACCTACCCATTGGGCTTATCGCCTAAGCGCCATCTTGAACGATGGCAGAGCTGCAGGGGGGTGGGTTTGAGGGAGGGGCCTGCAGATCCCTGCCTATCCCAGCGATAATGTTTGTGTCCAGTTAGGTGGCTGCTGAGGCTTATTGCGCAGGCGCCATCTTGAATGACTGCCGAGGGGGCGGGCCCAGAGGTGGCTGCCGAGGCTTACTGCGCAGGCACCATCTTGAATGACGGCTCAGCTGCAGGGGGCGGGCACAGAGCGGGCAGCCGGGGCTTGCTGCACAGGCGCAATCTCAGTGATGGCCGAGCTGCAGGGGGCGGGTCTGAAGGAGGGGCTGTCTGTCCAGATTGATGGGGCTGCAGACCCTGCCCACCCTTGCGCCATGTTGGCCAGTAGATGACTACTGAGGCTTACGGGTGAGGCGCCATCAAGAAGTACCGTGGAGTTGCAGGGAGTGGCTTGAAGGTGATACTGCCGTGTCTGAGTGACTGAGGGGTCCTGGGGAGCCCTGTCCACCTTCGCATGGCTGAGAAAAGGAGTCAGATTTGTTGTGCAGGTGCCAGTTTGCCCAACCTGGAGCGTTTACCTCCCTGTCCGCGCAACAGGGTGTCAGACATGACATTTTCTCAGAAGGACACCGAAGCCAGGTCTCCGAAATATGGGAGCAGGGTTCATCTGTGCAGCCCTGAGGGTCCATTTGAAAAACTGGGGTTCTCCTGTCAATATTTTAATAGATTTGGGGAAGTGTAGGCCTCCAGAAGACTGAAGAGGCGTGCGATGGACATAGGTTTTGGGGTGTGGAGGCCCTGAGGTCAGTATGGAGTTTTGCAAGCAAAAACGTGTAAAAGCCTGAAACTGGACAATTGAGGGCTGCAGTCAGTCAGGAGAGGGGCGTGGCATGAGAGCCAATCTAGGGGAAGGGCCTTAGGCATGTCTGGGCGTGGCTTGGGAGAGCCCGGTAAGGGGGCGGGCCGTCCTGGCTCTTGGGTGGGGCTACGGGGGTGGTTGCACTTGCGCAGTGCGACTTATGGTCCCTTGCTGCGTCTCCTGGAGAACTGTGGCGCCTTCAGTACTGAGCCAGCTCTCACCCCTGTTTGCTTACATGTATCCCAGACTCCAGCTGGGACTGTTATAGTTCTAACTCCACCAAAGCCATCTCATAAGCCCCCACCTCTTTTTTAATTTTTTCTTTTTCTTTCTTTTTTTTTTTTTTAATAGGGAAAGTAACATTGGAGTTCTTTTTCCCAACCAGGTAGTGAGAGAAGCCTAATTAAGTATGCACATCTTCCAGTGAATGGTATCATTAATATAGAGTTAGAGTCGTAATCATGAAGGTATCTCGTTAGGAAGTACCCCTTCATTGACTGAACACACGCTCTTAGGCACAGTGGGACTTGAAATATGTAGTATTAACCCATTTGGGAGCATGTTGATAACCTCTCAAATGGTAGATAAGATTAAGGAATGATTTAACTACCTAACGACAATAGTACTAAGGTCCTAATAGAAGATAATCTCTTAGTATTACATAAATTTACACTGTAGTTAACTTCTGACCCTGCATTACTAGCCATTAGATGGAAAAACCAGAGTTTTAACGTACTTTTCTAAGGGGTATCTGTATCACTAGTCCATATGGCCTCCATGGAAAATGTCAGTAAATGTTCTGTTTTTCAAAGTGACATTAGGTCAATCTATAGTAGTCTGCCATGAGCTCTGAGGTTGAGTTCTCCTAGCATCTGTTTTTGAATAAAGTAAGACTTAGAAAATTAACGGTGTTGTGAAGAGGAGTAACAGAGACAATAAAAGTAAGATGTTAAGCACTGTATGGGGTATGTAAAAAAATACGTAAATATGTAAATAAATAATACTACCAGTTCAGCTATTTTTTTTTCTCCTGAGTTTTGCCTACACATGTCCTTTGCTTTTAAAGGGACTGCCAGCATCACATAGTTAATAAATGGGAAGTAGGGCTCTTGAATTGATTTCTTAATCCAAAGCCCTGTGTTTATACCATTTTGTTTTGCTGTTTACAAAGGATTCTAAGATGTTCAGAGAATGACTTGCACAGCCATTAGCATGACCCCACAGGGAAGAGGCCATGATTACAGTCCACAGTACAACTTGTGCCTCAGGGAGCGGTGCCCGGGGCCCTTACATCCTGGGAGGGAGGGCTCTTCCTCCTCATTTCACTTGACCTCTACCCCTGGAGAAAATAAAGGTGCACCTGTTGTGCAGTCTTTTCCAGTCTGAGGAATCTGGTATTTGCAAATTAAATTTGATATCTCATGTTTTCTATTCCTTCCCTAGCTTTGTCTTCTCGAGCTTCTACCCTTCTCAGAGACAGCTGGCAAGAGGAAGAGGGACTGGGTCCAAACACTAGGCGGCCGGGTCCAGGTCCAGGTGAGTTGATTTCTCTTCTCACAGTGCCACACTCATCCTTGGAATGAACACATTCTTCTTCATCCTGACGCTTTTCTGCTGCATATGTGTTCCATAAAGCCGTGCAAGTACCTGTTTGTGCTCTCTGAAAACTCACAGACTCTTCTGGTGGACCGTGTGTTTGCCAGAAATTCTCCTTGGCCTCATGCTATCCTTTTCAGTTTCCTACCTTTCTTTTCCAACACTCAGCTGCACTTTTAGGCCTACTCTTTCTCTCTTGTTGGGTGATTAAAGAAGCATGAGAGATTCATTGGTTCTTCTAGCAAACATGGTCTAGAGTGGGAAACGAAGTGTATTCCTGGAGCTCATAGTCTGTTGGGTAATGAAAGACTTTGAAAAAATAATTGTACAATTTATGGTTTTGAGAGAACATTTACTATGGACAGTTAACCTGAAGGAGGCCACATAGGGCCTTCCTTGAAGGCCAGGGAAGTTCAGACTGAGCACTGAAGAAGGGAGAATCGTAGTGTGTTGCGGGAAGAGTATTCTCAAGCATAGGGCACAGGGGCATTTCTGAGGGCTCCAGAGAGAATAACCAAAAATCTAGGATGCCTGGAGCAAAGGAAGGAACTGAGTGGCATTTGATCGAAGTGGGGAAGCAGTCAATTGGTGCTGTGTTGTGAAAGGCCTTTCCGTGAGTGGTAAGTATATGGGCTCGATGTGAAACGCAGTAGGAAACCTTTGAGGTGTTTTAGCCATAAAAGTAACATGGGAATCAGATTTGCGTTTAAAAAAATACCATCTGTCGTGGGATTCAGAAGGGGAGGGTGAACCAGTGGCGGCAGCAATAACCACCTCAGGTCTGGGTGAGAGATGATGGCTTGGATTAGGGTCAGAGCAGGGGGAGAAGTGAAGCGGATGGATTTGAGAGAGCTACTAAGAGACCCTGTGGGGCCTGTACTCTTCTTTCACGCCTTGCTGACTGTTTTAGATCAGGTGCAGTGAATCACATCATGTGCGGAAGAATCACATCATGTGGGGAAGTGAGCGACATAGCAAAAGTTGTTCATTCCGTCAGCAAACATGGCTGCTGTGCCCACTCTGGGACAGGACCATGCTTTGTGTCTCTGGAAGTGGGCGATGTAATCACTGGCCTCGGCATCTGCCGAACAAGAACTGTAGTTAAATGAAGAGTAAGAAAACATGCTTACCAAAATAGGTGTGTTACCATCTGGAGGAAGGCTCATGTGCCATCCCAAGTGGGTCCCTGGCAGTGGATTGGTTTATTCCTGGCCTCAGTGAATTCTTCAAGTATCCAGTGTCTGGTCCTAAGCCTGTGGAGACTCAGAAATCTTACTTCACCTAAGGCCTCATCCTGTGTTAGTAGATCCACATTAATGAAGCTCAGGAGACCTGTGTAAATCCTCCTGACATATTAGTTTTTGTTGAAAACCAGTGTGACTAAAGTGCAGTGTTCCTGTTTTCTCAATTCTGGTTTGTCAGTCTGTAGTGGGAGATAACTACATCAGGGACCCAAATACTCACAAGTGTGTTTGCTCAGCATGTTCTCTCCCTGTAGGCAGACCTACATGGGAAATGAACCCGTAATGAGAAGGTTGCTGGGTGAGTATGGAATCAAAATGAGAGAATGTGAAGTTTTACTAGCACCGGCCTTAACGTAGCCTAGTGCCAGCATCTGGTTGCAGCGAAGCTCGTGCCAGAGGTCCCCTATCTACAGCCCCTTCATCCCCGCTTTCCACTCACATTAAGTCTGACCAGAGTAGCCCTTTCCTGTACATGGTTTGTGGGCTGTCTTTTCACGTCCTTTCTCCCTTGGGGGAAAAAAACTGATCAGCTGATAATTGATGTGAAAATATGGCCAGATAAGTCATACTGGCTCAGAAGACATTCTCTTTAAAGTAGCTTTATTCGTCTTGAAATATTGGGGTCTGGTCATTAAACTAAAACGCTTAGATACTATTTCCTCTCTTCTGAAATTTGAGGGGAAAGCCCACAAGAATGGACACCAACAAGGAAATTTTGCTGAAGTGTGGTAAGTGCTAAGCCTTTGTGATAGAGGTAAGCCCAGGGGAATGTGGAGATTATCGGAGAAGAGCCATCGAAAAGACCAGAGGGTGGAGGTCATGGTGAGGATGGTAGGGAGAGTGGTCATTTACTCTTTGCTGACCTTCCCACATGCTGGGGTCCCCCAGCAGCCCCTGTTGTCCATTTGTTCCTGTTCGTGACTAATCGGGCAAGACCGGATGCCTAAGCCTAGAGCAGCAGTTCTCAAAGTATAACTGCTGGGTTGCCTATTGGAATGCCTCTTTCCTAGAGAACCATAGGCCTACTAGATCGTCACACCTAGAAAGGCAGGTACATGTTTCACAAGTACCTCAGATGGCTTTTGGCACCCCAAGTTTGAGAACCACCACCCTAGAAGAACTTGAGCTGCAGCGTGTGCTTGCAGACGCCGAGAACTTGGGTTGCCGAAGCTATTGGCACTGGGCGCGTCACCGGGAGGTGAGGTAGGACTGGGACTGGGGCAGCATTTACCACGTGCATGCTGAAGTAGAGAATGTCGGTCTGCAGAAAGAGGCAGGAGAATGGAACAAACGAGAAGAGAGAGGAGACCGCACACCATGCTGTCCCCGAGAAATGAAGAAAGTAACTTCCTCGCTTCCTGATTTTAAAGTTCTCAATTTCATCCCCCTCGGATGAGGTAGGTAGAATGAGTGAGGGGGCTGAATCTAGGTGCACCGTGACGGGGGCCCAAGTAAGTAAGTAGAAGTGGGGTCGAAGAAGCTCTCATGGAGCTGCTTTCTCAACTGATGGGATGTGGGGAGCCGGAGGTCAAACAGTGGGGTCACAGGATTTCTTTAGCTCTCCTCACGTGTCCCACTCCACATTTTCAAGCCTCTGATCTGTGTTCTTTAATGAAGTTCTTCCCATTTCAGTTGTTGGAGGCCAAAGACACCCCATTTCAGCAGGGATGCCTGATGAATTCCATCCTTGTCTCAGTTACATTAATTGTGAGGCCCATACTTTTGTTTTCATTTTATGAAGTAGAGAAGTGAAGTGCCACAAAACATTCAAACAATGGCACAAATACCGCCGTAGAAACCACAATGGCCACACTTTTGTCCAGGTGGCACCACTGTCCTGTGGTTTTAAGTGGTCAAGCTCACCTGTTAAATTTACTCTGCATAAAATGCTTATAATGTGTATAACATTTCATGGTTAGATGCCTAGTGTATGCAAGAAGCGATATTTGGAGATCAAAGAATGCCGGAAATCCATAAGCCCCTCTGCCCAGGGTGGAGAGAGAGACCGCTTTCCGTCATTCATCTCCTCTCTTTCCTCCTCTTGGAATCCAGGGACCAGAACCTGGTCCCTTTGTGTCTCCACCTTTGCCTTTGTCACCCAAATGTGGTCAGACCTTTTAAGATCTTGCCCTTGGCTACTACTTAACCCACACTAGGATCTGTACTCCAGGGAGCAGAGGGAAATGCAGAAACTTCAGTAACTAGGGGTATGTGAGGGCCCACCTCCCAGTCAGAAAATGAAGGTGATGGGTTTGCTGTGTGGCCAGAATTCAGTTTGAACTATGAGGCCAGAGGGGAGGGCCTGGGTGTGGAGCACCGTCAAGTGGGGCACAGGCTGAACGGGGGTGTACAGACAGCGAGTGGAGGGCACCGTGGGGCAGTGGGAGGTGGCCAGAGGGGAAGATGAAGTGTCCACATAAGCAGGGGCCACATCCCGGGGACCACCACGGCAGAGGGTGTGCTGATCAGCGGTAATAGGCAGAAAGGAAAAGACAAGACCAACAGCGATTGAATTTATTTTGAATTTTATATTCAAAAATTTTTTTCCAATTGTAAACTTAGAATAACATTTCAAATAAAAATGCAAAAAGAAGTAGAAGTATATTTTATTATTTATATTTTTATTTTTCTCATTTTACGAATAGTCTCTACAAGTTAACACAGAAGTTTTCTTCTGGATTAGTTTGTACATACTTCCGTATGTTTAAATACCTGTGTAGTTGTCTGTTCTTGTGTGTTTGTTTTTTTAGCACAATGAGATCATATTCAGTTCATTAACATTTCAAACTCAAACTGTAAGAGTGGAGTTCCTGGGATGTGAGACAATAGTTGGTGTGGGGGCGGGGGGAGGAAGGTGTGATAACGCCGCATGGAGAGCTCAGATAATGTGTCCACCATGTTTTTCGTCTCCATTTAATGGGTATGTTTCTTTGTGTTGTGTACACATACTACTCTGTAGCTATTTAACAGTATGTACAAGAATTCCATGTGTATATACATTTCCATCTATAGGTTTGCTTTCTAAAAATTGTCTTAGGGGTGCCTGGGTGGCTCAGTTGGTTAAGCACCGACTTCGGCTCAGGTCATAATCTCACGGTTTGTGAGTTTGAGCCCCACATCGGGCTCTGTGCTGACAGCTTAGAGCCTGGAGCCTGCTTCAGATTCTGTGTCTCCCTCTCTCTCTGCCCCTCCCCTGCTCACACTCTGTCTCTCTGTCAAAAGTAAATAAATATTAAAAAAAATTTTTTTTAACTGTCTTATATTCCATTGCGTGGACATTCTTATCATTTTATATGTACATATAAATAGGTATACATATAAATACCATGTGTGCTGTACAATTTTATCCCAGTTATTTTCACTTAATGCTTTAAAAGTTTTTTAAACTTTCATATGTTAGTGGTTTCCATCGAGTTTAAATTAACCAATGTACCCGTAGAATGGAATACTATGTGGCCTTCAGAAAGAATGATAGAGATCCGTATGTACTAGTATAGAAAGATAACCATCATAAATTACTAGGTTTTAAAATGCATACACAAGGGACACCCAGCTGGCTTGGTCAGCAGCGCACATGACTCTTGATTTTGGGGTGGTGAGTTCCAGTCCCACATTGGGCATAAAACTTACTTAAAAAAATAAAAAAAGTTAAAAGCACACACATTTGAACACCTAATGTGATCTCATTTGGGTAAAAATACGATGCTACTCTGTATATGGATGCCAGAAAGTTTAGTATAGCAACAGATTTGATCAGTGGGCGTGGCTTATGGTTTCTTCATTAAATATTCTGTAGTGTTTGAACGTCGTACTATCTTTTATGTTTGCAATTAGAAAATAAAGTTAAAAAACTTCTTGGAAACATGACTTACTAGCTACGTAGCATTCTATTAAAGATTTTTATGTTTCCATTCCTTACTGTTTGATGAAAAGTTTGGAGGAATGCTGTTTTTTGAGTGCACCGATTTATTTTAGTGAGAGCAAAGCAGGTCATTGGCCTTTCTGGCCTTAGGCTTCCAGTGATGCGTTGTTGAATACAGAATTTTTCGGCAGGAGGCCAGACCCCAGCGCTGGTTTTGTGGTGCTTTTCTAATGGCAGAGGCTGTCTCCAGCCTTCTTGGAAATGTATGCTTGAATAACTGGTCAGAAGTTAAAGTGCTGCCCATCCCCCCTCATCACTTTTGCTAAAATTGCTCTCTACCATTTAGTCCTCAGAAAGTTCATTGTTGTATTTTAGACAGTTAATGCTCTTCTCGATTTATTTAAAAAAACTTTCTTTATTATAAACTAAATCCCATGTATGTGTACGCTTTTACGCAAGTCAGTTTTTGGACTGTATTAGCTCAGATAGTGTATCTTGACACTCGCATCATTGTGTTGGAAAGAATACTGTAGGTTTTCATATGTTTGGGTCATTTTACAGGTACCACACTGCCCCCATCACACACATACCTTATTCAGGATTATCCTGCTGGTTTTGTACATTTATTCTTCTAGAGGAAATGGATTCTCAGTTTGTCAAAACTCCCTATCCTTTCATTGGATTTTAAGGTGTGTTCAAGGAAGGATTGACAATTTCCACATTCACATCCAAAAACATACGTCTTCACGTATTTAGGACTTGTTTTATGTCCTTCTATACATTTAAAAAAAATTGTTTGGAGTTGCAGATACCTTGAATTTATTTATGGGAATTTATGTATTTTGCTATTAAATGTGATTCTTTTCTTGTATTTACTGACAAGGTTTTTCAGCTCAAAATATTGCTTTTCCCACATTATGCCTTTCGTTTCTTTTTTTCAGTTGTGTTAGGTAGGTTTTTCCAGAACGGTGTTGCATGGCGGTTGTGGTGGAGGACCTCCTTTCCTGGCCTCCACTTTTAGTTGGAATACCTTTAGTGTTTAATATGCTTGCTTGCTTTTATTTGAGATAAATCTTTATTCATAGTTGTACTTGTTGCTAAGGAACACATAAGGAGAGGCCGTTGAAGCTTGCAAATGCTTTTTAACACGTAACAATGCTCATGGGACCCCCTTCCCCCTATGATCCATCGCATAGAAAAGTCCCCTGGAATTGGAATATCTTCCTTTGTATTACCGGAATGGGATATGTAGACTTTTCTAGGTTGGATTTATTAAACATTTTTGCATCTAAGTGCAAAAAAAACCCGTTTGTCGAACTCCTATGTGCCAGTCCTGTGAGATCAGAATACAGTGATGGAGAAGGCAGCAGCGGCCTTGGCCTCAGGGACTTTGGGTTTAGGTGCAGGCGCTCTCAGGTCTACTGGGTTCATGCGTCTTCAGGCACATCTCTGTACGGGTGAACGGTTACTGTTGGCCTTTCCAGGCTGTCCTTGGAAGGCTTCCCCCTCAGCCCTGACATTTCACGTGATCGTCTCAGACAAACCTTTACCAGCTCCTTTTTGACAGTTTCGTCTCAGCTACCTCCAAACCTGTATCTTCTGTTTTCTTCAACGGTAGGCGTGGCTGTTGCCATGGAGGCAGAAGCTGGACGGGGGGAAGTGGGGGCGAAGTGTGTAGAGCATTTTGCTTTTGATTGGCCAGAGGCGCTGTCACAGGACGAGTTCACCTGAGATCTGGGTCTTCCTGAGGGTAAGGTGAGTATGGGGCCCTGGCAAGTACTCACTCAGCATATCTGGCCCCACTCTGAGTTGCCCTTTGGGCTGTAAATGGAAGACAGAGTGAGTCAGGGGTAAGGGTTGGGTCGCTTGGTCAGGATGGCACCTAACCTCATCTCACGGGGCTCACCTGCCATCAGGTACCCCTGTAGGAGTATGTCTGTCGATCAGTGTCTCCTCTTCCGGAGTTTGACTCTTGAGGACTCGGACGGGATCTGGGCCCCACGTTAGGACCGAGGTTGTGCAAGAACACATTAGCAACATAACACTTGTCTGACATGCGCTTGTCCCTTCCCACGGCCCCATGTGTAGAATGGCGTCACCTGCCGGCACTTACCACGCCAGCGTTTTAGTGCTGCACGTGTCCTCTTGTGTAAACTGGAAATTAGATGTGTGTATAAGGGCTTTACTGTAGCGGGCACCTGACTTTTTAGCTTTTTTTTTTACTTACTGATATTTTATCTAATTGACCGTCCTTAAATGGAGACTTGGTGGTTCAAAAGGAATGGGCATTTTTAAAGTTTTTAAAGCAGGCTGAAGTGGCATCCAGAATTATGGTTCATGCCTGCTCCAGCCAGCTTCTCACCAATATCAGTTTTCCTTTTTGATTTTTATTTTTGAAATATCTGTCCATTTGATGGACCAAAAAAGCATTCACTGTTATTTCACATTTCTTTGATTTCTGATATGACTATTGGAAATTATCCCCAATTTTATGAACTGTATTTTTTATTTTCACGGGGAGACATTTCTCTTACTGCTTTCTAAGAGCTTCTCACATTTCAAATATTAACTGTCATCTATGTTGCAAAATATTTTCCTCCTCCTTTTCTGGTTTGTTTTTGTTTTGGTTGCTTTTTATAGTGCAGAGTGTTTGTACCATTTTTATTTTCCTGTCTGCTGAGTAGTTGTCTTTCGGGGGCTCTGCCGTTGGAATTCTGCTTGGGCATTCTCCTCCCTGTCCCTGTTCTTTGCTGTTGCACACAGTGCCTCTGTGAACACGCTTGAGATCTTTATCTCCATGCACGTGGGCAGAGAGGTCTATCAGTTAGATTTTGGAAGTGGAACCCCTAGGATAGGGGATAACCTTGCATTTATGTATTAATAATTGTTGGAGATCTAGGGAGTATAGTCATCTTACAGCTGCAATTTCCATACGTGATTCTTGGTTTCAGAAGTTCCAGAGTTGATTCTTTGGGGTTTTCTAAATTGCCTGCTATTTGGTTTAGGATATGACCTTGGACTCCAGCAGGGTGGGATGGGCAGGGAAGGGCAGAGACTCCCTCAGTGTTAAGGCATCAGGGTTGCGTGAACCCCCTCAGTGGGCAGCACGGTCTCTAAGGCCTCTACTAGTGCTTTTGTTTATTGTTTTGTTTTAACTTTGAATTTATTTTTTTGACTAGGTTAATACATGCTCATGGTAAAAAATAAATAAAAACAAAATACAAAAGGAGACTATACAGTGAAAAAGTAAGTTTCCCCTCTTTCCCTGGCCCCCAGTTCCCTTCCCCAGGGGTGATCGCTCTTAATCACTATTACTAGTCCCATATGTATCCTTAGAGAAGTCATCTGTTGAAGTAAATACGTCTGTTTTTACAGTTTCTTAGAGTGCTCTGCACATTTCCATGCCTCATTTTGCACTTAACTACGTTAGAGGTCATCTCTTATCCATTTATTTACAATTGCCTCATTATTTGAAAAGGTTTCATAATCGTTACATGAATATGTACCGTATTTTGTGCATCGTCAGCACCATGTCAATGATTATATTCTTGCACATACGTCATTACATATTCCTGGGATAAATTCATGGAAATAGAATTTATAGGACAGGGTATGTACATTTAAAATTTCAAGAAGTTATCCAAATTGCCCTCCAGAAAATCTTCCCTGCCACAAGCACTATGTGAGTACGCCCATGTCTTCTTACACGCACATATTGTCCATCTTTGCGGTTGCTCTGTTCTCAAAGCCCTTTTTTACTCTCACATCTGAAATGAACTTCCTCTGCAGTTGTGGGAAGGAGTCGTTAGGGTCTGATTCTGTTTTTTAAGGTTTTCCTGTTAAATTAAAACAACTTTTAATGCTCTCGCTGACCAAGGGCTGCTCTGTTGCCCTGGTGAGAAAATCTCTAACACACTGAGAGAAGATCGTATTTGTTTACTCCAGTCCTGAATCTCTTGAGAAAAGAAGTGAGCGAATTTTTGGTGTGGAAGTTGGTGTGTGCCTTGTGATAGGATTCTTAAGGGCATTCAAACGGTCATATTATTAATAAGTAGAACGTCCTCCATCTATTTTCTGTGTTCTGGAAGGATTTTTATAACATGGTGAATTCATTGCTCATGGAAATTTTATGGAAGTTGCTCCTTAAATCATTTCATCTTTTTAAATTTCTTCCCTAGATTTTCCTCTGCTTTCTGAGTCAGGATTGCCTGTCTATATTTTCTTGGAAAAATTATTGACTCCCTGTCAAACCTTTTCATCCTACAGTTATCATACATAGTTTTTAGCTACTTGTTTACACTTGTTTAGCTACTCGTTTACACTTCAAATACGTGTCTACTGGGAGGAAAAATTACCATAGTAAAGAAGTGCTTGCGTGAAGTCAAAGTCGTCCTTAACATCTCCTAATTTTATCGGGTTAGGAGAGCCCTTCCCTGTTCCGCAATTCTAAAAAGTAATCTTTTATTTATTTTAGTTGAGTTTTAGTTTTAGCATTTTTATATATGGTCTGACCTTTCCCCCAGGGGAAAGATCAGCTAGTTTTCCTACCACTGTTTACCGAAGTAATGTGTACATTCCTTACTAGTTTGTAAACACCACTTTTCATGCCACTGCTGGATATTCAACTACGTGTGGTCAACTTAGACCACGATTCCTAAGTGAATCCACTCTCTTGTCATAAGTTACAAGTGGGTCATTTTTGTTGTTTTATTTTTTGGGTTTTGATGGTATAAACAAAACCATCATTGTTATTTTCATGTAGTCTTTCTCCATTAGGCATGTTATAAAAAAACTTTCTTAACCTGAGATTATGTGAAAATATTTCTTAAATTTTGTGTCTGGTTTGTTGGCCTTTTGATAAGTGAATTTTCAAAATATTGACCAAATGGAACTCTTCCGGGTCCACTTTGGAACCATCGCCAAGTTCTCCAACATTAATATTCTTTGAAGTTCCATTAAATTGTATAGATTAACTTGGGGGAGGTTTTAGAGCCTTAATATGCCAGGTCCATACATCTTCCACGATTATCCTGTGTCTCTCCATAATTTGAAATCTTACTCATGTGGATGCTGTTGTCTTTCATTAAATCTTTTCTGTCTTTATAATGGCAGTTCTCTTCCCCACTTTGAAATTTTTCATTGCTGATACGTATTTAAGGAGCCTGTTGTAAGTGATTTTTCTTGTTAAATTATTGTCAGGTCCATTTCCATTGATTCATAGTATCTGAGTGGACACTCTTACATAAAAGAGAATGATAGTTTTAGATCTTTCTTTATGCCTCGGATTTTTCTGGCCTTGTAATTGGCTGGAACTCTGTAGAACAGTGTTCAACAGTGAGAGCGCTGAAGACTTTTATGTCTGCTTTTATAACTGAATTTGGTCTGTGGTTTGTTAGTGCTAGTTTTGTATTGGCTTTTTAAATTATTCTGAGTTCATAAAGACAATGGGAAGGCTTTCTATTTCTCTTTGGTTGGTTTATGACCTTGAAATTGGCCTTTTCTTGAAGGTGATGTATAAGGCCTCACCTCTGATGCTATCTGAGTCCACAGCCATTTGGAGAATTAATTCTCTGACACTGTTTTTACATTTCTTCCACGTTTATTTGTCCATATATTTTTTTCTTTAAAATGTCTGCAGGTCCCTGGCATTTTGGCTCTGTTCCCACGGAGAGCTGCTTGTTCTGAAGTCCTGGAAAGGATCCTCTTCCCAAACAGGTGATTTACATACTTGAAGGTATCCTGTCACCTCTGAGAAGTTGAACTAGTGTCTTCTAGGGGACCGGAGTTTCCTCTGGGATCTGGGTGCCGAAGAGCCGGCTTGGACTTCCTGCCCTTTTGTCTTTGCCATTCGGGCCTGCTGGGTTTGAGAGCTCTGCCCTCGTCAGGGGCGGTCCCTTTGTCCCTCTTAGCCAAGCATCACTCCAGTCCCTGGAGCCTTTTTCCTCTCCTGGCTTTGGAAGTCTTCTGCCCGGCAGGGTGTTATCTCATGCCCTCCCTTCTGTTGTCACCTGTCCTCAAGGGGGGCAGGGCAGATTCCCAAGGGTCTTCATGATGGACGTGTGTGTGTGTGTGTGTGTGTGTGTGTGTGTGTGTGTGTGTGTGTGAGGGTTGATGCTTCAGAGGACAGCGGTGGGAGAGAGCATGGGGGGGTGTTTGTGCATGAGCAGAGCAGAAGCCCATCACTGCAGGGGGAAAATAGCATGGCAGAGTTTGCTACGTTTATTCCCAAATGATAAATGAAACACCTTGTTTTAAGCATTTAAACATTAAAAAAAGAACTTTAATTTTAAACTTATGGGTTTTCCATTGGAAACAAAAGCATACAATTTTTGCTGCATATTGTTTTGTTCTTCCTTGGAAGTGAAGCCAGAAGTACAAAAGTGTCAGGTGAATTAATTCACCCACCCAAACCTAGATTTTTTTCCCATATTGCCTACAGTCTCATACCATTTGTGGTTGTCAACATGGGGAGATGGTTTAGGTAGGTAACAGGAAATGTATAGCCTTAATTGCTTGCATTAGAAAAAAGATGAAAATCAGCTTTTAAACTCACTCTAAAAAGGTTTTTCTAAAATGAAGGAGCACATAATAAAAGAAAAATAAATATATGAAATAAATGAAGGGAAATAAATGAAACAATACAGAGGATTATCAAAGCTGATTCTTTCCTAGAGGGGCTGGTAGAAAAGTGGGCAGGTGAGGATGGGTGACACACCAGAACACACCATGTTCTTTGGAAGCAAGGGCATAGAGGTTAATCCAGGATGTTCTCTCTCCCCAGAAACTTGGCTGTGCTGCTTCAGCCACGTAGTAATGCATGCCTATTTTATTTTATTTATTTTTTAAGTTTATTTATTTTTGAGAGGTCAGAGACAGTGTGAGCAGAGGAGGGGCAGAGAGAGAGGAAGAGAGAAAGACTCCCAAGCAGGCTCCGTGTTGTCATCACAGAGCCCGATGTGGGGCTCTAACTCACAAAACCGTGAGATCATGACCTGGGCTGAAACCAAGAGTTGGATGCTTAACCGACTGAGCCACCCAGGCGCCCCTAAAACCAATTTTAAAATGGGCTTGTGTCTATTAATTTCAATATGTTCTATCAGTGTTGGTACCTGACTTTGTGCCAGGCAGGCAGTAGAGGATACGGGGCTGGAAAAGTTAGTCTCTAATCCCTCGAATAGAGTTTACAGTTTAGGCTGCAGAAAAGGGCAGGTTAACTCCAGCGTTTAAAAATACACGTGAGGAGTGCTTGCAACACCTGAGAGGTGAATAGTGCAGCTCAGGAATGCTACCCGATGAGGTGGTGTTAGCAGAGTCCGAGGCTGGGGTTCAGGACAGGCACTCCTCAGAAGGGCGTGCGGTGCTGAGGGAAGGGGTCCTGAGCGGACCTGCAGACTCTGCCACTCTGGCCAGTAGACCTTTCCACAGTGATGGAGATGTTCAGAGTCATCAGAAATGGTAACTTTGGCCCTCATTCCCTGTATCTCCCTTTCCATTTTTGCTGAGAAAAAAATCGACCTCCACTTTTAATAATGCCTCACACCTTGAGCCTCTCCCATGTGTGGACATTGGGTAGGTAGGCCTTTTAGGTATATTAGCTTATTTAATCTCACAGTTCTAAAAGGGTTTGAGGGCTGTTGTTCCCCTGGCATAGATAAGGGTACAGACTCTGGGACATTGAATAGTTGCCCACAGTCATGACCAGTTAGTAGCAGAGCTGACTCTCAGACAGGTCTGAGGGTGCCCAGAGATCATGCTTGTAACCCCACGGGGGGCCGTGTTTGTGTGCTCCTGTGCACGCATCTGCGTGGTGCGAGTCTGTGCGTCTCTGCTCCTTTGGTTTGCTCACGAGCATTGCTGATGCCCATGTAGGGCCGCCCCGCGCTGCTCCCTGATCCTCACTTTCTGGGACGTGTGTATATCTCCTTGTGATCTACAGGTCTGTGAGCACTGACCGTCACAGGCTGCCGCGTCTTTCCCGTTGACTCATGTTCGGTTCCTCCCGTGGAAATCGTATTTAGAAAAATGCTGCCTCCAAAGTACTTGTCTGCCAGCAAGCCCAAGAAGTCCTGGGCCCCAGATGTGCACGAGCTAGACAGTGACTTGACTAAGGACCCGGATGCCGCCATAAGAGAAGGCACAACTGACCCTGAATTCTTTCATCAGAGGTTTCGGAATTTCCTCTACGTGGAGTTTGTTGGGCCTCGGAAGACGCTGTTCAAACTCCGAAACCTCTGCCTCGATTGGTTGCAGCCACAGACTCGCACCAAGGAGGAGATTATTGAGCTCTTGGTCCTTGAGCAGTACCTGACCATCCTTCCAGAAAAGATCAAGCCTTGGGTGCGGGCAAAAAAGCCAGAGAACTGTGAGAAGCTGGTTACTCTGCTGGAGAATTACAAGGAGATGTATGAGCCAGGAGGTGAGGCTCAGTGGAGGCTGCTGGGGAGCCGTGATCTCCCTGGGGTTTGCAGCCCCGGCACCGCGGGTGGTTGAGGCCAGATCACTCTCTTCCTGGGGTGCCGGCCTGTCCTAGGATGTGCAGTGACACACCCCTGGCTCCTCTCTCCTACCCACAGGATGCCGGTTGTACCCCCTCCCCAGCTGTGACAATCAGACATGATGTTGCCACATGTCCCCAGGGAGTAGAGTGCCCCAGTTAAAAACCACCACCCTAAGGTGGTGTGGGCAGGAAAGGCACACTTCAGTGAGGGCCTCTGCGTGCCTCACAGCCCTGGCTCAGGCACCTTTTTGTGACACGAAGCATGTGTTACCCCAGAGTTGTGCGTGGCTGCTGCGTAGAGGGGAGGTGAGGGCGGTTGCAGCCACATAGCCTGCCCAGGTGTGGTAGAAAGCTGAGGAACTCGGGAATCAGATTGCTCCAGCTTCCTGTGGAGATGAGGGGGTCGTGCGGTGGGGGCAAGGGCAGACTCCACTTGGGGGAGCTATTTCGAGAACACAGGCGAGAGGTGATAAAGCATTAAGTCAGTGTCTGGTGTCTCCTCAGACGACAGCAACACTGATCTCCGCAGTGAAGACAGCATAAGCCGGAAGGGAGCAGAGTCCCCACCGCCACGCTCCGCGTCATCTTTCTGCAGTGAGTAACCCTGTCAGGTTGTGCCGCTGTCGGGGCAGACTTGGGCCCAGCTTCCCCAGCCACGAGCTCGGCTGGGTGCTGTCCGTGGAGGCAGCAGTGCAGATCTGAGGGGAACGTCAGCTGATGATGCAATGGGACATTTTTTATGTCCAAGCAGACACCAGCCTCTGGAGTGAAATACAATTTTTTTTTAAATAATAAGAAAGCATTTCAAGTTGTTTGAAATTGGCAGCAGGCTGTTTAGAGCTGTGCCCACAGCCTCCCCAGGAGGGGCAGAGTTCATCACTACTTTGCCTCTAAAAGCTGTTTTGTTAAAGGTCCTTCAGTGAACTTTTTAAAAGGAAGCTTGCTTTTGGGGAGGGTACGTGTTTTGTCTCTTCGGAGTAGCATCATGCGCGTGTTGAGACTGGCGGGCGGGTCTGAAGTCATGGTCCAAGATGCGGGGCTGACCGTGTAGGAACCAGCAAACAACAAAAGTGTCTACACGGGACCGGCCTCTAAATCACTCCATGGCGCATGCTTTGCTCCAGGCGGCACTTGGGCAAAGCCTCCAAAAGTGTGTCCTGGGTCCGGGGTAATCGGAAGAGGCCAGATGGTGCGTGGGAGTTGGAGATGTCTCCTCACGGGAGGAGCGGGGATAGGGCCCCCATCGCTCGCGGCCCAGCACCATGTTCACTCCTCCGTGTCTGGCTTCCTCAGGTGAACGGGATCGGGACTGGGACCAGGAGTGGGACCGGGAGCGAGACCGGGACTGGGATCTGGACTGGGACCGGGACCGGGAGCGGAGAGGCAGGAGCAGAGACGTGGAGTCTCGGGACCGCTGGCTGTACCCCAGGAACCCCAGAGGCAGTATGTCCCATGCTCAGACCTCTGTGACGCGCGTGCAGGGCCACACTGCGCCCTGTCCTTCTGTGACACCTTTTCTCTTGCCAGGACTTCCTCAGCGGGACCTTTCCCTTCCTCTGATGGAGAAAACAACTTTTGCCACAGAAAGAGAGCGCAAACGTAGGGACTCTGTGATGGATTATGAGTCAAGATCCCAGGTATGCTTAGGTGTCCTGTCTTTCTGGAAAGGCCATCTTCATTTCATGGCAGAGAAGCCTTTCTTTCCCAGGAGAGTGTGCTCAGCTGCCCCTAGAATCCCACCTGGGTGCGCAGAGGGGACACTTCTTCCCCACACGGAGCACAGGCCCGTCCCCAGGGATGGCAAGTGTCTGGGATGACCCCTGCCTACTTTCTGATGCACCCACGTCATCAGAGAGCACTTTGCCAGCCCACATCTGTGGCGTGTGGTATGTCGAGCATGTCAGTGGTTCCCTGTGGGGCCAGGGGAGCAGAACCATCACAGGAATCTTTCTGGCCCAGTGCAAGGAGCCAGGGAAGCTGCACGTCCACACAGCAGGCAGGCAAGGGAGAACGAAGGCTCTGGAGCCAGCGAGGGCTGCGTTCGAGGCCCACCTCTGCCAGCTGCTAGGTGTGCAGCCTCGGACCATTTGCTCAACTAAGCTGAGCCTCAGTTTCCTCATCTGCAGAATGGATGTGCCGATTGGCTCAGTGGGTCTGCTGTGAGGAGTGAGTGCGATTTATACGTATACATGAAGTGCTTAGCGTGATGCCTGGCACATGGTGGGCACAGCCTACGTGTCGGCAGTTACGGCAGTGGTTTTAGGAGGCAGCGTGCTGGGGAGATTGGAGAAGTGGAAAAGGCCTTGGGATCTGCGCCGACCTGTAAGGAGAAGGGGCACTTGTGACCCAACATTCTGAAGGGGAGCCGCAGCACGGAAAGGGCTGTGAGAAGAAGGGGGAGCCAAGTGCGAGGAGCCTCCGTCTCCTCTTGGCACTAAGGACCTCGGCCAGGTCAGGGAGTGCCATAGGGACTGAGGTAGTCCACATCCCGGCACACTCTGGCAACCTGGAGCCTTAAAACAGCGAGGGGCACTCAGCAGTCCCACAAGTAAGCCTTTGTAGGATACTGTATGGGACACTCATTCCACACAGGCTGGGAAGCAAAAATTGAAGGTTATAACAAGCAGTTGTCCCAGAGGTCTCGATTTGGATTTGAAAGGAAGCATCTTGAAGGCAATAACCCTTGACATTTGAAAGCCAGGTGAAGCTAAGATCAGGAGGTGTCAGGCGAAGGCTCTGGGGCAGGAACCAGACAAAGGCCAGGCAGGCTGACACACTGAGGGCGGAAGAGCTGAGGCAGCCTCAAGGTGCGGCTGGGCCTGGTGCAGGTGTCCTGTGTCCTGCAGCCAAGCAGAGAGCTCAGTTTGGTCCCCAGTGCACGCCTGCAGTGTCCGCCGATGGAGGGCTTCAGAGCCCACCCTGGACCCTCCGTCATTGGTCCCCTGTCCGGGAGACAAGAACCACAGGTGTGTAAGGGAGGGATCAGCGGTGTCTGGATGAAGCAGAGCGCCCGCAGCAGCACTATCTGGAGGAAGGTGGGTGGGGTCGGAGGTGACTCCATCCCTCCAGCCCAGACGTCCTAGTCCCTGTGCCAGGGAAACCATCTAAGTTTGTGACACATTTAGTTTGCTACTAATTTTGATACCTTGTTTGAAGAAACCAAATTGGCCAAAATTTTAGGAATGTAGACAAATATACTACACAGATTCACTCTTAAGCTTGATTTTTGAAAACAAAATCACAGAGACACCCTTGCCCCCGAGAAGGGGATGCGGTGCGTGTCCACGTTCCTGCTCATCCGTAGCCGGGTGAGTGATACGAGCCCTTACTTGGGGGGTGTTGAAATATTCACAGAATAAAGACGATAGGAAGTTGCTAATGGCTTTTTTAAACGCCCTTGCTCGAACCCGGTGAGGGTTGGCTCCCTGTCCGTGTAGTCCGAGAGACTAGATGCCACGGGTCCCTGCTAACACAGCGTGTGGGCTGGCAGCGTCGGCAGATGAATGGTCTCCCAAGGCGCCCAGAGCAGGAAGTCCTCATCCTCTTTCAGCGTGTGTGACTCTCTGCTGCCTGTGAGGGCCATGCTGCTCTCCGGGGGGAACCCGTTCGAGGGGAACTCGGTGGCCGCTTCTGCAAGTTGAGGTGCCGTTTTGGCTACAGATACAAAGTGACCAGCTGCTGTAGAGACTCCCACTTACGGAGATTAACTCCACCTCAGATAAAGCGTCATTTTTCTCTCATAGAACAGTGTAGTTCAGAATTCAGTGTCCACTTATTTTACTCAGGCAGGCGGAGAGAAGAATATTAAAAATAACCCTTCCCTTTTGCCTTTGCCCATGGGGGTCTGTTAACACTGGGGACGGTGGCCTTTCTGACTCCCTGAGCCTCCCAAGTTCTTGTCCTCATCTGCTCTTTGTGCTGATGCCCCAGGTCAGGAGCCCTGGTTTCCTTCCTGTCACTACAGATGCATCTGTATCCCCACTGGTCTTTCCTTCACAGTAGAATACACCAGTGTTGGGACACAGGACGCTCTGTCGCAAGCCCAAGCTCCTGTCGCCGGACAGGAGTAGGGCAACCAGCAAAAATGATAGCAGTTTGCCTTATGGAGGGGGTGCCCGTTGTCCCGAGTTCGCAGAGCCTCCTGAGCTTCTGTAGCTTGCGCCCTGCTCTAGGCCTTCTCAACCAGGACCTAGACAGAATTTCATTTTTGAAGCTCTTCTCAGTTTTGGTTGTGATTTTTGCTTTTCATCACTGGATGTTGACAGCTGCACCAACGAGGCCTTCCTCTTAAATCCCAGTGTCTGTGCACACATGCACTCTTGTTTCCACATTCCACACGGCTCTAATGTCCGTGCCACTTCCCAGCAAGGAGTTGTAGTAAATTTAATGTAAAAATGTCTTTACATAGTAGTTCAGTAATTTGCATTTTCCTTATGTAATTCTTCTTGATGTCGAAACAACACATCATGGTACAGAAAATCCTCACCCACGATATTGCTAGGCAGGTCGATGCTGACTCTCCATTTTACAGATGAAGAACCTGAGGCTTAGAAAGATTTCTGTTCCCAAGGTTGCATGGCTCAGAAATGGTACAATCTCCCTTTGGTCCTTGAGTTTTCTCTGGCTCCAAAACCTATGGGTGCCCCATGGTGCTGTGTCCTTCCTTACGTCTGTCTCCAGGCCTCGGTGCCGTGCTCCCTGGGACCACGTTTCCCCAAAACCGCTGATGTCTTAGTGCATCGGTAAGAAAATGTACTGTTAGATCCTGCACAGAAGACCCTTCTGAGTAATGCAAGGACTTGGAAAATGACTTTTAGAGACGTGTCCACTAGGTGGGAAAGGCAGTTATAAGATGAAGGCATTCAGTGCTTCGGGTTCCATTGGGGTTATTTGGGACCCGTCTCCACATCTGGAAGAACACAGCGTGTCCCCCTGTTGTGCAGTGAGGGTGAACACAGGACACAGTGGGACCATGGAGGGAGACCAGACTTCTGCCGAAACATGTTTTCCTTCCGTCCCCGCACATGCCACCCGTAGTTCATGTTTGGCCTGTTGAAGCTTTCCCACCACCAACCCCTTTTCTCTGTGTCAGAGTCTTCCCACTTAAGGCCCCACTGGTGTCTGTGTACCAAACCCATTTAGCACTGATTTATCTGTACCCCACTTTATTGTTTATTGTTCTCTAATTGTTTCATGAGTCTTTTCTCTCCAACCAAATTATAAGCTGCATGAGGGCAAGGAATGTGTGTCATACGTCTTTTGGATCTTCCTCACAGTATAGCGCCAAGGTAGGTACGCAGTAGGTCCGTAGTAAAACTTGTCCCGGATCACTCAGAACCCGACACTGTGCGCACTTTCTACATATCTGTGTGTGTGTAGCGCCCGTGTTGCCAGCGTTCTTCTCTCTCGGGTGCCCATGGAAGGACTCCATCAAGAGGTCTGTGTTTGCTGTTTCAGGATGCCGTGTCATACCAGGATGTTGTGAACCTGACCGAGGACAGGAAGCCTCAGAACCCGATTCAGGACAACATGGAGAACTACAGGAAGCTGCTGTCTCTGGGTAAGCAGACCCAGTCATTGGAGCTTTTTGTCACCTGACTCTTAAAGCTGTAGGACATTAGACTCTATGTTAATCTATTTGGATTTCAATGGTGTTAAGAAGCTTTTGAAAAATTTTAAGCAGAGGAATAAATGATGAGATGTGTTTTCGAGAAATCATTCTGGCTTTGGGTATATTGCGTATATTGTACAAGGTCGGGGAGAATGGGGAGAGAGATGTCTCTTGCTACGGGAGTTGGTACTTTTTCTGGAGAGGTGGCAGTGAAGATTTTTAAATACATACTTAGAATGGGATCCTGAGTTCCACTTTGGACTTTCCTCGAAGTTGGCTAGCATAGTGGGCAGTTGGCTAGTGCTGGGGGGAGAGAGCTTTGCAAGGCACCGGAGCCCCCAAGGAGCTTTGGTGTTAGGAGAACAGCTGAGGAAAAGAGTCAAGAAGGAAGAAGAGAATCCTGGAAGCCAGTGAAAAAGAGGGTGTCAGGATTTAAGTGTCGATTACAGGAAGGCAAAGGCTGATAAGGATGCACCGAATTTCAGGACACGTGGTGTCTCTGTGCAGATTTCTAGGTGGAGTCAGGAGAATTAGTTAAAATTCAGGCTCGAGTGGGCTGAGGAGTGGGCACTAAGGACATGGGACGGTACACAGAAGACACCCCAGGAGTTTGGTGTGGGCCACCTCCTGTTTAGTGGTTCCTAGGAAGGTAGGTACCATCTTATGGTGACGAGTCTTGTGTCCAACTTGAGTGTAAGCTGTCATATCATTCTGGTGAACAGGGGTTCAACTTGCGGAAGATGACGGCCACTCCCACATGACACAAGGCTATTCGTCGAGGTCAAAGAGAAGTGCCTACCCGAGCACCAGTCGAGGTAAGCACTAGGCAGATTGTACCTAGTGGCCACCTCAGTCAGTGAGATGGGAGCCATATGTACGTATTGGTAAATCTCTTACATTTTATATTCACACCATCATCCCAGAAGTCTCGCTGTTACAGGTATAGGAATTAGGGAGTATTTACACTCGGGGTTTCTTTTCAGGTCTAAAATCTATGCCTGAAACCAAAAAGTTGACCCATCGGCGGGGAATTTGTGAAGATGAATCTTCCCACGGGGTGATCATGGAAAAATTCATCAAGGACGTTTCACGCAACTCCAAATCAGGACGGGCAAGGGAATCTAACGATCGGTCTCAGAGGTTCCCCAGAAGGCCAGACAATGATTGGAAAGAAGTTTCATTCAACAAGAGGGAGTCGGTGATTCAGGAGAGGGGCTATGAAGGGAACAACTTTGGGGGAGGCATTAATTTTAACTCGAGTCTCGTTTCCAAAAGGAGAGTTCTTGAAAGAAAAAGGCGCTATCAGTTTGATACAGATGGGAACGGCTCAGTGCATGAGCCGAAAGGCTATGCAAGGAAGAGACCTTTTGAATGTAGTGAAATGAGAAAAGCCATGAGCATGAGCAGCCTTAGCGCCCCCTCCTTTACTGAGTCGCAGGCATTCGATTTTGGGGCAATGCCCTATGTGTGTGATGAATGTGGGAGGTCTTTCAGTGTGATTTCCGAATTTGTCGAACATCAGATCATGCATACTAGGGAAAATCTCTATGAGTATGGCGAATCGTTTATTCATAGTGTGGCTGTCAGTGAGGTTCAGAAAAGTCAGGCTGGAGGGAAACGCTTTGAGTGTAAGGAGTGTGGGGAAACCTTCAATAAGAGTGCTGCGCTTGCTGAACATCGGAAAATTCACGCTAGAGAGCATCTTGCGGAATGTAATGATGAGGACTATGAGGAGCCCTTCATGCCTAGCCCAACCTTCAGCGAGCTCCAGAAAATATACGGGAAAGATAAATTCTATGAATGTAAGGTGTGTAAGGAAACCTTTCTTCAGAGCTCTGCCCTGATTGACCACCAGAAAACCCACGGTAGAGATGACAAGGATGATGAGCGTGGGGAAGCCTTTAAACCCAGCCCACCCCCCAGTGACCTTCCGAAAGGGTACGGTAAAGAGAAAATGTATGAATGTAAGGTGTGTGGGGAGACCTTCCATCACAGCTCATCCCTGAAGGAACACCAGAAGATCCATACTCGAGGAAACCTCTTCGAAAGTAAGGGTAAAGTGTGTGAGGAAACCTTTATTCCTGGTCAGTCCCTTAAAAGGGGTCAGAAGTCGTACCCAAAAGAGAACGTCTATGACTTCACAGATGGCGGGGATGCCTTTAGGCAAAGCTCAGACCTCAGTAAGCATCAGAAAATTCATTCTCGAAAGAACCTCTTTGAAGGCAGGGGGTACGAGAAGTCTGTCATTCATAGTGTGCCCTTCACTGAGTCTCAGAAGAGTCACACTATAACAAGGCCGCCTGAAGACGATGAGGACGAGAAGGCGTTCACCATCAGCTCTAACCCTGATGACATCCAGAAGGTTCCCCCTCAAGAGAACGTCTATGAGAGGAAACCAAACGAGATGTCTGTTATTCATAGCTTAGCCATTGCTAAAGCTCAGAAGAGTCACAGTGCAGTGGGGCCCAGCCAACCAAAAGTGATTGCAGAGTCTACCACTCAAAGCTCAGGTGTTACCGAACATCAGAACGTCCATGCTGGAGAGAATGCCTCCGAAGGAAAGAAAAACGAGAGGTCTGTCATCCATAGCGTAGCTACTTTCAAACCTCCCAAAAGCTGCAATGGAAATGAAGTTGTTGAGTGTGATGAGAAGGGAGAATCCTCCGCTTCTGTCTCAGACCGTCATGATAAGCAACAGAAAACTCCTGCCAGAGAGAACCCTAACGAAGGGGATAAGAACGACAACTACAAGGACTCTGTCATACAAAGCGTATCCCATATGGAATCTCAGAGAAGTCCAACTAGTCAGGGATCCGGTGAACCGAAGAAGGATAGCGAATTACCTGCTCCCACCTCAACTGTCCGTGAACATCAGAAGGCTCGTTCGAAGAAGAAAAACATCGAGCACAGGAACTATGAGACCTCTGTAATTCACTCCCTGCGTTTTGGTGACCATCAAACATTTCGCCCCAGAGAGAAATTCTTCGAATGTCCAGAGTGTGGAGAATCCTTTGTTCGTAGCTATGACCTCACCGAGCATCTGAAGATTCACGATAGAAAGAAGCCCTCTGGCAGTAAAAACTATGAACGATCTGTAATTCGCAGCTTAGCCTCTGCTGACCCTCAGACGAGTTACGCTGAAGAGCAACCACACACAAGTTACGCCGGGCACTCGGCACAGATGAGGTACTCTGGCCAAGCAGCGCAGACGAGTTACGCCAAACAACCAGCGCAGACGAGTTACGCCAGCCAAGCAGCGCACACAAGTTACTCTGGAGGGCACGTGAGCTACGCCATCCGTCCAGTGCAGATGAGTTACACACAGCAGGCAGCACAGACGAGCTACATGGAGCCACAGCCACAGATGAGTTACGGCGAAGAGCAGGCGCAGACAAGTTACGCTGAGCAGCAGGTGCGCATCAAATGTAGGGAGTGTGGGGAGTGCTTTGCCACCATCGAAGAACTTGGTTCACATCAGAAGATCTATGCCCGAGAGGAATTCCACGGTCGCAAGCTCTTTGGAGACACTGTTATTCAGAGCAGAGGCCTTGATGGGCCTCGGCTGGAAGAGCCTCGGCAGAGGGAGCCAGATGAGCAGGACGAGCAGGACGAGCCTGAAGACGCAATCTATGGCTGCAAGGACTGCGGGCTAGGCTTCGCAGATCGCGCAGACCTTAAGGATCATCAGAAAGTTCACGGGAGAGAGTATCTCATCGATAGTCGTGAGTACACCCAGTCTGTAATCCACACCCATTCCGTCAGCGAGTATCAGAAAGATTACATTGGAGAGCAGCTCTATGAATGCCCTGCATGTGGGGAATCCTTTGTTCATAGCTCATTCCTTTTCGAGCATCAGAAAATCCATGAGCAAGATCAGTTCTATGGCCAAAGAAGGTACGATGAGCCCTTTATGCAGCCTTTGGTCATCAGCCCACGGAGGCCTCGTGCCCCACAGAAGAATCCCACTGCAGGAACGTCCCTTCAGTGCCACGTGTGCGGACAAAACTTCATTCACGCCTCTGTCCTCGGTGAGCATATGAGAATTCATGCTGGAGAGGATTTACCAGACGAGGGCCAGAGAAGCGAAGACGCAGTGAGTCCAGGCTTGGCCCTTACTGAGTTTCAGAGAAGTCAGACCGAAGAGAAACACTATGAATGTAAAACATGTGGAGAAACCTTCCTCAGTCAGTCAGACCTTAGGGAGCACATGAGAATTCATGAGAAAGATGAGCCCTATGATTATGGGGCCTCCTTTGTTCACACCTCATTTCTTACTGAGCCCCCAAAAAGAGATTCACCATTCTATGAATGCAAGGACTGCGGGAAGTCCTTTATTCATAACACCGTTCTCACCAAGCATCAGAAGCTCCATCTTGAAGAAGAGGAAGAAGAAGGAGCCCAGGAGGTGGAAGCCAATGTCCTCGTTCCACGAGAAGTTCTGCGGATCCAGGGGTCAAACGTAGAAGCTGCCGAGCCCGAGGTAGAGGCTGCCGAGCCCGAGGTGGAGGCTGCCGAGCCCAATGTGGAGGCTGCCGAGCCCAATGGAGAGGCCGAGGGGCCAGACGGGGAGGCTGCAGAGCCAGACGGGGTGGCCGAACAGCCCAACGGGGAGGCCGAACAGCCCAACGGAGATGCTGATGAACCCGATGGGGCAGGAATCGAAGACCCAGAAGAAAGAGCTGAAGAGCCAGAGGGAGATGCCGACGAGCCCGACGGGGCAGGGATCGAAGACCCAGAAGAAGAAGGTGAAGATCAAGAGATTCAGGTTGAGGAACCATACTACGACTGCAGAGAATGCGGAGAAACCTTCGCTTCCAACTCTGCCTATGGCGAGCACCTGAAAACCCATTCCAGGGTGATCATATTTGAGCCTGGAAATGTCTATGGGGAGAGCTCACGCTACACTGAACATGCTAGCACCAGCACCAGCGACAACGACAGGGCCGATGACAAGTACTTTAAGTGTGACGTCTGTGGGCAGCTTTTCAGTGATCGCCTGTCCCTTGCTAGACACCAGAATACTCATACCGGCTGAGAACATAAGAATAAAGGTTAGGAAACCTTCACTTAGAACTTGACCCTTACTAAACCAGAGACTTCAAACCAATCCATAATAATGTCAGAAGAAACTTACCTTGGCACGTATACACCTGACTTTTAACATCAGACAACTCAGACTAAAAAGAAACCAAAGGCGGAAACTGCTTTGGTCTCAGCTCTCCCCCATCCGACACTAGTGTGTGTGTGTGTGTGTGTGTGTGTGTGGGAAAGCTATAGCACATAACTTACATCCAAGTGACCATATTGAGGGAAAACCCTAGGGGTTTTTGAGACCACAGAAATTGCCCCAGTCCACTGTAAATGACATTTCTGTAACCTATATATAATGCTCCCTGCAGTGTATATAAGATAGCATATCGTAGCAAAATAGCAATCACCTACCTTTGGATTTAATATGATAAACAGTTACAGTTTACTGTGCAGAAGTACCTTACTTGGTACTCAGAGTTTTTTTTTTTTTTTTGGAGGAGGAAGAGAGCAACAAATTAGATTATATTTCTAAGCATCTCAGATTCTGAGAAAGACTTCTAGTGCATTATTTGGACCCCATCAGTATCGTTTCAAGTAATTGTGTGTTGTTTCTTACTCTTAAGTATTCCTGTAAAAGTGTTAGCATGAGAGGTAAAATGTCTTTTATTCTTTGATGTTTGAAAAGAGAAGTGCTTTGAACTTCCTTTTCAGCCATTTCGTCTACACCGACACTTTGGAACCTAATGCTGTGTAAGCCTTTATAGTATGTGGATTGGCCTTTCGTGACCCAAAGTGGTTGGTTACCACATTGTACCTTGCAGTGGTTCTCATGCTAAAATATTACAAGTTGTTTTTGTTTTTGTTTTTTAACCAACCTGATGTGTGTTTGATAACGAATTTACAAAACCTGAAGCTTTTCCCTATAAATCCTACATTTTTGCCTTTAAAGAGTGGGTTGCAACCATCAGTAGATCACAGTAGTGCCTACTGACGGTTGAAAACCAGAGGGAGAGGCTTTCGTGTTGTAAATAGGGATGCAGGCTAACAACTTCCATCACTTTCTTTGTGCGCTTCCTGCCTTAAGTGACAAGTAGCATCGTGGCCTCATTAGCGTGAACTGCCACAAGTCAGTCTGCACCCTGGATGCCCAGGAGCTAGTATCCTTAGAGCTTTCTATTGCTTACCTGAATTCTTGTCTTCACGTGTCTGACCTTCCCTCCCCCCCCCATGTCTAACTTAAATTTTAAAAATTAAATAAAAAAAAACAAAAAAACAAAAAAGAACAGGAAAAAAAGCTTTCTTTACAGTCAACTTAAGCTTAACATGGACTCAGGTTCCCCAGCAGCCTTAATTTGTTTCCTTACCATCTGTTCCTCCCTCTCGCAGCCCTTCTAAGTATTTCCGAGCTATCCACTAGCGTCATGTCTGTCAGATCACCTCAGTTTTCCATTTAATCACAAATTGACCTCGTAGCTTGAGGTTTCCTGTGTCCTGTTCTACGGACCACCTGTGCTCCTTTTGCTTCCCCTCCCCTTGCATAATGACTATTCAATTTTTTGGCTTTGAGTTGGCTGGAAAAAAAAAAATTAAAAAAAAAAAAAAAACCTTAAAAGTGGATCTGTAGATTAAGTGAGCAAAAGACAACAGCAGATAATTCGAGCAAGCAAAATTAATCTACGCGCTGGGGGAATGTGTCTAAATCCTCCTCTCCTAGATCCGCACGATTAGGACTCGGGGAGCACGTGTCAGAGCCGCAGGGAATTCCAAAGTCCAGGGAGGCTGTAGGTTGAGAACACGAAGCAGAAACAAGAAAGCCAAAGAAGGAAGTCCTAATACATCGCCAGATCTAGGAGCATGAGGAAGCAGACAGAAGGAAACACGGGAAGCAGAGCTGGGAAGGCCAAGTTGGTGGGAATGAAGTGAGCAGGATGTCCTGGGCAGTGAAGAACGGGCCTTTTTGGTGTAGGTGAGGACCAGCTGCATAGAAGGACCTGAGGTTGGAATGGACATCCAAGAAAACTGAGGAGAATCGAGGCCCCACAGCACGGGAGGGGGACCCGTTAGATGAGAACCAGCGTTGACGTTTTTGGGGCAAACTCGGGTTGATCACTGTCGGCAGTATTTTCAGAAAACAACTTGCCAAGTGTCAGGGTGTCCATTCCAACCTCGGATGTTAGTGAAAAATTGGGAACGACCTAAATGTCAAAACAGTAGGAGGATTATTACGTGAAGGTATTCATGGACTGTATGCAGCTGCTTAAAAATGATAATCAAGAGTTACGTAGCAACGCGGAAATATATTTACGGAATATTAAGTGGAAAAAGCAGGACACAGAATTATATTTATACTACAATTATAACTGATTAAAAATGTATGCTTATAGTCAAAAGCTGTTGTGTTGTTGTTGTAGGCTTATAGTTGAGCATTATTTTCTTAAATTCTTTGAATGTTCTTTATGGTAGTGTTACTAAAAAGTTTATAATCACGTTTCCATTGTGAACATAATTTGAACACATCATCAGACACTTGGAAAATATAGAAAAGTGGAGGAAAAAAAATCCATATTCCAACCATCCAAAGACAGAGACACAATCTTCAGCATCTTGTTTATTATTGTTTCTGTGCACAGGTTCACAATTACAACTGCATCAAAACATGTATTCAGAGTAGCTATTATGTTACCTTTGTGGAATTATGGTTAAACACTTTTATCTTAATGTTTTCAAATATTCCTTATAATAGTGTTCTTATAACAAAGTTTATTATGTTTGTTTCCATTACAAGCATAATACACACCCAGAGGAACAATTGGAAAATACAGTAAATTAGAAAAGAGGAAAAAGTCACCCATATTCCCAACACCCAACAACTACTATTAACATCTCGATCTATTTCCTGCATCTTGTTTTAGTGCACAAACTTGTGATTATAACAGTGTTAAATATGTATGCATAAAGTCTAAAATGAAAAAAATACTGAAAACAATTAAAATAGTGTTGTCATTGTGGGATTATGGTGAAATATTTTGTCTCAAATTCCTTGAACAACCTTTGGTGTTTTGGTATTAAATCTGTGTATGTATTTCTCCATTACAAATATAATACATACTCATAGCAAACTTTGGGAAATTCAGTAAAACTAGAAGAAAAGAAATTCACCCAGATTCCCAACACCCAGCAACAGTTGCTGTTGACATCTCGGTCTGTGCACCAGCCCATGATAAGTAGGGTGTTAACAATAGGTATACATAGAGTCAAAGATGGGAAGAAATATGGCAAACAAATAGTTGTGTGGTCGTTGTGGGATTATGGTGAAATATTTTGTCTTGGTTTCCTCGAATGGTCTCTATCAGTGTTTTGGTAATCCACCTTTATTACATATATATCATTATAAACACTGTATGTGTTCGTTATAGAAACTTTGAAGTTACAGAAATGTAGAAGAGAAATTCACCCATATTTTCACCATCCAAAGACTGTGGTTAACATCTTGATATATTTTCTTCATCTTGTTTCTGTGCACAGGTTTTTGGTTTGTTAATATGGTTGTGGTTGTTCTATCTATCTGTAATAGTGTCAACAATAAAAGTTAAAAATAAGATATTGGTCTGTCTCCTCTTTTGTCCATTTTAAGTGTTTGGGGTTGGTAAATAAAGTCTTTTGTTACAACTATAAACCCAAAAGCTCAGTGCCTCCTAAGGCACTTAAGTTTGGCTTACAAATCTTACTCCATTTTTAAGTATTGCATATTTCAACAATTCCTTTTAATAGTACATGATTCCACATTTTTAACCGCACTTATATATATTCCAATGGCGTTCTTTAACTTGATGACCACAACTGTGTTTTGGTTACCTGAGTCGGCACTTTTAATCTTTCACCTCAAAAAAGAGATGCTCTCGAACAAAAAAACCGCAAACAAGAGTGATTCCTTAACATAAAAATCTTAATATTGTGGCTTAGAATCTCTTTAAAGTGTCTATTTCTAACTCTTCTGGAGGTTAAAAGCTTTCAGGGGAGTCACTTCCTTTATTTCAACCTGACCACCACCCGGAACATCTCACGCAGTTTGGTGGGGTATCATCCCTGGTAAAGTGGGAGGTAGTTTGTAAGCACGCTTGTAATTCTACCATGAGCAGCGATTTTTGGCCCAGTTGCTGACTGGATCACTGCTGGCTACAACGGTGCTTTGCATCATGCCCAACTTGGAACCGCTGTCCTTGACTCCATGACACAAAGATGGTTAAATACTTGACCCATTCTAATCTGCAGGTCACATGATTGGATTCAACTCTTATAATATAAAAATACAGTTTTCATTTAATTCTACTTGTAGAATTTGGCAGTGGCAGAATTCCAGGTTCTTTCACATTATTAGAAACTTTTATTTATATTAAAATGAAAGCCCATTAAACTATGGCTATCTCTTGTGAAGTCTGACCCCTTGGTCATAGTGTTGATGGCCCTTGTACGGTGAGGGGTCAATTCTCTTTAAGACTGATTTCCTAAAGAGTATATTACAAAAGGAAGTAGCGGAAGGGAATTAAGTGGCCATTTGGGCTTGCCTGACCAGCATTTACAGTCTTCAGGAATTCCTCCACTGCGTGTCAGTTGTAGGAAGTAACCACGTCCCAGCCGCCATGTTTATGCCATGAAATTTGACTGCCTTCACCCCCTGGTCTCAGCTGATTGGTGCTCTTGGGCTTCCGGTGTGCAGTCAGACTCAGACTAAGGGCTTCCTGAGTGGTCATAGGTTGGGGCAGGGTGTGCTGAGGAACAAACAGTTGTGGAGTACGGCCATATAGCTGGAGGGAAACTTGGCTCCTGGTGCCTCACTCACCACAGTACCTTGTGAATCCGAGCTGAACTGCCTACTTTCAGGATCCCTAAGAACTCCTGTATCTCTGACCTTCTTTACCAGCCAAAAAAAATTCTTTCCCTTTTCTGGAGACCACTCCGCCTTGTGTGAATCCCATTGTGCCCTGCCCCTTCCTCAACCAAAGTCTGACCCTGATGTCTGTTGGGCTCCCAGAGCAGGATATGCAGAAGTCATTCCAGTGGTGGTGCTATTATTAGTTCCTGTACAGAGATAGCTGTTCTGGTAACTGTCCTTCTTGAGGACTCACTGATGGTCTGGGCTACTCAGTATCCTTCCAATCTATTCCTTATTTGCTTTATTTGGCCAGCGTTAGTTATTTGCAACCCAAAAGAGCCCTAATTAGAAGTTGATACCAGAGAATGCATTTTGTCTCCAGATAACAATCCGAGTGAAATGTAGGGTACTTTGAATTCGATGTTGGGCCTTGGAATGGGAAACTGGAGGATCAAGGTATGTGGCGGTAATATACCTAATTACTGCCCATGGTTGGCATTCTGGAGTCCTCTGCTTCTTGGGGTGAAGGGCTTGATAGCTGTTATCATAGACAAACTCAGAATCTGAAGTATGTCAAGGGGCACCTAGGTGGCTCAGTCAGTTAAGCACCTGACTCTTGATTTTGGCCCAGGTTGTGCTCTCATGGCTCGCGAGTTTGAGCCCCGCATTGGGCTCTGCGCTGACAGTGTGCACCCTGCTTGGGGTTCTCTCTCTCTCTGCCCCTCTCCTGCTCACATTCTCTCTCCCTCTCAAAATAAATAAACTTTTTAAAAACAATGTCACGAACAGAGGTATAGGAGGGTTTCTACAAACACCTGGCTCCTGCAGCTCACTGACTTACTCAGCTAAACTGATAGCCTTGCCCTATTTGGCAGGATCCTGGCAATCGGAAGGCTGATGTGTAGGAGACTTGGGAAGATTGAGACAGCTGAAGCTCCAAGCACTCTGAAACACCCCTCATTTCACCACTTCCCTCCCACACAGAGCTGAGGGGGTGCCTGTGGGAGGGGCAGCGGTCGAGATGCTCTATGATCTCCATGGTCATGGGGAACCCAAGTGTTGAAAAAGGGGCCATATCTCATGGGCGGCGTGGCTGCCATAATGAGATCCCAGGGGGAGTTGTGACACAGAAACTTGGGAGCGATGCCCCAAAAGTCATTTATATTACAAAACGAGCCAAAGTGTAGGCTCAGAAGAGGTGGACTAGGGCCACCGTACTGGAGTCATAACCTCCTTGAGTCAACTTATAGACACTTAAGGGAGACTCCCGGCACGCCTGAGGAAGGACTCTGTTATGTAAGACACTTTCGCCTTCCCCCTAGCCTCTTGCCAAGACACCTGCAGCATTTTACATAGAGAATCCATTTGTTGACAAAGAAACAAACCTTCCAAGGGCTAGTGGATGTTGTACGTAAACAAACTAATTCTTGGGGATCAGAACATTGTGACATGAAGAGCAATTGAGATGTAACATGTTGGGGCGCCTGGGTGGCTCAGTTGGTTGAGCGTCAGACTCCTGATTTCAGGTCGGATCATGATCGTGGGGTCATGGGATTGAGCCCTGCATCGGGCTCGGCACTACATGGAACCTTCTTGAGACTCACTCTCGCTGCCTCTGCCCCTCTCCCTCCCTCATGCGTGCGCGCGCTCTCTCTCTCTCTCTCTCTCTCTCTCTCAAAAAAAAAGACATAACTATAACATGCTGTGGGCAAACACGCTACTGAGAACTGGACTCTGCACTTAGTTGCACCTTCCAAATCCTTCCCTCGGTTTAAGTCACTCCTCCCCTGGGAGGGCATGAATGAGAGAGAAGCCAGGACTGGTTCTGTCTCTCCCCCACACCAGCCCGACATCTGGGGGCAGGTGGAGCCCCTTTCATCATTGAGAGGGCAATGTTTTATCCTCAATGGAACAGAAACTCACTCTGGATTTAGATTTTTCTTTCACTGCCGACCTGCCTCTTCTCAGCATCTGCGGGCTTGCTGTCCCCACCTCTGTACCATATACAGCAGTTACCCATCCAATAGTGCTGCGTAACAACCAACCATGCAACCTCAATAAAACAATAAGTGTCTGTAGGGTCAGCTCAGGATCGGCTAGGAGGTACTGCTTGTCTTACGTGGCTGGGCCTGTTCTCTTCCCTGGCTGTCAGCTAGTGGAGGCTAGTTATAGCTAGGGGCGTGAGGCTCTTAGTCCGTGTCTCTCACTCTCCTGAGACTCCTGATGGTGACAGAAGAATTCAAAATAATCATCTTTAAGAAGTTCAGTGAGTTAGAGACACCCGGCTGGCTCAGTCAGAGGAGCATGCGACTCTTACTCTCAGGGTTGTGAGTTGGAGCCCCATTTTGGGTGTAGAGATTACTTAAATTAAAAAACTAAGAGGGGCACCTAGGTGGCTCAGTCCATTAAGCATCTGACTTTGACTCAGGTTATATTCTCACAGTTTGTGGGATGGAGCCCCGCATCAGGCTCCGCACTGATAGCTCAGAGCCTGCTTGGTATTCTCACTCTCCTCTCTGCCCTTCCCCCACTAGTGCTCGCTTTCTTCCTCTTTCTCTCAAAATGAATAAATAAACCGAAAAATAAATAAGAATAAGAATAATAAAAGAAAATACAGGCAAAAGGATATATGTGATAGGGTACCATTTACGTCAACAAAACATTTGGGCAGGGAGAGGCAGATGGAAAAAAATATTTATATTTATATACACACATATATATAGTACATATAACTAAATGCATATAAATTTAAAATATAACTAAACAAGTAAATAAAGTAATAAATAATAAGTAAATGTTACTTCTGGGTGCATACACAAGAGGCCGGCCACCCCAGAAGGGACTGACTCCAAGGAGTGGAATCGATGGCGGGAGACCTGGACCAGAGAGAGAGACATACTTTTCTCCATATAGCATTTTATCCTGTTGGATATTTTCACCACTCTTGTGGAAACCACTGTTCCTCTGATACCCACTCTCCCTCCCTTCCGTGGTCTCAGGCAGGGGTGTGTGTGTGTGTGTGTGTGTGTGTGCAGCTGCGAGTGACCAGGGTAGGCAGACCCTAGTGTCTCTGTTACTCCAAGCAAAATCTCAGGTCCCACTCTGACTGGAAGGTCTGGCCCAGGACCACAGGCTGGGCAGGGGGGAAGGTGCAGGAAAAAAGGCCTGGGGGCGAAGGCCCAGGGATACGCACAGAGATGCAGAAAATCAGATACAGCAGGAGCTGGAAACACAGGCTCCTGAATCCCCAACCCCATGCAAAAAAAATTGTAGCAGTGCAGGCAATGCTTACACTCAGTTCAGAACTCTCTCCCCTTACTTAAGGATCTCCGCGGACAGGGGCACCTGGGTGACTCAGTGGGTTAAGCGTTGACTTTGGCTCAGGTCATGATCTCACAGTTCACGGTTCTGCCCAGAGTTGGGCTCTGTGCTGACGGCTCAGAGCCTGGAGCCTGCTTTAGGTTCTGTGTCTCCCTCTCTCTCTGCCCCTCCCACACTCACACTCTGTCTCTCGTTCTCTCTCTCAAAAATAAATTTAAAAACCTTTAAAAATTAAAAAAAAAGTATCTCAGTGGACAGACTTGGGGAATGACCTCGAACTAATCTAAACCCCTCAGTGGTACCCACACTCCTGGGGCAAGGTAGTTCCGAGACATATCTTGGGGTCGCAGCTTGAAAACCCATGGAAGAGACTTAATTCAGAAAATTTCTCCCCTGCAAAGACCAAAGCAGGCACCAAGTCAGACCCTGGGGGAAAGACAGCCCCAGGCTGCTGAGACTCAGAAGCCACCGCCCTGGCTCTCCTCAAGGCTGGGGCGCAAATCTGGGGCCACCCAGTGGCAGCAAGATCAGGGTCCTGATTAGGTTGGGGGTGGGGAAGAGAATCTCCTGGCTGAGCCTCTGCATGCAGGGCGGGGGAGGCACACATCCAGCAGAGCACAGAAGGGCTCTCGGGGTCTCGGGGCTCAAGCGTGCTGTCTAGGGGACCCTGAGATGGGCGTGGGAGGCGTGCAGCCAGGCAGAGGACCAGAGAGTCATCCCGACCACCGCTGCCATTTTCCAGGACATTTCCACGCTGACAGCCACTCTGGATTGTGTGGCTGCCTCCTGCCACCTGCAGGAGAGAAGACCAGAGGGAACACAGAATGTGGGACCTCACAGAGGAGATGGCTGGAGGTACCCTCCAAGCTAGTGAGACCGGGGCGGGGAGGGGGAGCAAGGGTGCATCCCGGGGGGTTCAACACACTGGAGAGGTCAGTTAGGAGTCAGGCGGAGAGTCCAGAACTTGGCTGGTGGGGTAGGATAGGAGGAATACACTAGGGGAGAGGCCTGAGGGCTGTTTGTGGGGGTGGGGTGGCGGTGCAGGGGAGGGTTTAGGGTGGGGGTGGGGGTGTTGATCGGAGCGGCTGCGGAGGACACTTGTGAAGATCTCTGAGGAGAAGGGCACCTGCAAACCCGGCCTCGGAGCCTCGAGGAGGGTGCGTGCCTAGCCCTGCTGTGGGTGGGGGCTGGCAGAGAGCCCAGTGTGTGCATCCAGGAGGGGTCCCGGGGTGGGGGCCGTGGATGAGAGCCAACGTGGGCCCTGGTGTCAGTGAGACCAGTGCGCGTCCATGCCTCGGAGCCCAGGCCAGTTACCAGGGGGGGCCTCCGCGGTCAGGCAGCCCTGCTCTGAACACCTCTCAACAGCTCACTGCCAACAGCTCCCGTGATTTCTGCGACCAAGTGCAGGAGAGAAATCTGGAAGGGACAAAGGAGGATGGGCATGCTCGCAAGAGGGGACCAGCTGGGCTCCCTCCGGGACGGGCCTGCGGACCTGGGCACGGGTGCAGAGGGCTTCGAGAGGCAGGAGGGGAAGGTCTCGCCCCAAGGCGGCCTCTTGGAGGAGGCACGAGTTATTTGGAAGGCCTGAGGACTCCGGACAGGTCAACTGGGGATCGGGGGAGACGGTGGCCGAATTGGCGGGCTGGGACACAGGAGAATGAATCTGGAGGTGCCTGGAAGTCAGTCTGGGGCCAGGACCAGGGCGGGGATGGGGCAGGTCCCGTGCGGGGAGCGCCTCAAGAGACCTTTGACAGAGGGGGAGGGGGGACTTGTGTGGAGGACAGACCTGAAAACTCACAGATGAGAAGCACGCTTGCGCACTGGCTCTGGAGCCTCCAGCGAGTCTGTGTGCGCATGTCCGGCTTGGTGGGGTGGGGGCTGGGCACTGCCGGGTGTGTGCATCCAGGAGGGGATACCTGGGGGGGTGAGACCACCCGCGAGGCCCAGCCTGGGTCCTGGGTGTCAGCCAGGGGGCATCTGTGTGTCTGGAGGGTGTCTTGGGGTTTCCAAGCTGTGCGTCTGCGGATGCATGCCTCCCTGGGCGTGTGCGCATGCGTGTCTGCGTTCCTAGAGAGGCCTGCGGGCCTGAGTGTGTGCGTGTCTCAGAGTTTCCCTGCAGACGTGTGTGTGACGTTATGTCTGGGTATCCTCAGGATGAATTTGAAAATGTGTGTGTGTGTGTGTGTGTGTGTGAAATTTGTCTGTGTTTGTGCCTGAGTGTATGTGTCCTTTGGACTGTGTGTCTTCCTGTTTCGTGTGAGGGTCTGCAAGTCAGTCTCCTGTTGCTAATCGGAGTGGAAGTCCGAAGGTTGTCTGTGAGGCCCCAGAAATGTGTGTGTTTGCCATTGCGTGGGGTCCTGTCCACCCCGTGTTGTGAGTATGAGGATGAGTCTGTAGATTGAGTCTGTGGGATCCGCGTGAGTCTCAGTGATTCCACTAAGGCTGTGAGCCCCGATGGGGCGATTGTGGGTTTTCATTGTATGCATTGTGTACAATCTGCGGGCGGGTGCGGGGGGAGCCCAATGGGTTCCTGGGGGTCCCGGCGTGTCTGACCTGATGCTCCTGCTGTCCCCGCCCCTGTCCCCCCCTCCAGCCCTGCGGGGGCCCCAGGCCCCTGTGTCTGTGCTGCTCTGAAGCCTGCAGTTGTGTGAGCTGGCGATCTTCAGTGTCCACAGTGACTTTCATTTCCATGGACGGCCTGGCTCAGAACCAGAGGCTGGGCTCCTGCAGGAGGGGCGTTGGGGGAGGGGACGGTATTTGGGCGCAGGAAGAAGAAGACCCCGAGATTGGGCCAGTGCTTCAGGGTCAGAGAGGAGGTGGTTGGAAGCTGCCTCCTGCCCCTCATCCTGTAAACACAATAAAAGTGTGGCCAGCACCGCAGTGGCCTCTGTCCTGGGCAGGCCCTGTTGGAATCACTTGTCTTGGGAGCACAGATGGGGGCGGTGGGGGCGGGGAATGTCCCTGAGCCCTGGGAGAGCACGTTCCTTCCCACACTCTTTGTCCTGCACAGTCTCTGGGCCGGTCGTGAGGGGCCCTGAGCAGGCCAGTGGAGAGGAGCTGAGCAAGGCCGCCCCGCCCCTGCCCAGCGGGAAAGCACACGCCAGGTCTGACTTGGCGGGAAGGACAGTCCCAGGCTGGTGAGGCCCAGAAGGGACCGCCGTTGCTAGACTCAGGGCTGGGGCACTAATGGGGGCCGGCCCTGTGGAGCGGGATCAGGTTCAAGATTCGATGGGACAGGGATGAGGACCGCACTGCCAGGCCAACATGGCGAAAAGAGATGCCCGGCCAGCAGAGCACAGAGGGCTCTCGGGGTCTCGGGGCTCAAGCGTGCTGTCCAGGGGCCCCTGAGATGGGCGTGGGAGGCGTGCAGCCAGGCAGAAGACCAGAGAGTCATCCCGATCACCGTTGCCACTTTCCAGGCCATTTCCGAGCTGACAGCCACTCAGAATTGTGTGGCTGCCTCCTGCCACCTGCAGGAGAGAAGACCAGAGGGGACACAGAACACGGGACCTCTCGGAGATGATGGCTGGAGACACCCACCTTGCTAGTGAGATGGGGGCAGGGCGAGGGAGGCACGGAGCATGTGTGGGGTTCAACACACTGGGAGGTCAGTTAGGAGTCACAGGGGAAGGTTATATACTTGATGGCCTATGAGGCGGGAAGCATAGGAGGGTATTAGGGGAAACCCTGGTGGGGGTAGGGGTGGGAGTGTGGTTGAGGGGTGAGAATGCGGAGGGGGCGGGGGTGCCGTTGTTGAATGGAGCTGCTGGGGAGGCTTTGGGGGCATCTGCAGAGGACCATTGTGAAGCTCGCGGAGGAGAAAGTCCCCCGCAAACCAGCCTCCGAGCCTGCAGTAGGGGTGTGTGCCCGAGCCCTGCCGTGGGTGGGGGCTGGGACAGAGCCCAGGAGGGGCCCCTGACAGGGGGGCTATGGGTGAGAGCCAGCGTGGGCCCTGGTGTCAGTGAGAGGGCATCTTCATGTCCTGGAGGGTGACTTGGCGTGGCACCGGGGGTCATCGTATTCCAGATGATCCTGCCTGCGCCCAGCCCCTCATAACCCAGCCCCCCTGACCAGGGAGCCAGGCGCTTGTGCCCCTGCTGCTCCAAAGCTTCTGTGCCTGCCTGTCTCTCCTGTCAACTCAGAACACCTTTTCCTGGAGGGCCTGGCCCAGGGGCCCCCCGGGCTGGGCTGATGGTGCGGGAGGGGGCTTACGTGTTTGTGGGTGTGTGTGGGTGGGGGGTGGGGATGGAGGGGAGGAAAGAGATGTCACCACAGGACTGGCCTGCCGACCTGGGCAGGGGCGCAGAGGGCTGTACAGTGGCCGACTTGGAGGGCTGGAACACAGAAGAATGAACTTGGAGGAGCCCCGAAGTCAGTCTGGAGGCAGCCCTGGGTGGGGGAGGGGGCTGTGGAGCAGCAGGGAGACCCTGAGGAGACCTTTGTGCGATAGGGGGTGACTTGTGAGTATGATGCTTCTGAAAACGCACAGATGAGAAGCGCGCTTGCGCACTGGCTTCGGCGGTGTGCGCATGCCCGGCTGGGGTGGGGGCTGGGCACTGCGGGGCGTGTGCATCCAGGAGGGGATATCTGGGGCGGTGAGACCACCTGCGAGGCTCAGCCTGGGTCCTGGGTGTCAGCCAGAGGGCGTCTGTGTGTCTGGAGAGTGACTTGGGGTTTCCAAGCTGTGCGTCTGTAGATGCATGTGTCCCCGGGCGTGTGCGCATGCGTGTCTGTGTTCCCAGAGAGACCTGCGGGCTTGTGTGTGTGCGTGTCTCAGAGTTTCCCTGCAGACGTGTGTGTGACGTTACGTCCTGGTGTCCTTGGGGTTCATTTCAAAATGTGCCTGAGTGTAGACTGTGTGTCTTTCTGTTTCCGTGTGAGGGTCTGCAAGTCAGACTTCTGCTGCTAACCAGCTGTTGTCTGTGAGGCTCCAGGAATGTGTGTGTTTGCCATTGTGTGGGGACCTGTCCACCCCGTGTTGTGAGTATGACAATGCGTCTGTAGATTGTGTGTGTCTGTGGGATCCACGTGAGTCTCAGTGATTCCAAGTAAGGCTGTGATTGTGGGTTTTCATCATATGCGTTGTGTCCAATATGCGGGGGTGGGTATGGGGGGAGCCCAATGGGTTCCTGGGGGTCGAGGTGTGTCTGACCTGATGCTCCTGCAGAGCCCCGCCCCTGTCCCCACTCCAGCTCCACACACACACACACACACACACACACACACACACACACATACCCCGCGTCTGTGCTGCCCTGAAGCCTGCAGCTGTGTGAGCTGGCGATCTTCTGTGTCCACAGTGATTTCCTTTCCCTGAACGGCCTGGCTCAGAACCAGAGGCTGGGCTCCTGCAGGAGGGCCGTTGGGGGAGGGGACCTCTTTTACAAGCCCCATAAAAAGACCCCATCCAGAGCTGGGATGGCGAACCTTGGAATCTGGAGTCAGAGAGGAGGTGTGGGGAGAAGCCTCTGGACCCTCATCCTCTAAGCGCAACGAATGGTAGTCAGCACGCATCCTGCCAAACATCCTTCTCAGGTGCTGTCTGAATCACTGGATCCGCCAGAGTCTGCAGAGGCAGGGGGTGCGGGGAGACGTCCGTGAGTTTCCCTGAGCACACGTTCATTCTCGTGCTCTTTGTGCAGGTCAGTCCCTGGCGTCTGGTGAGGGCACCCCACACAGATGATCAGGAGGGTCACTGCACAACCGTGCCAGGCCTCTGCCAGCAGGGTGCTGCCAACCCGGAAGTCAGGCCTAGTCAGAACTCAGGCTGGCAGCACCGCCCAGCGGCTGCAGCTCAGACAGGGCCTTCTGCACCCAGGGACGAGGTGCTCATGGGAGGAGTGCGTTCCGGGAGCGGGCTTCAGGGGCGCAGCTGTGGAGGCCTGTATCCAGGGCCCTCACTGGCAAAGGCGTCCAGCCAAGAGCAGGCCTGTTCCGAGCTGCTGGGCGAATAATCGAGAGGCAGGATCTGACCACTGGGAGGAGAGAAGGCCTGAGGGGACAGTGGAGGCTTTGGGCAGCCAAGGGGAGGGGACGCAGGGACTCCCTCACCATTCTGTGTTGGGGGGCCAGCAATGGGGTGAGCAGGGGTAAGTCCATCGGGCTTTAGGAAGCAGGAGCGTTGGGACCTGGGGAGTACTAGTCTGGTGGGGGAGGCTGAGGCTATGTCGGAGGGCTCCCAGAAGCTGGAGAGGTCAGTTAGGGGTCCTGGGGACACTTACTAACTTGGCCGGCTCAGGCACAGGAGAATAAGTTTGGTGGGGAGTCCTGAGGGCAGTTAGGTGGGCGTGGAGCGGCAGGCTACCGTCGGGAGGCATCGAGGTGGGCCGTGGCAGGACTACCCGGATGAAGACCCAGGGGTGATAAGAGCGGTGTGCGCTTCCGGGAGGGGCCCCGTTCTGTCTAGAACTTATTCGTGTGACCTGACCTGTCGTGCATTTCTGTCCAGAGCTGTACGTACACGCTCGTGGGGGCCTTACTTGCCCTGGGCTCCGTCTCTGGCCTCGGGATCAGAATCGGCCCTTCTGTTCCTGACGCCCAGAGAGATTAATTTGCCTCACCTCCTTGAGCCAGGCCAGCCGGCCTCCTGGAACGGGTCAGGGAGGGAAGAGGACTACGCCGGTGCCCAGGCCCCTAAGATGGCGAGATAGGAGAAGAGAAGCAGAGCGGGGAAACCCAGCCTGCTGGGACTGCCCTGCGGCGGCCTCCGTGACTGACGGCAGACCACACACACGGGTGCCGCACATACTACCCCGGCGGGAACAGCTAGCTGGAAACCTCAGCTGAGGGGAGGGCGCTGTCTCTGCCCAGCACCCTCAGTCCGGATTCCAACTCCGCCGGTCACCTCGGGGCTTCCCCACCAGAAGGCCAGATGTTGCAAGCACCTGATCCAATGCTAAACAAGGTATTCCTCCGCACTCTCTCCTTCTTTATGTTTGCTCTAATTGTTTAATTCCGAATATTCCCTTTCCCTTATAATTAATAAAACTTTCCTCCATGAAACACAAAGTGTGGTTATCGTGAATTATTCTTATTCCGAACAGGGCACCCGCCCGAGGCGGGGGCAGGGGCCCGTGGGGGCGGGGAGACTGGGTATTTACAAATAGACCTGCCAGCCCGGGCAGCTCCCGGTGTCTCAGTTTCCCTGCTGTGTGTGCCCACAGGTGTTTCAGTGGCTTTATCTCTGGTTGTCCTCAGTCTCTATCTAGGAATCTGTGTTTCTAGTGACAGTTGTGTGTGTGTGTGTGTACACACACTCGGGGGTCGCTGCCCATGCGGGTGTGTTCCTGAACAGCTGTGTTAGTCTGTGCATCTGAACTCTGACCAGTAGGCCTTGGAGCCTGGAGGGGTGGCGGTTGATCCTGAACTTTGATAGTGTGCTGTCGTGCACACAGGTCCCCGAGGGAGTCCCCCTGTCCTGGGATCACCCTGGATGCCACTGGCCCTGCTCTGGGAGCCCACCAGGCCCCTGCACCTCTGCAGCTAGCAAGCGGGCAGTGTTAAAACTGGACATGTCCCTCCTCAGGGATTGGCCTTTGTGTGGAAGGCCTGGCCCAGGCCCCAGGGCTGGACGCTGGGGAAGGACGCTGTGAGAGCACCCCTACTTGGGTGGGAGACCCCGAGATAGGGCCAGTGCTTCAGGGTCAGAGAGGAGGTGGTTGGAAGCTGCCTCCTGCCCCTCATCCTGTAAACACAATAAAAGTGTGGCCAGCACCGCAGTGGCCTCTGTCCTGGGCAGGCCCTGTTGGAATCACTTGTCTTGGGAGCACAGATGGGGGCGGTGGGGGCGGGGAATGTCCCTGAGCCCTGGGAGAGCGCGTTCTTTCCCACACTCTTTGTCCTGCACGGTCTCTGGGCCGGTCGTGAGGGGCCCTGAGCAGGCCAGTGGAGAGGAGCTGAGCAAGGCCGCCCCGCCCCTGCCCAGCGGGAAAGCCAGCACCAAGTCAGACCTGGCGGGAAGGACAGTCCCAGGCTGGCGAGGCTCAGAATGTGCCTCCTGTGCTCAGCTCAGGGCTGGGCCGCTAATCGGGCGGGTCGGTGGCAGCTGTACCTGGATCAAGATGGGAATGGGGATGGAAGCAAGCTGCCGGACCACGGCAGGAATGAAAGCGGAGGCACTCAGCCAGCAGAGCACAGAGGGTTCTCGGGGTCTCGGGGCTCAAGCGTGCTGTCTAGGGGCCCCTGAGATGGGCATGGGAGGCGTGCAGCCAGGCAGAGGACCAGAGAGTCATCCCGACCACCGCTGCCATTTTCCAGGACATTTCCATGCTGACAGCCACTCTGGATTGTGTGGCTGCCTCCTGCCACCTGCAGGAGAGAAGACCAGAGGGAACACAGAATGTGGGACCTCGCAGAGGAGATGGCTGGAGGTACCCTCCAAGCTAGTGAGACCGGGGCGGGGAGGGGGAGCAAGGGTGCATCCCGGGGGGTTCAACACACTGGAGAGGTCAGTTAGGAGTCAGGCGGAGAGTCCAGAACTTGGCTGGTGGGGTAGGATAGGAGGAATACACTAGGGGAGAGGCCTGAGGGCTGTTTGTGGGGGTGGGGTGGCGGTGCAGGGGAGGGTTGAGGGTGGGGGTGGGGGTGTTGATCGGAGCGGCTGCGGAGGACACTTGTGAAGATCTCTGAGGAGAAGGGCACGTGCAAACCGGCCTCGGAGCCTCCAAGAGGGGTGCGTGCCCGAGCCTCGCCGTGGGTGGAGGCTGGCAGAGAGCCCAGTGTGTGCATCGAGGAGGGGCCCCCCTGGGGTGCAGGGCTGTAGGTGGGGCCCAGCGTAGGCCCTGGTGTCAGTGAGAGGGCGTCTGCTATCCCGGACGGTGATTTGGCAGTACCAGGCTGGGGTCCACTCAGGCGTGTGTCTCCGTGTGTGTGTGTGTGTGTGTGTGTGTGCCAGAGTGCTGCCGAGTGTGTGCACGTGTTACTGCACACGTGTGTGTGCCTCTGCCCGACGGTCTCTGTGTTTCTAGGTGGGCCGACCAGGCGGAGGGAGAGCGTCAGAGTTGTTGGAAGTAGGCTCGGCAAGGGGGAAGGTGTATCCAGGCTGTTAGGGGATCACCCTGCACCTGGGGGGTCATCGTTGGTCTGATAATCCTGCCTGCATCCGGCCCCCCAGCGCAGCCCCCCACTCTCCCAGTCAAGGAGCCAGGCAGTGTGCTCCTGCTGCTCCAAAGCGTGAAGTTCTGTGCCTGCCGGTCTCTCCAGTCAACTCAGATTGCCTCTCCCTGGACGGCCTGGCCCCGGCTCCCGGGCCGGCCTGATGCTGGCGGAATTTAACTGCGTGTTTGGGGATACGTGTGGTGGGCGTGGGGGTGGAGGATAGGAAGGAGACTTCCCTCCGGGACGGGCCTGCGGACCTGGGCACGGGTGCGGAGGGCTTCGAGAGGCAGGAGGGGAAGGTCTTGCCCCAAGGCGGCCTCTTGGAGGAGGCACGAGTTATTTGGAAGGCCTGAGGACTCCGAACAGGTCAACTGGGGATCGGGGGAGACGGTGGCCGAATGGGCGGGCTGGGACACAGGAGAATGAATCTGGAGGTGCCTGGAAGTCAGTCTGGGGCCAGGACCAGGGCGGGCATGGGGCAGGTCCCAGGCGGGGAGCCCCTCAAGAGACCTTTGACAGAGGGGGAGGGGGGACTTGTGTGGAGGACAGACCTGAAAACTCACAGATGAGAAGCACGCTTGCGCACTGGCTCTGGAGCCTCCAGTGAGTCTGTGTGCGCATGCCTGGCTGGGGTGGGGGCTGGGCACTGCCGGGTGTGTGCATCCAGGAGGGGATATCTGGGGGGGTGAGACCACCCGCGAGGCCCAGCCTGGGTCCTGGGTGTCAGCCAGGGGGCATCTGTGTGTCTGGAGGGTGTCTTGGGGTTTCCAAGCTGTGCGTCTGCGGATGCATGCATCCCTGGGCATGTGCGCATGCGTGTCTGCGTTCCTAGAGAGGCCTGCGGGCCTGAGTGTGTGTGTGTCTCAGAGTTTCCCTGCAGACGTGTGTGTGACGTTATGTCTGGGTATCCTCAGGATGAATTTGAAAGTGTGTGTGTGTGTGTGTGTGTGTGTGTGTGTGTGTGTGTGTGTGTGAAATTTGTCTGTGTTTGTGCCTGAGTGTATGTGTCCTTTGGACTGTGTGTCTTCCTGTTTCGTGTGAGGGTCTGCAAGTCAGTCTCCTGTTGCTAATCGGAGTGGAAGTCCGAAGGTTGTCTGTGAGGCCCCAGAAATGTGTGTGTTTGCCATTGCGTGGGGTCCTGTCCACCCCGTGTTGTGAGTATGAGGATGAGTCTGTAGATTGAGTCTGTGGGATCCGCGTGAGTCTCAGTGATTCCACTAAGGCTGTGAGCCCCGATGGGGCGATTGTGGGTTTTCATTGTATGCATTGTGTGCAATCTGCGGGCGGGTGGGGGGGGAGCCCAATGGGTTCCTGGGGGTCCCGGCGTGTCTGACCTGATGCTCCTGCTGTCCCCGCCCCTGTCCCCCCCTCCAGCCCCCGCGGGGGCCCCAGGCCCTTGTGTCCGTGCTGCTCTGAAGCCTGCAGTTGTGTGAGCTGGCGATCTTCAGTGTCCACAGTGACTTTCATTTCCGTGGATGGCCTGGCTCAGAACCAGAGGCTGGGCTCCTGCAGGAGGGGCATTGGGGGAGGGGACGGTATTTGGGCGCAGGAAGAAGAAGACCCCGAGATTGGGCCAGTGCTTCAGGGTCAGAGAGGAGGTGGTTGGAAGCTGCCTCCTGCCCCTCATCCTGTAAACACAATAAAAGTGTGGCCAGCACCGCAGCGGCCTCTGTCCTGGGCAGGCCCTGTTGGAATCACTTGTCTTGGGAGCACAGATGGGGGCGGTGGGGGCGGGGAATGTCCCTGAGCCCTGGGAGAGCGCGTTCTTTCCCACACTCTTTGTCCTGCACGGTCTCTGGGCCGGTCCTGAGGGGCCCTGAGCAGGCCAGTGGAGAGGAGCTGAGCAAGGCCGCCCCGCCCCTGCCCAGCGGGAAAGCACACGCCAAGTCAGACCTGGCGGGAAGGACAGTCCCAGGCTGGTGAGGCCCAGAGTGGACCTCCTGCGCTCAGCTCAGGGCTGGGGTGCTAAGCCGGGGCTTGCCGGGTGTCAGCGGGGTCGGGATCGGGATGGGGATGAGGATCTTGCTGCTGGGCCTCTAGACGCCCAGCCAGCAGAGCTCAGAGGGCTCGCGGGGTCTCGGGGCTCAAGTGTGCCGTTTAGGAGCCCCTGAGATGAGCGAGGGAGACACAGAGCCATGCAGAGGACCAGAGAGTCATCCCGACTACTGCTGGCACTTTCCAGGCCATTTCCAAGCTGACAGCCACTCGGAATTGTGTGGCTGCCTCCTGCCACCTGCAGGAGAGAAGACCAGAGGGGACACAGAACATGGGACGTCACAGAGGAGATGGCTGGAGGCGCCCTCCATGCTAGTGAGATGTGGGGCGGGGTGTGGGGGTGTGTCGGGGAGAGGGGGTCAGGGACTGGGAAGGGTGCATCTGGTGGAGTTCAAGACTCTGGAGAGGTCAGTGAGACGTCAGGGCAAAAAGTTATGGACTTGATGGCCAGGGTGGGGGCATAGGAAAAGGATTTTAGGGGCGAGTTCTAAGGGAAGTTTTCGGGGATGGAGGTGGAGTTGTGGTGGGGAGGATGGGGCGGTTGTTGAATGGAGCAGCTGCGGAGGACCCTTGTGAAGATCGAGGAGGAGAAGGACACCTGCAAGCCAGCCTTGGAGCCTCAGTGAGTGTGCTTGCCAGAGACCTGCCTTGGGTGGGGGATGGGAGAGAGCCCGGTGTGTGCATCCCGGAGGGGCCCTCGGGGGATGGGCACTGGGTGAGAGCCAGCGTTGGCCCTGCTGTCAATGAGAAGGCATCCTAGTGTCCTGGAGGGTGACTTGGAGTGGCACCCGGGGGTCATCGTATTTCAGATGATCCTGCCTGCGCCCAGCCCCGCTGACCAGGGAGCCAGGCTCTTGTGCCCCTGCTGCTCCAAAGCATGAACTTCTGTGCCTTCCTGTCTCTCCTGTCAACTCAGATTGCCTTTGCCTGGGCAGCCTGGCCCAAACTCCCGGGCTGCGCTGGTGGTGGTGGAAGTTGCTTGCGTGTTTGGGGGTATATGTGAGTGGCGGTAAGGTGAGCTGAGGAAGGAGACATCCCCTCAGGGCCGGCCTGCAGATCTGGGCGCCGTGGGGAAGGCTTCTAGAGGCAGGAGGGTTGGACTTTGCTCCAAGGCAGTCCGATGGAGGAGGCCCAGGTTAGTCAGGAGGTCTGAGGACTCTGGACAGGTCAATTGGGGATCAGAGAAGACAGTGGCAGAATTGGCGGGATGGGACACAGGAGAATAAATTTGGAGGCACCCCGAAGTCAGTCTGGAGCCAGGGCAGGGATAGAGTGGGTCTGGTGCAGGGAGCCCCTCAAGAGGACTTTGACAGAGTGGAGAGACACAGAGTGAGGAAGACATGAAAATTGGCAGCGAAGGGCGCTTGCGCATTGACTCTGAAGCCTCCATCGAGTCTGCGCATGCCTGGCTGAGGTGGGGGCTGGGCACTTACGGGCTGTGTGCATCCAGGAGGGGATATCTGGGGGGGTGAGATCACCCGTGAAGCCCAGTCTGGGTCCTGGGTGTCAGCCAGAGGGCATCTGTGTGTCTGGAGGGTGACTTGGGGTTTCCGAGCTGTGCATTTGCAGATGCGTGTGTCCCCGGGCTTGTGCGCATGCGTGTCCGTATTTCCAGAGAAGCCTGCAGGCCTGGGTGTGTGCGTGTCTCAGAGTTTCCCTGCAGTGTGTGTCTGTGGACGTGTGTGTGACGTTATGTCCTGGTGTTCTCGGGGTTCATTTCAAAATGTCTGTGATTTTTAAGTGTGTGTTTGTGTATCCCTGTTGTTCCCAGTGTGTGGATGTATTTCCGAACGTTGCGTGTTTGCCGATGTGCCCAGAATCTCCATTTTTCAAAGAGGGTTGCTTTGAGCTGTGGTACGTTCTCTGTGTGGCCTGAGTGTGTGTGGAGTGCCTGAAGGGGGTCTCTGTGTGGTTGGGAGGTGTGGAGGAATGGCTGGTTGGTTGTAACCTTGTCTTTTTTCCCCCAGCAAAAAGAAATTGTTGTGGTTTTTTTCCTATCCTTTGAGGTGTAATTGACGAATAAAGATTGTACATTTTAAAATGTATGATGTTTGATATTGGTATATCAAATGATATATTAAATCAGTATATTAAATGATTACATCAAGTTAATTAACACTTCCTTTCTCTTACTAGTTTTCTTATTTTTTCGTGCTTTGAATTCTTAACAGTGTGAGGCGGCTCTCGTTCAGCCTGAGGATCATTTTACGACTGATGATTCCGCAGGGCTCAGCCCCTCCCACCAGCCTCCCTGACCAGGAATCCAGGTCCCTGTGTCTCCTCTCCTCTGAAGTATGAAGTTCTGTGATCCTCTGATCTTCTCTTCAGTTGTAACATACCTTTTCCTGTAAGTCCTGGCTGAGACTCAGGGGCTGTAGTACATGGGGCAGAGGCACCAGGCGGACAGCTGGTATCTGAGGCCCCGTGAAGAGCCCACCCACAGAAACGGTGATGCGGTGGTCCAGGAAACGAGGCGCAGTGAGATGCTAACTGACCCGCAGCCACTAATAATGGTGAAATTGTAACCGGTACACAAACTGCCTGTCTCCAGGTCAGACACTATTTAATTACTTGTTATGTGATGTAGTTCGGGATAGCATACCTTGAATATGACACCTCAGCATATTGAAACTCAAGGAGTTGGAGAAAAACACCAGAAATAAGGTCACTCTGACATCCTCCACCTTCTTTCCTGAAATAGGTTATAAAACTCTCATGTGAGAGTTTCCCTCCTCATGCCAGGAGGAAAGGGACATCTTTATCTCTGAAGACAAAGAGAATTCAAGAATTGTAGCAAACAGGCCTTGCTATGGTTTCCTACAATCCCTCATACTCTAACTGGTCATATTCTTCCAGGAGTGTCCACTCTTCATCAGACCTAGCAGAAAATACATCTTTCTTGTTTCCTCGGGAAGGCTCTTGTTCACATAAAACTTACACTGAACTGGTGGACTTTTCTCCTGTTAATCTTTGTCAGTTTAATGTCAGACCCAGCTGGGATCCTAAGAGGCTTGAAGAAAACTTTTTAATCATATGTAATCCTACATTTAATAACTTAGGGTCCTTCCACCCGGCCCCCACCCGGCCTCCACAGAGGTGTAAACTGAAGCTCGGACAGTTTGAATAACTCCCTAATCATTGGTTTCCGGATAAAACACACAAGGGAGCACTTCTGGGGGGATCCCCCACATGGGGAATTTGTGTGTTCTGACTTTGTGGGTTTTACTCTGCCAGAGTGTGGTTATGTGTAACTTATGTTTTCCTCTAGGAGTTTTACAGTTTTGATTTTACACTTACGTCTGTGACCCATTTTGAGTTAATGTTTGTCAGGGGTATAAGGTCAGGGTCTAGATTCAGTTTTGTGTGTGTGTATGGATATCTGTCTGTTCCAGCACCATTTGTGGGAAAGGCTCTCTTTTCTCCGTTGCTCTGCCTTTTTTCCTTTGTTAAAGATCAGATTCATGTGAGTCTATGTCTGGGCTCTCTGTTCTGTTCCATTGATGGCTTGGTCTATTGTTTCAGCAGTACGCACTATCTTGATTACTTTAGCTTTAGAGAGTTGACCTTAAAACATAAAACAGTTCATTTACCATCTGAAAAAGTCTTTAATAATTGGGAAGAGCAGAGAATAGCAGTTCAGGCCAAGCAAGCTGCTGCAAAAAGCATAGGCTAGTCTGACAAAAAAAGAGAGGAACTTTTTTATGGAGAAGGAGGAAGTTGGGAGGGGTTGTTTTGAATAAAAGTCCATTGATAAAAGCAGGGGTTCAGGGTGGTAGTGGTTTGTCATTGGCTGAATTGCAGGTGTAGTTGGTATCTTGTAGGAGATGCAGTGTCCATCTTTCCCTGTTGGGGCCTGGAATTGAGGATTCATCCCTGTGCTGCATTCTTCTCACAGCGTGTGTAATCCACAATTCTTGACTTAGAGTGAGGGCTCCCCCTTCTGGTCTCCTAATTTCATTTTAGTGAGGTTTCCCTTTATTAATTTTCTCGCTAATAAGTCTTGAAAGTCCAGTAGTGTCAAGTGCTGCAGTCCTCTGACTTTGTTTTTCTTTTTCAATATTGTATTGGCCATTCTGGGTCTTTTGCCTCTCCTATAAACTTTAGAGTCAGTTTCTTGATATCCAGAAAACCAATGAGGGTTCCAAAATAATCCAAGACTCCTCAGTTCAGGGGTCCTTGGTTCCTCTGGGCCTGTGCTCCCATATCTCGAGATGCAGCCTGGCCGTTCTGGGCCTTCCTGGGCGAGGCAGGGCTCTGTCTCAGCCTTGGTTCAGCTGGGGCTCCCCTCTCTCACCTGAGCTGAGCCCCTGGACAGACACGCTCACATAAGGTAGTGGGGGTCTAAGATGCAATGGTGTTGATGGAAAGCAACTCTCAAAATGACACATACATGGGGTGCTTGGTTGGCTGGCTCAGTTGGTGGAGCGTGCAACTCTTGATCTTGGGGTTGTGAGTTTGAGCTCTATGCTGGGTATAGAAATTACTTAAAAATAAAATATTGGAAAAAAAAGAAACGTGTACATGTTTTGCTTCATCAATCCTGCCTGTGTCAGGGGATTTATCTTACCTGTAGATTTATACAGCACAATCGTCGAAGGTCAAGGACGTGCACTCAACACTAGTCACAGGAGAAAATACTGAAAACTCAACTGTCTTGTAGTCAGGAACTAGTTAAATAACTGAGGTCAAAACCATACAAGATCATCCAAACAGCTATTCAAATACAGTGAGGGGCCCCTGGGTGGCTCAGTCAGTTAAGCGTCCGACTTCAGCTCAGGTCATGATCTTTAAGTTCGTGAGTTCAAGCGCCATGTCAGGCTCTGTGCTGACAGCTCAGAGCCTAGAGCCTGCTTCGGATTCTGTGTCTCCCTCTCTCTGCCCTGCCCGCTCACGGTCTTTCTCTCTCTCTTGAAAATAAATAAACATTTAAAAAATAAAAAAAAACCACAGTGAGCAATCTCTCTTTGTACTGATATGAAAAGATCGGCAAGATATCCTGGTAAGTGAAAAGAAATCAGGGCATAGAACAATGTGTAAAGTGTGCCACCTTTTGTCTAAAAAACGGAGGAAATGAGAGTACGAATACTTACACAAACCTAAAAATGTGCCTTGTATTTATACAAATGTATAATTATGTATAATAGTGAACCTATATATTATACCAATATAGATTATAATTATATAGTTACATATTTCCATTACATATATTACATATGTAAACAATATATTTGTATTATATAATAAATATTTGTACTATATAATAAATTATTTAATTTTTATATATTTATAAAATATTTAATGTTTTAAAATACATTTATATTGTTGATGTATGCATATGTACAGGAATACATATGCTAATACAGATATACATATGATTACACACATGTGTATGTGCTTATATGTGTGTACAGGAGATATGTATATACACACACACACACACACCATGCATGAATAAATGTTGAAGGACACAAACTAATTGCAGTGGTTACCACGTGTTTCATGGGCATAAAAAATTGGTGGGTGGTATGATGCAGTTTTGGGGTGATGGTGGGGTGTTGGAAGCTGACATCTTTGGTGTAAAAAGGTGATTTTATTCACACACAGGGACAGGACCCATAGGCAGGAAGAGCTGCACTGGGGGTATGGGGGTGTAACTCATTATATACCCTCAGGTCGGAGGGGGTTAGGGATAGCGTGAGTCTCTAAGGAATTTGGGAGGCAACATTTCCAGGACTTTGAGGGGCTAGGGAAACACATTTATTACAGCTGCACTCATGAGACCCTTCAGATGTATATCTGGGGGCCACAAGCTTGGAGTAGGATTGCCAGCATATATCTCGGGGGAGCTGAGATGAAGTTTCCAAAAGAATTTTTCTATGCTACAGTGGACCTACAGGATCCCGGGGCCCCCGGGGGGCTTAGTTGGTTAGGAGGCCAACCCTTGATTTCGGCTCAGGTCATGATCTCCCAATTTGTGAGTTGGAGCCCCGCACTGGGCTCTGTGCTGACAGTGCAGAGCCTACTTGGGAGTCTCTCTCTCCCTCTCTCCCTTCCTTCCTCTCTCTCTCTCTCAAAATAAAGGAATAAACTTTAAAAATAAAATAAAGTAGACTTACAGGATCTGCGGGGTGGGGGTGTCAGGATAATGTGAAGCCAATCTTCCCTTTGGCCTCCATCAAAGTGTCATCATGAGGCAGCTGAGCTCCTAGAGGGAGGTCGCTCTGCGGGTTTCAAGGACTTGTCAATGGGCTGCAGGCAGTAAGGGAATTTAATTTTTCATTTGCCTCAGTCTCCCACATCACCATGGCAAGCACTTTAAACACCCTTCCCCTGTTCTTGGGGAGCCAGTAATGTCCGGAAATATCACACATACCCCACCTTGGGGGTTGGGGGGCGTACTTTCCCCTCAGTTTGCTCCAGCTTCCACATCATGGTGCACACACTGTGGGAGGAAGACTTTTCACCTCATACTATCTGCAAACTATATGTTAACTATTCAAAACAACCAACGAAAGCATCTTAAGGACTACTGCGACCCTTGCGCCACTTCCCCGATCTGCGTCACGTCGCGTCTTCCCGGGACCCCAGCGGAACCAGCCAGGAGCCGCCCGGATTTTGAGGCACGGCGCTCCCGAAGAGCGCACGCGCAGACGCTGCAGGGCGCATGCGCCGCAGTGTGGGCGCCAAATCTAAGCGTGAGCTCTTCAGTCAGGCGAGGCGCCGCCGGGAAGGGTAAGGTCAGTGCGAGCGGGAGCGGGGCGAGAGTGTGAGCAGCGGGCGGGCCGCCCGGACCGGGACTGTTCGGAGGAGACACGAGGGCGAGGGGCAGGCACCTGAGGGCGCAAGAAGCCCTGGGGCTGGTGGCGCGAGCCTCCCGGAGGTGCTATGCCACGGCGGGCCTGAGCCCGTGAGCACAGCAGCAGAGCAGCTGTGCCTGAGGTGGAAAGAGAGGGAGAGCGGGGTAAGCGGTGCCTCTGTGCAGGGTGACGGGAAGTACCAGCCTATGTGGGGAAGGGGCCCGGTCAGACGTGGGGTCTGAGGAGACCCGGTAGCTGAGGAACACCGGCGCGCGGGGTGGCCTCTCCTCGCCGCGCCTTCATGCACCTCAGTTCTCTGGCCTTGGGGTGCTGCCCTTCTAGTCCTCAGGCTAAAGTCCTCCCTTGGCCTGCTGGCCCTACCCCCACCCCCGTCCCTCCGGACCTCAGGACACGCCCCTCCGGGCCAGACCCTGCCCCAGCCACAGGTCCCTCCACTGAGACATCAGGCCCCACCTCCCGACCTAAGCCCCGCCCCATGCCCCGGCTCTGGACCTCGGGACCCGCCCCTCCAGGCCCTGCCCCAGTCTCAGGTCCCGTCATGCTCCACCTCAGGACCCCCCCGCACCTCCAGGCCCCCGGCCTCATTCCAGGCAGGGCCCTAGCCCCCAGCTCTAAGTTGCCTCTCCTGGATCAGGGCGGTGCCTCTCCGCTCTCAGACTCTCTTCAAGGCGGGTCTGAAGACCCAGTGTCTTTTCCCAGTCCCTCAGCCCTGCCCTCCTCCCTGTTAGTGCTCCTCTCTACTTCAGTTCTGGTCCTGTCAGCCTCTCCTCCCAGATCTGGCCACTCCCTCCTCCTAGCCCGCGGCTCCCCCACCTCGCATCTGCTCCTCCTCTTTATCTTGTCCCCCTCCCTCCTGGGCCCTGCCCGCTCCCTGCCCTGCCTCCATTTACTCCCTTTCTCTTGCCTTGGCGCCTGTCTTGTTTGTTTCCTTCAGTCCTTGCTTTCTCCTCCCACCACGACCTCTGCCCACCCGGGGTCTTCCCGGACTCAGCCCTGCTTCTCTGAAAGCTCTTACCCACTCGGAAATCAAGGAATTCTTTTTTTGTTTTTTCAAGTATTTTTAACATGTTAAATAGGGACTTATTTTTAGGGCCCCTCTCTCTCTTTTTTTAAGTATTTAAGGTCTTAGCTGCTTTTGTGACTACTTTTTTTAAAAGTTTATTTATAATTTATTGTCAGATGGATTGCTCATCCCAACAAGTGCCCTCCTCAGTGCCCGTCACCCACTCTCCCCTCTTCTATATCCCCCATCAACCCTCAGTTTGTTCTTAGTATTTGAGTCTCTTTTGTTTTATCTCCCTCCCTCTCTGTGGCTTTTTCCCTTTCTCCTCTTCCCCTCCCCCATGGTTTTCTGTTAAGTCTGGCAAAATCCACCTATGTGTGGAAACATGGTATCTGTCTTTTTCTGACTGACTTATTTCACTCAGCATAATACCCTCCAGTTCCATCCATGTTGCAACACATGGCCAGATTTCATTCTTTCTCATTGCTGCATAGTACTCCATTGTATATATATATACCACATCTTTTTTTAAATTTTTTTAAATTTTTTTTAACATTTATTTATTTTTGAGAGACAGGGAGAGACAGAGCATGAGCGAAGGAGTGGCAGAGAGAGGGGGAGACACAGAATCTGCAGCAGGCTTCAGGCTCTGAGCTGTCAGCACAGAGCCCGACGTGGGGCTCGAACTCACGAACCGTGAGATCATGACCTGAGCCGAAGTCGGCTGCTTAACCAACTGAGCTACCCAGGTGCCCCTATATATACCACATCTTCTTGATCCATTCATCAGTTGATGGACACTTAGGCTCTTTCCATCATTTGGCTATTGTTGAAAGTGCTGCTATGAACATCGGGGTACACGTGCCCCTATGCATCAGCACTCCTGTGTCTCTCGGGTAGATTCCTAGCAGTGCTATTGCTGGGTCATAGGGTAGTTCTCTTTCCATTTTTTTGAGGAACCTCCACACTGTTCTCTAGAGTGGCTGCACCAGTTTGCATTCCCACCAACTGTGAGTGGGTGCCTGTTTCACTCCATCCTCACCAGCATCTATAGTTTCCTGATTTGTTCATTTTAGCCACTCTGACCAGTGTGAGGTGGTATCTCATTGTGGTTTTGATTTGTATTTCCCTGATGATGAGTGACATTGAGCGTCGTCATGTGTCTGTTGGTCATTTGGGTGTCTACTTTGGAGAAGTGTCTATTCATGTCTTCTGCCCATTTCTTCACTGGATTATTCGTTTTTCGGGCGTGGAGTTTGGTAAATTCTTTATAGATTTTGGATACTAGCCCTTTATCCGATATGTCATTTGTAATTATCTTTTCCCATTCCTTCGGTTGCCTATTAGTTTTGTTGGTTGTTTCCTTTGCTGGGCAGGAGCTTTTTATCTTGCTGAAGTCCCAATAGTTTATTTTTGCTTTTAATTCCCTTGCCTTTGGAGATGTGTTGAGTAAGAAGTTGCTGCGACTGAGGTCAAAAAGGTTTTTACCTGCTTTCTCCTCTAGGATTTGGATGGTTTCCTGTCTCACATTCAGGTCCTTCATCCATTTCGAGTTTATTTTTGTGAGTGGTGTAAGAAAGTGGTCTAGTTTCATTCTTCTGCATATTGCTGTCCAGTTCTCCCAGCACCATTTGTTAAAGAGGCTGTCTTTTTTCCATTGGATAGTCTTTCCTGCTTTGTCAAAGATTAGTTGGCCATACATTTGTGGGCCCATTTCTGGGTTCTTTATTCCATTGGTCTCTGTGTCTGTTTTTGTGCCAATACCATACTATCTTGATGATTACCGCTTTGTAGTAGAGGTTAAAGTCTGGGATTGTGATTCCTCCCTCCTTGGTTTTCTTCTTCAGTATTACTTTGGCTATTTTGGCTATTCAGGGTCTTTTATGGTTCCATACAAATTTTAGGATGGTTTGCTCTAGCTTTGAGAAGAATGCTGGTGCAATTTTGATTGGGATTGCATTGAATGTGTGGATTGCTTTGCATAGTATTGACATTTTAACAATATTTATTCCAATCCATGAGCATGGGATGTTTTTCCATTTCCTTGTGTCTTCCTCAATTTCCTTCATAAGTTTTCTGTAGTTTTCAGTGTAGAGACCTTTCACATCTTTGGTTAGGTTTATTCGTAGATATTTTATGGTTTTTGGTGCAATTGTGAATGGGATTAGCTTCTTTATTTCTCTTTCTGCTGCTTCATTGTTGGTGTATAGAAATGCAACCGATTTCTGTACATTGATTTTGTACCCTGCAACTTTGCTGAATTCATGGATCAGTTCTAGTAGGCTTTTGGTCGATTCTGTCAGGTTTTCCATGTAAAGTATCATGTCGTCTGTGAAAAGTGAAAATTTGACTTCCTCCTTGCCAATCCTGATGCCTTTTATTTAGTTTTGTTGTCTGATTGCTGATGCCAGGACCTCCAACACTATGTTAAATAGCAGTGGTGAGAGTGGACTGTCACTATTTTTTAACATGACTTCCCTCATGTTTCCCAGAGTGCAATTATTAGTTATTAAGAAAATAATGAAAATAAGAGGAGGCGACAGCCTTAAATGTTGTTGTATAACCCAAGTTAACAGCTTTCAGTAGTCAAGAAGAATGAAAATACATTATACATTTTTTTCAAGAGGCTCCTAAGTCCTCCAAACACATGAACAAACAAAAAAATGATAAAACTCTTAAAAAAAAAACAGGAGTAAGAAAATAATAAAAATACATGAGAGAGCAAAAAAGAATAGCCTTGGGACTAGCAGGTGTAGGTACTTGGGATGAAAAAGAGAAAGTGGCAATAAAGGACAAACAATGGAAATTTTAAAACATGAGAATACAGCAGCATCACTGATTGGATAAAGTTGGATACTTAAGAGATTTAATGTTCTAAGAATAGTATGTGCAATCATGTATCAGTATATTTTAATTTCAAGCAAATGGATAATTTTTCTGTAAAGGGATTTTTTAAAATTTAGGTTCAAAAAGTGAAATAGACCAATGGCCATTGAAAAGAACTTAAATAAGTTGTGAAACAATTGGTTGACATTAGAAACCTTTCTGTGCAGATGATTTTAGTTGGCCATACATTTGTGGGTGCATTAGTGGTTATCGAGGGTTAAAAAATAAAGATGGAGTAAAAGAGTGTTAGGAAAAAATAGAAGGTGCCAAAACTACCGAAGTAGGAATAAGATAAGGCTGAAATCTAAAACATAAAAATTTAAGGGAAGGAGAGTTAAGAATTTATGAAAAGTGGAGGGATGCCGAAGGTGCCTCTGAGGAGGCAGGCCCATGAGCTTCCTTTCAGCACCTGTGACCTGGAGGCCTTGACCCTTCATGGTCATAGTTTCCCTTTCCGGGCCAGGAGAAAGGATTGTTACACCCTACTAGCCTTTTACCTGGGTAGTGTAGGGAGACAGGCTGGTGTGAGTCCACACTCATTCCTAGTCATCCTTTCTCAGGATCCTTCCCTGGGCTGTAGGCCTGGAAGTTCAATTCAAGGTGGCGCATCACCCATCCCAAGAAGGAAGGAGGACGGGGCACCAGGGTGGCTCTGTTGGTTAAGCATCTGACTCTTGGTTTGACTCTTGGTTTCAGCTCAGGTCATGATCATGTGGTTCCTGGGTTCGAGCCCTCTATTGGGCTCTTCAGTGACAGCAGGGAGCCTGCTTGGGATTCTCTTTCTCCCCCTCTCTCTGCTCTTCCTCCTGCTTATGTGTGCGCATGCACACTCTCTGTCTCTCTCAAAATAAATAAATAAACATTTTTTAAAAAGCAAGAAGGAGGATAGCAAATTTAGTAATTGTAGTGGCAGGAAAGTTTTTAGAAAAAAAAATATACTCTTTTATACTCTACCCCAGACTGGATTTTGACCAAAGAATTAAAGTGAAATGTTTAATTCTGTCTCCTCTCAAACACTTACTATTGTCTGATTATTTTCAGTGAGAACATCCTGGAAGGTGTGTCATGATAGCTCATTGTGGTTTTAATTCCGGTTTCTCTGATGACTAATGCAGTTGAGCCCCATTTCATGTCTATTGGCCATTTAGCTATCTTGTGCAATACCTGCTTATATCTTTTAACTTTTTTGCTCTTATTTGCCTTTTTCTAACTGATTCAGTATTTTGCAAATGAATCCAGTCCTTTGTAGGATAGACATATTGTAAGGCTTATAATTCTGTATAATACACAGTCATTTTTTTTTTGAGGTGAAATTCTTCTCTGGTTCATCAAATTAATACAGTTCATTGTGTTTTGGGGTTCGATTCTCTTTTCCCTTCAGTGCCATTTCTGAAATATTTCTAGCCTGTGCCCATGGATTATGTAGATCTGGGGATGGACTGAAGTAACATCATATCTGGAGATGTGCAAATTTCTGTATATGTGTATTTAGGCATTTGTGTGAAATGCGGTAACTCCTTTTGCTTCAAATCACCTCTACCCCACTGTCCAGTCCTAACTGCAGGCCATTTGTAAGCCTTTCTGTGTGATTTCTGCAGGTCCTGGGTTTCTGTATCCTTGTTTCATCCACTACAACTACACCCACCGTCTTCCACACCAGTGTGTTCTGCAGCAGCCTGCCTCTTAGAGCTTCTCCATCCCTTGAAGGGCCAAACTGGAAAGATGGTGCACATGACAGATGTTTTGGATATCTTGAAGAATCCCCAGCCCTTCTACCTACGTGATCAAGAAGAGAATCCAGAAACCATCCCCATAAGAAGTCCAGGGGCTCTGAAAGCTACTCATCAAACATCTAGGCATTTTCAGTATCTTTCAGTGACTGGACCTCACCCAGCTGTGAGCCAAATCCAGGAGCTCTGCCGGCAATGGCTGCAGCCAGAGACCCACACCGAGGAGCAGATGATGGAGCAACTGGTGCTGGAACAGTTTCTGAGCACCCTACCGGAGGCGGTGCAGACCTGGGTGAGGTCAAAACAGCCTAAGAACAGCAAGGAGGCAGGAGCCCTGGTGGCCGGTTTGATCCAAGCATGTGGGGAGAAAGGTGAGAGAGAAAGGAAGCAAATAGCCATTTCCATTTATTGAACATCCCCTGTATGCCTGGCATGTAATAGGAGATGAATAAAAATTTGTCCGGGGTGCCCAGGTGGCTCAGTCAGTTAAGTATCTGACTCTTGGCTTCAGCTCAGGTCATGATCTCACGGTTCATGTGTTCAAGAGCCACACTGGGCTCCACACTAATGTTGTGGAGCCTGCTTGGGATTCTCTCTCTCCCTCTCCCTCTCTCTGGCCCTCCCCTACTCATGTGCACACTCTCTAGCAAAACACATTTAAAAATTTGTCAAATCAATAAACGGAAGAATGAATTTTATAATCCAGTCTAATCTGCCTTATAGGAGATGGAAGAAATTTGGGGCTTGGGTTTTGCTTTTAATGTTTACTATATTTACTATTTCTCTGAGAATGCCCCTTCTCTCCAGTTTTGTTCTCCCCTGCTCCATTTCTTATCCAGCCTAAACCTTAGTATCAACACAAAACAAAACAACACACATGGCCAGAAAATGAGGGTATAAAGTGTGAGAGATACAAGGCCTAGACGTTTAACCTCTACCAAAATGTGGGCTCTTGGAAACTCAAGTTATCAGATTGGGATTTTAACAACGACAGAAGGGTATTTTAATAATGAAAAAAAGCCATTTATTCTTCATAGTCCTTTGAATAAAAATGATACTAACTGAAAACAAAGTATTGTTTAGGAGTATTATATATAGAGAGAGAGGGTGTGAGAGAGGGGGATAGGGGGAGAGATAGAGGCACGCAAGGGAACAAAAAATATGAATATAAGACCACAATTACCTCTGAAGAAAAGGCTGGGGTGTGGACAGGAAAAAGCACATGCATAGATGTAAGTTATTGGGAATGTTCTAGATTGGGGGTTGAGTAGTGAATTCACAGGCATTAAGTATTCTTATAAATGAATATATTTAAAATAAGTAGGGTCATGCGTGGTTTAATACTGATATTAGGAATTAAGAATCGTTATTAACCCAATTCTGTGCACCTGCATTCCTTAAAAGAATTTGGAAGATGGTAGTTAACGAACATGTTGGATATTTCCAATGTACTACATCCTGGGTATTTTATACATAACTAATTTACTTCTCTTAATAGCTCTTAAAATAAGTATTACAGACACACAAAGAGATTGAGTAACTTGCCCATGACCCCACAATTAGTACCTGGCAGTCCAGATTCCCATCCGGCAGCTGGCGCCAGCGTCTACACTTCAGTCCTGGTGTTATACTGCCTCCAGTGGACATAGGGGGTATTGCCCCAGGGATTAAAAACTTGGCCAAAGGCCCAGATCAGAGCTATTTAATAAATGGAGCTGGAATTCGGGGAAAAGGAAAGAAAGCTCCCTAGGATATGAGGAAGAAACAACAGATTAATGAAAGGTGCCCTTGGGAAGAGACTAGGCAGGGAAGGCCTTCAAGATGCGAGTTTCTGTAGGGAACGTGGTGGCCGTCTTCCAGATCCGTGAATGAAAAGATGTAGGAAAAGCTTGAAGAACTGCCACTTTATTTATTATTATTTTTTTAACATTTATTTATTTTTGAGAGAGAGAGGGAAAGAGCGACGGAGTATGAGCCAGGGAGGGGCAGAGAGAGAAGGAGACAGAATCTGAAGCAGGCACCAGGCTCTGAGTTGTCAGCACAGAGCCCAACACGGGGCTCTATGAGATCATGACCTGAGCCGAAGTTGGACGCTTAACCAACTGAGCCACCCAGGCGCCCCAAAGAGCTGCCACTTTAAAATGCTTCTTGTGGGTTTTGTACATGTAATACTTAATCCTTATAAGATCCCTTAGAAGTCTAGGTATTATTATTTCCGTCTTACAGTTGAGAAACTGAGTGGACAGTGAGGCTGGGAACCACCAGTAAAAAGGGAACTCCCATTTTATCTGGAAGGCAGTGGGGAGTCATTGAAGGATTTGGAGCCGGGGAACGCCCAGAGCTCTCTTTTGGAACTTGCTGTGTTGAGAGGAGGAAAGATTTCTCTGGTTTTTCTCTTACAGGAAGTCCAGGACTGCTGCTGTTTTCCATGGCAGGGACAGGGTTGATACGGAGTGGCAAGCCACTGTGTCTGTGGGTGCTGCCAGACTGAACTCAGTTCCTTGGTCATTCCTTTCTCCCTTCAAGGTTTCCCTGCTCAGGACTTCATCCTTGCCAAAAAGAGGAACATCGAAGAACAAAAGAGGGACACCGAGATGTCTGAAATCCCCTTACCTGCTGGACCCCAGGTGAGTCAGGCTTTCATCTGACTTGGTTCTCCAATGCGGGGAATCTCACCTTCCGGATTTCCAGACCTTCCCTTTCCAACTAAACCACATTCTCACTTTCTTTAAGTCTTTATATAAGTGTTACCTACTGAGCCTTTCCCAGGCTACCTTGTTTAAAATTTGTTTCTGACTGTTTGTATCCTCTTTCTCTGCTTTATTTTTCTCTGTTGTACTTATGACCATCCCACATACGTTTAACATTTTCCCTCTTTTTCTATTTCTTGCATTAATCGTTTTGTTTGTTTGTTTTCTTAGTATTCCAGTTTATGCCCAGTGTTGGCTTATTCAAAACAACCCTCATGTGGTTTGCACTGTTATGCTCCTTTATATGAAGCAAAAGGCAGCTAACATAAGGACATGGTACTGTTGGAAGGTTTTTTTGTTTTTTTTTTTTTTCAAAAATGTTCTCCTCAATGTTCATGTTAAATCATATTTTGAGACCTAAATGATAATTAATGAAATTAATATGCTGTGTTTCCTTTAGAATCAGAAAAAAGCCTGATGGGGGTTGGTGACTAGGAAGAAAGAGTCTAAAAAGATTCCTTGAGGGGGGAGATAAGGAAAAAAAGTTGGAAAAATGCTTTTCTAGAAGATCTGCTCCTGAGAGTGGCCCTCTGTCCCTACAGTATCCATCTGAGGGGCAGCCATACTCGGCTTCAGCGAGTGGGGACGTGTGAGAACGTGGGGCCAGGTCTGCAGGTCTTCTGATTTCTGGTGTAAAACTCCAGTTAGTAATATTAAATCTACGAATTTTTTTGGAGTTGGCAGTTAGTATGAATTTTAAATAAAATAATAAAAAGTCATAATAAAAGATTAAACCCATCCATAGTTGCTGGGCAGCCAGTATATGACTTCTACTTTAAATCAGTTGTTCATCGATCTGCATAACGTTTTCCTGAAAACACAAGGGATGTATATGAATAAAGTGTGTATCGTATTCTCATGTAGTCTTCTAGTATGAACTTTTCGACCTTAGGTTATCAAGACTGTTGTGTGTAACTGTGCTTAACCGGTTTGCATGGCTGGAGTATTATTCCATTCTGTGACTCTGCCATAATATATTCATCTCTTCTACTCTCAACGGACATTTGGTTTGTTTCCAGGTTTGGGATGTTACAAACAGCACTATTAAGAATATCTGTCTCCAAGTATACATGAACGAGTATACCCAGGAAGAGAATTTCTGGGTCCAGAGTAGTTTACCAATCGGCATTTCCTTTAGTATCTAATAGTATCTAACACGAGGTCCCATGGGTCCACATACTAGGTAACATCTGGTATCGTCAGGCTCACTAATTTTTGTCAGTTGCACGGGTATAAATGGTACTTTGTCGCTTTTATTTGCATTTCTCTGTTTATTAATACGATTGAATATCTCTTTATGAGCTCTTCGAGTTTTACAGATGAGTCACTGAGGCTTAAGTACCCACACTCACAAAGACGATAAGAACCAGAGCCACGACTTAAGCCTAAGTTTCTGATTCCTGAGGCTGAGGTATACTGCTCAGCTTCTAATTATGCACACTCATTATTTATTTATAAAGTGGCTTAAAAGACTCTTCTTCCTCCAATCCAAATTTGTAGTAGTTAGCAGGAACTGTCTCAGAAATCTTCCCCCTTCCCTCATAGTACAAGACAGAAAGGTACTTTACTAGGTCCCTGCACCCTCTGGATTACAACACTTTCTGCCGTCTGAAAGCTTTATGTTCTGTCCTCTCTCATCAGGCTCCTCTTCCCCCTAGGGATAATTTCTGGAGGTTGATCATTGGGAAGTGTTTCTGGTATTTTAGGAGCTGGTGACTTTCCAGGATGTGCTTGTGGACTTTACCCCGGAGGAACTGACCTACCTGAGTGCTGCTCAGAGGAACCTCTACCGGGAGGTGATGCTGGAGAATTACAGGAACCTGGTCTCCTTAGGTAAGGCCGCCTTCTCTATGGAACTTTGTTTCTGCCCGCTGGGGCAGTGGCTCTCACCTCTTTCTGTCCTCAGGTCAGGAACGTCTATAACAGTGGTTCACCATGTCTGAATCTCAGCCCAGACCACAGACAGTATTTTAATATCAAATTCAGTTACTCTTCATAGAGCTAACATCGAGCTCTTAATATGTGTCAGGCGCCAGTCTGAGTACTAACTCCTTTATCCTCATACTAGTTCTGTGAGGGGGAGGTATATTTCTTGTTGTTTTTATTATTACCGCAACTTTACAGATGAGAAAACCGTCGTGGGAAAGTTAAATGACTTGTCTAAGACCACACAGCTACAAAGCGGCCGGCTGCGATGTGACCCTAAGTGGTTTGGCTCCAGGATCTGCTCCTTGAAATTAAACGGCTGTTTTGCCGGATAGGGGTTTGCTTCATCAGGTCTTGGCACAGCAGAAGGCTTGCGATGAATTTTTTTTTTAATGTTTATTTATTTTCAAGAGACAGAGATAGAGCATGAACGGGGGAGGAGCAGAGAGAGGGAGGGAAACACAAAATCCGAAGCAGGCTCCAGGCTCTGAGTTGTCAGCATAGAGCCCAACGCAGGGTTTGAAATCACGAGCCGTGAGATCATGACCTGAGCTGAAGTCAGATGCTTAACAGACCGAGCCACCCAGACGCCCCATGCAGTGATGTTTTTTGAATGGGTGAAGGAATCAATGAAACTTTCAGGAGTTCCAAAGGCTTCTGCTGCACTTAAAGTTTTAGACTCAGAGATTCCCAGTCTCTCTTCATATCCAGAGTCAAGGTGGCTTGCCTCTCCCAACAGGCTAAATGTTTTTGTTGCCAGTGCCAGGATCCTCATTTTAGTGGCTTTTTGGCGGGGGGTGGGGAGGGGGGGCTGAGGTCTCCTGAAACACACAAACAAAACCAAACAACATTCCACTGGCAGCAAGCTGGTGCTCTTGTCCTTGTGAAGTCAGAGACCTGTGTGTGTGTGTGTGGGGGGGTGGTTAGGAGTGCCTTACCTCAAACCTGGCACAAGAGTGTGTAATTTGAACCGTGATTTCTATTGGTCACAAAAAGGGCAAAAAAGAGTGACTTTTCCAGTGTAACTCTTCTCTCAGTTACCATATTTGTGACTTAAAATAGAGGGAATAAGTCAGTTTTACCTCTTTAGCCCTCATGTGGTAACCTGGAGACATTTCCGTATTCTTGTGAGGCTTTGGCTTCTTGGGTCACTGAAGGTTTGGGGTTAATAGAAATATTACTTATCACCCAAGACGTTGTCTTCCCAAGTGTGGAATGGGTACGGTGGGTTAGACCAAAGGTTATTTTGGGTAGTACATCTTGTTGGTCTTCCTTTTGAGTAAAGAGAGAGCAGACCTCAGGCCCTGAGCCTTCGACAGGCATTACTCAATAACATTCATTTTTGGTGGATCTATTGGTCTACTACCTTAAGGGTTTTTTTTCTTTTTTTGCAAATGACTGTAGCTTCTGTTTTTAAGGTTGATATAAAGTTTCCACTTAAGTGTATTTAAGTTAAAAAGAGAGGTGATCTAAAGAAAAGTGTTAAGGGGCGTCTGGGTGGCCCTATCTGTTAAGTGTCTGACTCGATTTCAGCTCAGGTCATGATCTTACAGTTTCATGGGATTGAGCCCCATGTCAGGCTCTGTGCTGACAGCATGGAGTCGGCTTGGGATTCTCTCTCTTCTCTCTCTACCTCTCCCCCTGCTTGCTCATGCATGCACAGTCTCTTTCTCTCAAAATAAATAAATAGGGGCGCCTGGGTGGCTCAGTTGGTTAAGCAGCCGACTTCAGCTCAGGTCATGATCTCACAGTCTGTGGGTTCGAGCCCCACGTCGGGCTCTGTGCTGATGGCTCGGAGCCTGGAGCCTACTTCAGATTCTGTGTCTCCCTCTCTCTCTGCCCTTCCCCTGTTCACACTCTATCTCTGTGTCTCTCAAAAATAAATAAACGTTAAAAAATAAATAAATAAATAAATAAATAAATAAATAAACAAACAAACATTTTTTTTTAAATAAAAGTGCTAAATACTAAACACTACCGTAAATGGCACATGGAGAGGGCCGAAATGGAAGGGCCAGTAATAAATTTGTCAGCCTGCCAGGTTCTGGCATCGGTAACAGATAAGGATTCCTGTTCTCATGGATGTTATTAATTCCAGTGGAGTGAGACAGACAGTAAGCAAGGAAATAATGAGGTGGTGTCTTAGTTCCTTGGGTCTGCCGTCACAGAACACCATGGAGGGGCGGCTGCTGAGCAACACGCGCTTATTTCTCGCAGTCCTGGAGTCTGGAAGTCCAAGATCAGGGGGCTAGCCAGTCAGGTGAGGGCTCTCTTCTAGGTCACAGGCTTATTACTGTCTCCTCACTTGGTGGAAAGGGCTGGGGAATCTCTCTGAAGCCTCCCTTTATAGGGGTGCTGCTCCCATCCACGGGGACTCCACCCTTATGACCGAAGCACCCCCCCAAAGGCCCACCTCCTAACACCACCACACTAAGGATTTCCACATACGACTTTTACGGGGACTGAAACATCCAGACCATGGCAGGTGGTATGCAAATGACTTGAGTTTGGGAAACATAGAAGCTGGGGAGAGGGAGAAGGAGCATTTTGAGACATAGGGAATGAAGGGATCACAGGAGAAAAAGAACTACATGTCGCTTACTTTTTGAGCAGCTATTACATCGGATCCCCCAGGTCGAAGTAGAGGGCCCAGCACACTGTCCTCAAGCCCCCTTTTCGGGTTTGATTCTAGAGCAGAGTTTTTCAACCTTGGCACAGCTGACATCTGGGCCAGATTATTCCTTGCCGTGGAGGAATGTCCTGGGCATTGCGGGATGTTTAGTGGCCTCCCCGGCCTCTGGACTAGATGTCAATAGCCTTTCTTCCTCTCTGAACTCGTGACGACCAAAAAATGTCTCCAGACAGTGCTGCATGTCCCTTGGAACCTGATAAATCTTTAGAAACAGGCTTTGCTTTTCTTTCATGTGTTTTTGCTTCTTCTTTATTATCGCAGAGTCTTTAGACTCTAGGCTGGGCGTCGCTGTGGGTCAGGGCAGAACCCCCAAGTTATGAGTCTCCTTCTTCAACAGGGTACCAGCTCTCTAAACCCAACATTATCTCACAGCTGGAAGAGGAGGAGTCGCGTGTGAGGGAGGAAGACAGCCGTACAGAGACGCGTCCAGGTGAGGAGTGAGCGGAGAGCCCATGGGGACTGGAATCGTGGGAAGACGGGCTGGAGGCCGGAGCTGTGCTCAGAGGGCATTCCTCAGGGGCTGCTCAGGCCAGGGAGGGGGCCAGTGGGCGCGCTCGTCTCAGGGCTCATGAGGCTTCGCCCCCTGTGGGCACTTAGGACTTCTTTCGTCTTCTCTTCCTGCCGCCTGAGCTCTTCTTCCGCCTGGTTCCCAGGACACCGTGTCCCTTTGCTCTAGTGTTCCAGCCCCTGCGCTTCTTCACGCCTCTCCCTCCGCAGCGACAAGTCCTAGGACTTTCCTTTTTAACTCAGACAAGAGAAAACCTTAGTGCGACACCACTCTTCCTTCCACTTGGCTCCCGTGTTCCCTCACGCCAGGTCTTCAGACTTGACACGCAGAGCCTCTCCTCCCCTCCCCTCCTTAACTCCCACAATCTGGTTTCCATCCCCCGACCTCTGCCAACACACACACACACACTCTCTGTCTCTCTGTCTTTCCTTCTCCCTCTCTCACACTGTGTTCTACCAACATCCTTATGGCTTAAGGACAAGAACCTTCTAGACTTTATCCTCTCCAAACTCTGTGTCTACAATATGATAACATTTGCCATCTTTATGAAATCCTTTCCTTCTCTGAGTTGGGTCACCGTGTGCACCAGGATCATTATTGTCCTTCAGTGCCTCTTAATGGAAAACCGCACCCACACTGGTGCAAGCCGTAGGGGGGATTATTAGCTTACAGTACCGCTCACGCGGGCTTCAGGGATGAGTGGAAATGGGGGTTCATTGATGTTATCAAAGGCCTATTTTCATTTCCTCTTTTCGCTCTGCCAACAAATCCTAGATCTGCTTTCTTGTTTCCATGTGAGGAGAGAGAGAGAGAGAGGAAAGCAGGTGTGTCTAAGAAGAGTTGTCACGTGTGAGGAAGCTTCAGTGTTCCATCTGGGTCCTGTCCCATCCCTGAACCAGTAACTGTGCCCAGTCTAGTGCCGATCAGCGGAGCCCTCCCTGCCTTGTCCTATGTAGGCAGAGAAGTGGATGTCACAACAAAATTCAAGGACCTACTATGGGGACTCCTCTACCCGCGTCTGTGTTGTTTTCAGTGTCTTCTTTTGTCTGTTCATTCACTCTTTGACTCACTCGGTCATTCCACACATACTTACTGAGCCTCTTTGGTGGGCCAGCCCTGTTGATGGTTGACAGATAATAGAGTCTGAGTGTAAAGCTGACAGTGACAGATGGGAGACTGCGTAAGCCAGTGCAGTCAGGAACGCACTCACCGAGGAGTGCTTGAATGAGACGGAGGGGGAGTCACACAGGAATCGCGAGGGAGAGTGGTGCAGGCAGGGGGAATGGCAAATTCAGGGGCCCCAAGGTTGGAATGAGCTTGGGTGTTCCAGAAACAGGAAAAGAGCAATATGGTCTGAGGAAAGTGGAGGGGATAGGAGATGAGGCTGAGGAGACATCAGAGGTTTTGAGCCACGGAATGAGGTGGTATTACTGACACCATAGAATTATGCTGTCCGAGGTAGTAGCCGCTAGACACACATAGTTGAATTTATACCAATTAAAACTACATAAATTTAAATTCATTCACACCAGCTGCGTTTCAAGTGTTCATTACCAACGTGTGGCTAGTGGCTACGTATCAGACAGCAAAAATATGGATCATGTACCTCACTGCAGTGCATTCCACTGGGCAGCATTGTTCTAGAAAGATCCCTCTGGCAGTTCTATGGAAAATGGGCTTTAGGAAGAGAAGCAGAGAAACCAGTCCGAAGCCTGCTCTTAAAAGCTAAAGCTGATGGAGGCCAGTGCTGGGATTGTGGACAGTTTTGGGGTGCTATCTGTGAGGGGAGCCGGTGCTGAGATTGTGGAGGACAGGTTCAGGGGCTCTGTGTGAGGGGAGCCGGTGCTGGGAGTGTGGAGGACAGGTTTGGGGGATTCTGTGTGAGGGGACCTGATGCTGGTGGTGTGGGGGGCTGTCTGTGGGGGGAGCCGGTGCTGGGAGTGTGGAGGACAGGTTTGGGGGGTTGTCTGTGAGGGGAGCCGGTGCTGGGAGTGTGGAGGATAGGTTTGGGGGTCTCTGTGTGATGGGAGCCGGTGCTGGGAGTGTGGAGGACAGGTTTGGGGGGCTGTCTGTGAGGGGAGCCGGTGCTGGGAGTGTGGAGGACAGGTTTGGGGGGCTGTCTGTGAGGGGAGCCGGTGCTGGGAGTGTGAAGGACAGGTTTGGGGGGCTGTCTGTGAGGGGAGCCGGTGCTGGGAGTGTGGAGAACAGGTTTGGGGGGCTCTGTGTGAGGGGAGCCGGTGCTGGGTTTGTGGAGGACAGGTTTGGGGGGCTGTCTGTGAGGGGAGCCGGTGCTGGGAGTGTGAAGGATAGGTTTGGGGGGCTCCGTGTGATGGGAGCCGGTGCTGGGAGTGTGGAGGACAGGTGTGGGGGGCTGTCTGTGAGGGGAGCCGGTGCTGGGAATGTGGAGGACAGGTTTGGGGGTTCTGTGTGAGGGGAGCCGGTGCTGGGAGTGTGGAGGACAGGTTGGGGAGCTGTCTGTGAGGGGAGCCGGTGCTGGGAATGTGGAGGACAGGTTTGGGGGGCTCTGTGTGAGGGGAGCCGGTGCTGGGAGTGTGGAGGACAGGTTGGGGAGCTGTCTGTGAGGGGAGCCGGTGCTGGGAATGTGGAGGACAGGTTTGGGGGTTCTGTGTGAGGGGAGCCGGTGCTGGGAGTGTGGAGGACAGGTTTAGGGGGCTCTGTGTGGGGAGCTGGTGCTGGGAGTGTGGAGGACAGGTGTGGGGGGCTGTCTGTGAGGGGAGCCGGTGCTGGGAATGTGGAGGACAGGTTTGGGGGGCTCTGTGTGAGGGGAACCACCAGAACAGCTGTGTCTTAGTCCTCCATGCTTGAGTCTGCTCCTCAAAGTGCATTTCTTGAAAGGTCTGATCCACGGTAGTGGCTCCGGTCATCCCTGTCCTGATATGTTCCTGATCGTAGTCTGGCTCTGCTGTGTCCTCTGTCCTCTGCTCACACGCCCTGCTTCTGCCGGGATGCGACCATTGATTTTCTTGATTTAGGTTTCTTTTCCATCCACGGGGTTGCCTTTGTATAAAGCACAAAGTTTTGACTACTACTCCTCTCAGATGAAACCCCAAACTTTTAGAAAACATTTAAATCCTTCTCAGTCTGAAGGAGACCAGTTCTTTTTGGTCCCTTCTGTTGCTACTATGATGATGTATCTCTGTGAGGAAAGAATAGAGGAACTTTTACATTTCTTTTAGATGGGGAGAAAAGACCTAAAACCAAAGATCTAACTCCAGAGCAAAACCAGCCTGTGGAAAAGCCATCCTTGGGGGTGGGGATGGAGGATTTGCAGGCACGTAACTTCTGCAGCATCCACGAAAGGGAGTCTTCTCCTGATGACCCGTCAGACACGCACCAGGTCACCCAGGAGAAACTTTCGAGGCCAGTAACGATGAATGAGCTTGAGACCCTCACTCAGGAAAGAGGCCGTGATGGCGATGGCTTAGAAGGAAGCTCAAATCTCACGAAAGAGTCAGAAGGTCCTCCAGGACGGGACCCCTGGGAACGTGCTGCTCCTGGAATTTGCACCAGCCCCCAGCCGGTGGTTGATGAGCCTTTGCTCCAAGAGAATAGAGACAACAGATGTGGGTTTTGCGAGAAAACTTTTATCACGCAGAGAGCTCTTGAGAGACATGAGCAGTTGCATGCCGGGAAGAAACCCTTTGAATGTAAACCATGTGGGGAAGCCTTCAACCTCATGCCACACCTCTCCAGACGTCAGAGGACTCGTTCCAGTGAGAAGTCCCGTGGCTGCAGTAAAGGTGGGAAGTCTTTCAACCGGCAAACAAACAGCCGTGGCCATGTAAGAAGTCAGGGTCAGGAAGACTGCTTCGAATGTTTCCAGTGTGGCAGAGCCTTTATCCGGGACACTCATCTTTTCCAACATCTCAAAGCCCACATGGCAGCCAAAGCCCTTCTCCCTGGGGTGCCCCGCGCTAAGACATATTTAATTCGCTATCAGCGGAAACATGACTATGTTGGAGAGAGAGCCTGTCAGTGTTGTGACTGTGGCAAAACCTTCAGCAAGAGTTCACATCTCATTCAACACTATCGAATTCACGCTCAAGAGAAGCCTTACCAGTGTAAGCTGTGCGGGAAGTGTTTCAGCCGGCCCTCCTACCTCACTCAACATTATCAGCTCCATTCTCAAGAGAACGCTGAGGAGTGCACCTCCCACTGAAAACCTCTAGTCAGAGAACATTCTCAGTATCTTTGGCTTCATCTTGGAGAAAGACCCTCTGAATGTGAGAAAGCCTTCCACCAGCCCTTACAACTTCATTGTGATGTGATTTTTAAAATGGTGAAAACAGTCTTTTTGCAAAAGAAGATTCAGCACGTGTGTCAGTAGTCACACAGATGAAGAGCCTTACAAAAAATATCTTTGTTAGAGAGGAAAGAAGCGTATAGATTTTGCCTTTTTTTGATGGTATTCATAGAATGGAAAAACCTTCATTTTTAAATAATTTAAATCCAAGCTAGTTAACAAATAGTGTAGTCTTGGTTTTAGGAGTAGAATTTAGTGATTGATCACTTATAACACCCAGTGTTCATCCCAACAAATGCCCTCCTTAATGCTCATCACCCATTTAGCCCACCCTCCCACCCACCTCCTCTCCAGCAACCCTCAGCCTGATCTCTGTGTTTAAGAGTCTCTTATGGTTTGGCTCCCTTTCTGTTTTCATCTTATTGGAAAAACTTTCATTCTGACATTGTGACAAAAAAATGTGTGACTGGCAGTTGGGCTCCAGTAGAAATGTTTACATCCAGTATCTTCATCGCATGGGATGTATCAACACAGAGCATAGTTAAAAAGATTTTCAAGGTGTGCTTATATTGATTCATCCACAAAGCTGATGTAATCGGTATTCACATAGTACCTCATAATTTACAAAACATTGTCATGTATATTATTTCACTTGATCTTTTAAGGAATGCCGCAGTGTACCTAGTGAGCACGTGTGTTCTGTTTTCACAGGTAAAGCAAATGTGAAACTCCCAAGTTGTCACTTGTGCCCTAGGTTGTAAGTGATGAAGTAGGAACTAAACCCAGGTTTTGTGGGGGTTTTTCAAGATTTCATGAGACATTTATTTCATATTTTGATGTTCAACCCAGGTTTTCTTTATTCCTGCCATATCCTGTCAGAAGAACAGGTCCAGGACGATACTGATTTCAGCCATCTTCCTCTTTAGCAGTCCCGGCACTGTTTCACGTGAGATCAGAGGAAGACATAGTATTAGAGGTTCAGAAAGCTTTCTTAGGGTAAAGTTTTTCAGCCATTTCTCTCAAGATTTAGGATTAGATGCTGCCTTTTTGAGACGCTAATTCAGGAAAGTATATTTTTGCTCAACACTTCCTTAATTCTTCTTATAGATCATAAAACCGTCGCTGATCAAGTAGAGTTTTTTTGTAGTTTCCTATAGTAGCTTGAGGGGTTGTGGTTTCTTATTTTCCTTTTCTTCCCTTTAAACAAATCTTGTTTGAGAGCTTTCTTGGGCTCTGGTACTGTTAGCAGCATGCCAACTTCACCTAAAATCCTAATGCTCTGCAGAACACACTTCCTTTTAAAGGTATGGGCCCTGAATGGCACTAAAAATCACTTTAATACCGTATTGCTATAATGTTAAAAGCTCTTCATCACTGCCTTGACTGCCAGTCAAATACAAAGACACATGGTAACTAGGTGGACCTGGAGTCCCAGAACCTGATTCCTTGCCTGGAAACGTGGGTCGTTGCTGTTGTTATTCGTTGCCCAGCTTTTTCTTTTTCTCATCCCGCCATTTTCGAGGTTGGTTTACGATAGGTGGCTCCAAAGTCATGACATTAAAAACAAACAGGACTCGTCAGAACTCGATGAGCCAAATGAGTGTTAGCTGCCCGACCTCTCTTCTTCATTTCCAAAGTTCTGGATGAAACAGACGTCTTGGGCTGGCCCTAGTTTCTAATCACAGCCCCCTCTTCAACACGCTGATTTCGGATCCTGTCACCACTACCACAAGGGGAAACGATGTCCGTGCATCTTGTTGATGGTGATGGTAATTAGCCTTGATGCCTTGATTTAAAATGGTGTGCACTAGGTTTTTCTATTGTAAAGTTGCTATTGATTTCTCTTTGTGGTTGATAAATATCTCACTGGAGAAACTTTGAGACCATGTAAGTACAGATATTCCTCAACTTATGATGAGGTTTTATCCTGATAAAACCTAACATAAAGTGAAAATATCGTAAGCCAAAAATTAAGTTATATGCCTTATCTACTGAATATCATAGCTTAGCATACCCCAGGTTATGTTAGCCTACAGTTGGGCAAAATTATCTCATCCAAAGCCTATTGTATAATTAAGTGTTGAATATCTCATGTTGTTTATTGAATACTGTACTGAAAGTGAAAACCAGGATGACTGCACGGGTACATAATGTTTGTTAAGTGTATTGGTGGTTTACCTTGTGGTCGTGAGGCTGACAGCTGGGGCTTGCTGTCACTGCCCAGTATCGTAAGCGAATGTTGTACCACATTCAGTTGGCTGACGAAAAGATCTAAATTCAAAATATGGAGTATATTTTCAACCGAATGCATGTCGCTTTTGCACCATTGTAAAGTCAGACAATCATAAATTGAACCATCATAAGTCAGGGACCATCTGTGTCAGTCAGCCTCTCCTCAAACTTTCACTCACTAAAGTTTAGCATCTAGCAAGCAGATTTTACCTATGGCCATTGTTACTCTGTGCATTGTTACTCTACTGTCATTGCAATAGCAATGGTGAATTTCTGTTTCTCTCATTCCTTCTACACGTAGTAATTAGAATTCTCCTGTAAGAGTTGCCTTCCCTATTTATTTACTCAGTAATTTATTTATAGCAGTATGGATTCTTGGATATTTATTTTACCCACTGGGCTGTAATTTAGTACTATTGTTATTCATTTTGTTCAAATTCTTTCAGCTTTGGCCATTTGGCATTGGCCAGCTTCCAACCCTTGCAAGTTGGCTTCTGGGCCTTTTCAACAAGCTCCCATCATTTTCTGAACACTTCTAACTTGCTCCACCCTCCTTAATTTCCCTCCCTTCACCTCCAAGAAAACCCTGCCAGAATTTGTTGATGGCTTCTCCCTCCTATCCTATGAAATCTGCTTCTTTCTCCAAGGCTATCAGTTTACTCGGGCCCTTATCAATCTCAGTCATTTCATTTCTCCCTTCACCATTTTTGCAAATTCTACGTATCCAGATTGTGATTCACTTAATACATATTCTTTCAATGGTCTTATCCCTGTTTTTTGAAACTTTAATATATCTACTTTAAAAAGAAATTTTTACATCCTCAAAGGATTTTATCCAGGCCATAATCAGATTTCCCTGGTTGTTGCTAAGATGTCTTTTTACAGTTGGCTTATTTGAATCAGATCCAAACATGGTCCATAAACTGCACTTGTTTGTCTGATCTAAAGGCTTAATTTATAGCCGTCTCCTCTTTTTGAGGAGTTTTTTTTTAAGTTTAAAAAAATTTAAATTAATTATTTATTTTATTTTTTTAAAGTTTATTCTAAGAGAGAGAGCGAGCACGTGCAGACAGGGGAGGGAGAGAGAGAATCCCAAACACGCTCCACATTGACAGCACATAGCCTGATGCGGAGCTCGAGCTCATGGACTCGTGAGATCATGACCTGAGCCGAAATCAGGAGCTAGATGCACAACCAACTGAGTCACTGAGGCGCCCCCCCCTGTCATTGTTTTAATGCTTGATGTGATCCTTGGGATAGAGATCCACCTTCCTTCACTCCCCACCCAATTCCTAATATATCTGATAGTTTTGGTACTACTGTTACATTTTGGTTTAATGTTGATTTTTAAGAAAATTTTTAAGTTTATTTGTTTATTTTTGAGAGCGAGAGAGCATGAAAGGGGCAGAGAGAGAAGGAGAGAAGGAGAATCCCAAGCAGGCTTCACACCATTAGCATGGAGCCTGATGAAGGGGTCAAAGTCGCAAACTGTGATGCTTAACTGACTGAGCCACCCAAGTACCCCAGTTTAATTTTTAATTTGGAAGCACTTTTATTTTAAAACATTGTTATTTTGAATTGTAGTAAGATTTTTGTAAGTGATCTCTACAGCCCCAGCATGAGGCTTGAACTCACAGCCCTGAGATTGAGAAGGCGGATGCTGTCATCTCAAACATTTTTTAAGTGTGCAGTTCAGTAGTGTTAGTTATGGTCACATATGTTCAGCGGATCCCCAGGACTTTATTATCTTGCAATACTAAAACTCTATGCCCATTAAGCAGTAACTCTCCATTTCTCCTTTTTCTCAGCCTAGGCGACCGTCATTCTAGCACCGTTTTTCTGTTAAAGTTTTGTGTGATTGTGCAAATAATGCTGGAAGAAACTGCCAGTTGTCCTGTAGGATAGCCCCCCTTCTGAATGTGTCTGTCTGCGTCCCGTGGTTTCCTTAAACTCGTTCCTCTCTATTTTCTGTAAATGGAAGTTAGCTCTAAGTATCTGAGACTTCGATTCATCTTCAACTTCTTTGGCAAGAATACATGGGGGGTTGGCGGGGCGGTGTTTGTGCGCCGTACTATATCCTGTCAGGAGGCACACGGGGTCAGCTTTTCCCAAGGCCCAGCCTTTTCAGGTCATTCTCCAAGCCGCTGCACCAGTCACAGGCAGTGAGGTTCAAAGCATTCACCATCTCTGGATTATACAGAGGCCCGCTGTGATGTTCCTTCTTCATTACCTCTTCTAGATTTTCTCTGCATTCCTCCTTCATCACTCCAGCTTGGTCTTCAGACACTTGAATTAAGAGGTGGTGGAGACTCTTGAGGGGTCTCAGGGTGGACCATTTGTTGAGAACCCTGGGCCAGGGCTTCATGCCTCTTGAGGAGCCTTCACTAGAGAAAGTCAGGGAACACAACTTGACTAAGTCTGTTCCGATGCTTTTTTCATGCCCCAACTGGCAGCGGTGAAAACATGGCATCGCTCACCCTGCCGTGTCACTCCTGAACTATTAGGAACACACAGAAGATGTACAAGCCACTGCATCCATATTTTATAAACTCGAACTCACTGAGATGGTGCGTATTTCAGCCTGTTATTTTGGCTTTCGGCTGCCTGCTGTCCTAGTGGGCTCCCAAGGATAATGCTTTTCTGCTTCCCTGCTTTTCCCACCCAATTCCCAACATCTAACAGGGCGCCACTCTTTTAGTTGGGCTAGTTGTTTTTTTTTTTATTTCAAAGCACTCATGTTTTAAGCATTTTTTGGTGATTATGCAAGTAATACATGTTCCTTGAAGATTATAAAATAATAATCTTTTTCTTTGAACGCCTGTGTTTCCCTCTCCCAGATATACTTGCTGCTCAAAGGGATAGAAAATTGTCCAGCTATTTTTTCCTATGTGTAGATCTATATAGATTTTTGCAAAAAAATATTTTTATGAAGTTGAATCGTATCATTAGCACTGTTTTGAAGGCTGTAATTTTTATTCTAATATACCATGAACATCTTCCCATATTCATAAGTATGCCCCCAACTTTTGTTTTTTAGGACCGTCTAGTCCTTGGTTACAGGATGTGTCCTGATTTATTTCACTAGCTCTCTAAGGTTGTAAACCGGGATTGCTTGTAGTCTGTCTGTGTGCACATTACTGCTATAGGTACACTTCCCTGTTATCTCCTGGGCCTTAGCATGTCCCTTATCAGTTTGCTCTACTGTCTTTGCATATAGTCATGTTTCGAAGAGGAGGTTCCCATCAGAGGAATTTTTGGGCCAAAAGGTATGTGTGTCTTGAAGGTTTTAGAAACCTTCCTGGCCTCATCCCAGCAAGGTCTAAAAGTTGTGATTTTTTTCTCTAGGGAACAACTAAACTACTCAACTCTCTTCCACACCCCTTTTCTCCCTGAAGAATTTGCACTATGAACCCGTCTAATAATAGGACTGAAGTCAGAGCTGGAAAGAGTCACAGGCAAAGTAGCTTGAGCAGGGGAGGGGCAGAGAGAATCCCAGCAATCGGTGGATAACTCATTTAAAACAAACCAACAAAAAAGTCTGCCTATTTGATAAGCCAAAGTAGTGAGTCTTTGCTCACTAACGAATCTTCCCCGTATGCTTTTAAATTTCTTTGTGGACAGCCGAGGCTCTGTACTTATTTAGCTATTGAGTCTTCATGCATTTTCTTATTGATTTGCCTGAACTCACTTTTCTTTTCTTAAAGTATACACGTCTGAAGTATTAATGTTTTTCATTTTAAGTAATACTTGGCTCATTAAAGACAGTTTGTATTTTGGGGCACCTGGGTGGGCCCAGTTGGTTGAGCGTCAGACTCCAGCTCAGGTCATGATCTCATGGCTCCTGAGTTCAAACCCCACATTGGGCTCACTGCTGTCAGCACAAAGTCTGCTTTGGATCTTCTGTCCCTGTCTCTGTCTCTCCCCTGCTTGCTCTCTCTCTCTCTCTCTCAAAAATAAATAAACATTTAAAAAAAGACAATTTGTATTTCAGAAAAAGCTAGAGTTCTCCTCCCTCTCCCCATCCCCCACCAAGCACCATGAACAGCTTTTTCTTGTCATTTAAACATAATTACTAGATTTATGAAAGTGGTTGCCCCTGGAGAGCAGTGGGGAAAGGTCTGGTTTTCACAGTACCTCTGCCTTTTCACTTTTCTACCTATTAACTGTATTACATGTTGGAAGGTGTTTAGAGTTTTCATAGAGCCGTGCTCCCTCCATGCGTGTGATAGTGGACCTTATTTCCACCCAGTCCTACACCCACACCCTGCTCTTTCACCCCGTTGTCTGTTATCACCTTGTTAATAACCACACCAGAGCTTTCTGTGTGCGGCCTTCCCTCTGTTGTCTGAGTGTTTGACTTAGTTCTGATTTTTCATAACTGTAAATGGTACCGTAATGAACATTTTGGTGCTTAAAATGTTTTCCCAAACTTAGGATTCTTTTCCTTCAGATAGGTTTTGCCAAAGGGGAACCACTGGGTCAGGAGGTGTATGATCATTTAAAGGTTCTTGATACATCCAAGCTCCTTTGAAAACATTTCACCAGTTTGCACTGCTGCCTGTAACGTGGTGTTTGTCCCACACGTCCTTGTTGGCATTGTGTATTAACAGCATTTTTCACCTTTGCTAATTTAATAGGGGAAGGATGTCTAATTTTTATTACGTTTATTTAGTTTCCTTTTTTTTAATGTTTGTTTATTTTTCTGAGAGAGAGACAGAGCATGAGCAGGGGAGGGGCAGAGAGAGAGGGAGACACAGAATCTGAAGCAGCTCCAGGCTCTGAGCTGTCAGCACACAGCCCAGTGTGGGGCTCAAACTCACAAACTGAGATCATGACCTGAGCTGAAATTAAGAGTTGGCTGTTTAACCGACTGAGCCACCCAGGTGCCCTGCCCTCCGTTTTATTTTTAAATTTCCTTTAACTACTCTTGAATTTACTTTGATATATTGTGTGAAGAGAAGCTCAAAATTACCCATTGTTAATTGCCCCAACATCCATTATCAGTAAATGAGTAATAGTCATATTGTCCTATAGCATGGGGTCTAGTGTCTGGACCATCTACTTTGTTTCATTCGCTTATTGCCCTATTGTATCTTAGATCTATACTCTACTTAATTTTTATAGCTTTATATTTGAGTTTTCTATTACTGTGCCTTAAAAGTGTATTTATATGTATGTATTTTATATGAAAAGCATATAATTGTTATTCTTCCAGATGAATACTTATGTTTATCATTTAAATACAGCCTTTTGGTGATTAGTGAACTTAGAAATAAATCAGAAAGAATTAATATTGTACATGTGTTTTCATGTATTCAAATCTGCGTATCAGTTAGAGTTTTATACTTTTCTTCTCATCAGGTCACAGGTTTTCCTCAGCCATTCCTATGATACTGTTGCAGTTGTGGGGTTCCTTGTGTAGGGTTTTTCTTTTTTCTGTTATAGTTGTCATAAAAAAAAAAAAGCCAGCATCCCAGGAATGGGGTCACTTCGGTGTTGCCCTGCTGCATTCATTCAAGCCAACCAAACCCCAGACTTCCGGAAGCAGTCAGGGGCCAGAGATGCTCTTGAAAATGTTGACGAGAGCTGGGGACTCTGTCCCCAGGAAAGGCAGAGACGCCTGGCAGTGTGGGTGTGTGTGTGCATGTGTGCACCCACACGGAGACTTACGAAAGCCACCTCAGCTTCGAATTTCTCTTCCCCCCGACACTTGCAGTTGGGAAGCCCTGGGCTCAGTGCTGGCGCCAGGCCACAATTAGGTCTCCTACAGGTGGTATCTTGAAGGAAGAAAGAGGTACAGGACCCACTGCCATGCACCGCGCCCACTTCAGCCTCTCAGGTAAAAAGATAGTCTTGGAATAAAGAGAAGAAGCGACCTGGATGGCAAAGAACCTCCACCATGAGGCGCACCCAGAGGAGCCAGGAGCAGTGTCGTGAGGAGGAAGGTGAACCTCCTGTTCCAAATCTTTTGATTTTTCAAGATATGCTGGAATGCTCAGTTTGTATGTGATGTCTCCCAATATTTTAATGGGACAGCTAATTTCTAAGAACCCACTCAAGACTATAGAACATTTGCGGGCCCTGTCTGGTCCATAGGCCCCATTTTGGGGCATCTGAATCACTATGGGTCAGATCCTCTACTGGTTTCTAACCCTCATGCCTTGAACACACAGGGACGGAGAGTGAGTAGGTTGGGAGAGGCAGTCACTTGCTCAAGAGAGCCAGCTAGAAACTGGTGGCGTCATAACTAAGTCCAAGTCGGGCCTGTGTGACTCCCAAGCCGTGCTGTTACCGAGCCCATGGGTTTAAGGCAGTGTTTCTCAATGTGTGGTTCCTGGACCAGCAATACCCCATTACCTGGTGTGGTAGATGAGTGATGGCCTCCTAATCCCCAGAACCTGTAAATGTTACCTTATTTGGAAACGGGAGCTTTTCAGATATGATTAAAGATTTTGAGATGGAGAGATTACCTGGGTGCACCTTAAATGCATTAATGTATCCTTATAAGAGACAGAATGAGATTTCACACATGCACACACATGCACACAAAATGATTTGAAGACTGGAATGATTCTGCCACAAGCCAAGGAACACCAGATGCTGAGGAGGCAAGAGAGAGGATCACGCTCTAGAGCCTCCAGATGATGGCCCTGCTGACATCTTGATTTGGACCCAGTGATACTGATTTTGGGTTTCAGACCTCCAGAACTCTGAGAGAAGAAATTTCTGTTGTTTAAAGCCACCAAATTTGTGGCTATTTGTTAAACCTTAGGAACAGGTTGGGAATGAACATTTTGAGGCTCCATCGCAGACCTACTGAGTCAGAAATTCTTGGAGTGGGGCCCAGCCACTGTCTTTTAACAACCTCTCCAGGGGGCTCTCTCCTGGTGTCCCCGCACTGCTCACATGTGTGGGGGCTCCCTGGTGTCCCCACACTGCTCGCACGTGTAGGGGGTCTGCCCGGTGTCCCTCCACTGCTCATACATAGGAGTTCTCCCCAGTGTGAGTTCTCTGGCGGAGGCTGAGGGAGTTGCTGTAGCTGCAAGTCTTTTCACAGTCACTGCACTTGTAGGGTTTCTCTCCCGTGTGGGTTTTCCAGTGCTCAGGGCGGAAGGACCTGTACCAGAAGGGTTTCCTGCAGTCAGGGCACTTGCAGGGGTTCTTGTCTGTATGAGTTCTCTGATGGAGACTGAGGGATGAGGCCCAGCTGAACGCCTTTCCACATTCACTGCATCTGTAAGGTTTCTCCCGTGTGGATCCTCCGTATTGGCTGGAGAACGACTGGTCACTAAAGGCCTCCCCACACGCGTTACAGTGATAGGGTTTCTCGCCAGTGTGAACTCTCCGATGCTGAATAAGGCTCGCCCTCTGGCTGCAAGCAGGGGTCTCTCCCTGGTGTGGATCCTCCGTGTTGTGAGGAAGGGCTTGGAGCCGAAGGCTCTCCCACATTCAGGACATCCACAGCCTTTCTTCCCTGTGAAGATGCTCAGAGTCGTCCCCAGGACTGGCCTCTCGAGGAGGCTGTCCTCTCTGCAGGCCTTTATGAAGTTCAGGTCCCCAGGTCCTTTCTTTTGGGGTGACTTTCTGGAGACCTTCTGCTTTGAAAATGTCCTATTGTCAGGCCCAGTGTCCTGGTCTGAGAGACAGTTTTCAAAACCGCAAACGCCTGTAAGATGTGAGACAGGACCCTGAAACCATGTTGGCTGCTCCATTACCAGTTGTGATGGTTAGTCTTATGTCAGTCCCCAGTGATTTCAGTCAAATACGAATCCAAGTGCTGCTAGGAAACTAGTTTATAGATGTAGTTAGCGACGGTAGGTAGATGAAATTATCCATGAAAATGTCGGTGGACCTCATCCAATCAGTTAAAGGCCTTAAGAGTAAACCCAGGCTTCTTAGGAAATTCAGCCTGAAGACGGCAGCATCAGCTCCTGCCTGAGTTTCCAGCAGCCCCAGAGACGCACGAGCCATTTCTTAACATAAATCCCTCCACATGTCTTTGGAGAACTCTGACTGAGGCAGCAGCCCTCCAGTGAGGCTGGACATCGGCGTCCAGGCTGGGAACAGGGGAAGCGTGCACAGATTATAATATGGGAAAGCATAGGAAGGAAAGGGGTCGTCCGGGAAGAGGAGAACTTGGAAATGGCAGGCCGGGGTTTGGGGGGCCTTGGGAGCCCGTGCGGGCTGCAGTGAGCTTTCACTACCTCACAGCCAGGTCTCAGCGGTGCTGGATCACACAAACACTCGGTTTTAGGCAGCTGCTACTCTTCGGTGAGTCATGTTCCCAACTCTGGCACTACCGGCATCTTGGGTCACGTAGTTCTCTGTGTGGGGACCGTCCTGGGCAGCATCTCCGGCCACTTCCACGAGGCGCCAACAGCACCGTCTCAGCTGTGACGACCCAAACCATCTTCAGGTCTCACCACACGCCACCTCAGGGCAGAACCACTCCCAGTTGAGACCACTGCTGTAGTGGGTTGTGATGAGAGGTTTTTAAAAACGAAACAGGATGAGAGGTTTTAAAAAACGAAACATAATGGAACAACGGTGCTTCGTGTATAATAAGGATAAGTATCATTTTGTGAACTTTTTGTTTGAATTCTATTGGATGCATACGTAGTATGGGCAGCAAGCTGGGAAGTAAAATGCACCTTTCGTCAGGGTGTGAAACAAGTTTGAGGAATGGACCTAGGCCCGTCAGTTCTACCACAGGGATAAAGACCCGGAGCCAGAGACAGGCAGAGGAAGGACAGGGCTTTAGACCAAGCCGAGACGTCCACAGTGTGTTCTCTGCAGGCACCCCTCAAGGGGACCCCCACCACTGGGCCCTTGTTGACCCGGCCAGCCCCATATAGGCTGTCCTCTTCCCTTCTCCCACGCACCTCAGACACACCCTGGCACGTGAGTGTTCAGCAGGTGGCGCCTACCAATAATGGGTAACCCAAGAGTGGCCAAATAAAAAGTTTGATCTCTTGGCCTCAGCAATTGGCTTAAGAAAGAAAACAGGGGCACCTGGGTGGCTCTGTCGGTTAAGCCTCTGACTCAAGGTTGGTTTCAGCTCAGGTCATGGTCTCATGGTTCATGAGATCAAGCCTCATGTAGGGCTCTGTGCTGGCAGCATGAAGCCTGCTTGAGATTCTCTCTCTCTCTCTGCCCCACTCATGCTCTCTCAAAATAAATAAATACACATTTTTTTTTAAAAGAGAAAGAAAACAGATATGGTCTGATGGCACTCAGCTCTGCAACTTCTTCTAGAACTTCTGGGAAAGAGCGGCGTCCACCCTGGTGGGACCACTGAGTGTCATTAAAGCATACTGCTGCCAGAAGTGGAAGGGGGCAGCCTGGGAGTGGAGCCAAGAGAGGAGAAAACAGAACTGAGAAACAGACAGTAAGAGCCTGTGGAGGACCAAGAAGACTAAGACCAGAAAGTAACACTTGAGCTCCTGGATCCAGCCATGTCTGAAGCCTCTGTCACCCTTAACTTTTCCATTATGTTCATCCAGAGAGGTGGACACTTCAGGAGAAAGAGGGTGGAAAGACCATGACCAGAGGCACTGAGTGGCTGAGCCCCATCCGAACACAGTGCTGACATTCCTGATGCCCCTTGGCTCCTGTGCAGGGAGGTGGGGTCTGAGTTCACGGACAGATAGCTGCCCTCACCCAGTGAGACCAGGTTCCTGTAGTTCTCCAGCATGACGTCCCAGGACAGGGCCTCTGGCCAGGACTCAGCCGCCCCCACTCCTCTGGGGAGAAGTCTACCACCCCATTCTGAAATGACAAGGCCGTGGTATGACTAGCCCTTCACATGGTCACAGGGAAAGGGAGTCTGGGGTTGGGAGGGGAATCAAAAGAGAAAAGCTTAGGACTCACCGCAGCATGGCTGAGGCAGCACGTGGTGGGCCAAGAGCCAGAAGAGCCCGCAGACTCGTGGAATCTGGCCTCCCTGTGGGGTTCTCCAGGACACTGCAATGCACTCAGCGTGACAAAGATTTACTGGGATCCGCTTCTGCCAGGCACCGTTCTAGGCACCAGGGATACACACCAAAACCCTGCCCTAAGGGGGCTAAGGGGTTAAACGAAGTGGGCAGCCGAATGCTGGCTTCTGTTTTTCTTGAAACACGTGGCCCTTCTTGGTCTTGCTTCCATTTTTCCCTTTTCTGACTGAAGTAATTCTCTGTTCACAACAGAAACGGGATACAGTTGCTGGGGACCAACAGGGACTGGCGGTGGGCGGGGCGGGGGGGGGGAGGCTGTGGCAAATGGGAAGTCCCTGCACCCAAAGGGGGCGCCTCTCCTCAGTCCAGCTAACGGCCGTCCTCCAACACCGGCCCAGTGGTGCTGCTCTGGATGCTGCCCTCGGACCCCGCTTGATCCACCGTGGCCTTACCTTCTGCGCCACGCTCGTGACCGCCTGAATGACCACGCGTGCGGGTTTGTTTAAGCTCTCCCTCGTCATTCCTGGTCTCCACACAAGCAGGGACCCATCGGTCTCCAACAGAAGTGCATCCGGTGCCTGAGAGCGCCCGGCACACAGGAGGCCCGTGGATGGAAGTCCGCTGACTGACGAACGGACCACCAGCAGCACACGCTGCACCGGCCAGTTGTGCTCTGTGTACAACTCGGAGCCACGTCCTGTCTTTCAGATCCCAGGGCCCTTCCGGGGAAGACCAGAGACGACCAACTCACCTGGGGCCTTGCAGTCACAAGCCCAGAACCATGCCCTGCTCTTCAGAGAACCTCTCTCAGTGGAGAAGGAAAGAGCAGTGAGTGACAGGGCTCTGCTGGGCCATCTGGCCAGCCCCTCCTCTGGGACCCAGAATGACCACCTCCCTTTCTGGGGCTGGAGGAATGGGTAAACGGCCACTGTTCCCTGCAGCCTGATCCAAGCTGAAAACTTGAAGTCTGGAACCAGGGTCCTGGGTTTGAATCCCATCTGCGAACTACTAGCCGTATGACCTGGGACAAGTTCTTCGACCTCTACTGAGACTTGGTGTGCTAATCTGAGAAATGGGGATAGGAATGCGATGTCCCTGTAGGGCATGGCAGGCACACTATGCGCTAGTAGGGCGTTACTGACCCTGGGTCCTTCAGGCGTCCTGTGGCTACACCCTGGGCCACCAGTCTGTGCAGAGGCCTCTCACCAAGCGCAGTGCGTCCCCTGCCTCTCGAGTGTGGTCCAGCCTCGTAACCTGTGTTGGCCAGCAGTGCCCCTCCGTGGCTCGTGGTCCTTCAGGGCTCACGGCCCTCCCGTTCGTTCCTTCAGCATCCCCACCTCCTTCCTGCCGTAGGGCCTCTGTGCTCATCCTTCCCTCTGCCTAGAACCTTCCTCCTCTGGCTTCTCCTCCAGCATACTGTGGTCACTCTGGGCTGAGCCCGGATGGCCCTCCCGGAGGGCGTCTCTAACTGCCCCAGCGGCCCCACCCCCAGTCGCTGTGCCCTGCTGCCCTCTGGTGTTTTCTTCAGAGCACTCATAAGTGACGCCTTGTTTCATGGCTGTCCCTGGGCTGCGTTCCCGTGGGAGTGGAAGGTCCACCCCACATGCCACCCACGAGCAGAACTCCATGGGCCCCCCCAGAACCTCAGACACAAGGGCGATAAGCACGGACTCCCCCGCGCGTGCCCACCGGTCAGGTGTGCAGTAGTGCAGGATCACAACCACACACACACACGGACTCACGTGGGTGTGACCACCGGTTTAGAGACCCCCGTGTAGTTGTGCAGGATCACAGTCCCCCCCCCCTCCACTCACTTCCGCAGGCAGGTAGTGTCAGCCCTGTCCACGCAGACATCCGAAGTCACCTCCTGACAGGCCGGGGTGGGTCCCTCCCTCACAGAGTCGCCCAGGACTACGTCCCCACCGCATGAAACCCCTACTCATACGGTGACAAACAACACTCTCCCCCTCGCTGCGCACGGACTCGCATGCCTGCCTGTGATCCGCTCGCGCGCGCGCGCGCACACACACACACACACACACACACACACACACACACACTTGCACTCGCCTGCCTGCTGTACCCACGCTGCTCAGGCCCCGCCGGAAGCGGAAGTTCACCAGGCTCCTGTGCGCAGAGCACTCTGGGAGATGTGGGCCAGAGTCCATCACGCAGGCACGCTTCCTTGTGGCGTGGTGGCTCCGCTCTTCACAGAATAACTCCCCTTGGCTCAGAACCAATAATAATGAGGGATCCGAAGGCAATGAGAGCAGAAAAGGCCATGCTACTTAGAGAGGTGGTTTGAAAAGGTGGTTTAGAAATGTATCCTTGCAAGTCCAATATGGTCTGCTTTCCTTCTGGAATCGTTGCAGCTCTCTAAAGAGATGACAAATATGAAGTAGCCGCAATGCCCCAATTTGAGGAAAGATATTCCAAACTGGGGAAAGAGCAAGCGCAAAGGCTCTGAGGCAGGGAGAGGATTGATGTGTTTGAAGAACTGAGATAATATGCCAGCATAGCTTGGGATAAAAGATGCGGGGGAGGGTGCAGGGAAAGGAGGCTGGAGAGGTGGATGGGTTCCGCACATTGAAAGTCTAGGCCAGTGGCGTGCCGCAACAGGGATAGCGCAACGTGATTTGTAGTCTAAACAGAAACCCATGGCTTCTTGGCAGAGGGGTGTTTGGGAAGGTAGGAGAGAAGATAGGGAGATCAGGGAGGAGGCCGTTGGGATGGTCCAGACAGAGACAGTGGTGTGCTGGGCTAGGATGGTGGCCACGGGCATGGCGTGAAGTGCGTGGGTTTGAAATATACATGGAGGGACACGGTGGGTGTGGAGTGTGATGGGGAGAGCTGAGGGTACAAGGGAAATCAGTAGGCGTGCTAGATTTCCGCTCTGGGGATGAATGGGTGGATAGCAGTGCCAGTAAATGGGGTGAACACTGTGGAGGCATGGGTATGGAGGAGAAATAGCTGCATGTAGGGGTGTTAAGTTTCAAGTACTTGCTAAGTATTCATTCAATGTGATTTAAAATCAATGTATTCATTCACCAACCAATTGTTAATATTGAGTTTCTATTATCCACTGACACCCTGTGTTGCTGGAGGATGCTAGCACATCTCACGAGAGTTAATTACTAATATTCGCAAAAATTACAAACCAGTGGTTACACTGTAGATTCATAGTTTGACCTCAGCAGTGGTGAGGTTATTTACACCATGGAAATTGGCAAATGCTACAATATTTTTTTTTCAGAGAGCTGGTTTTCCACACCTTTGGATAACACACAACAAACAAATGTAATCTCTACCTTCATTCAGATTTAATTCTCATGGGGGAGATAGATTTGTAAACAAATAACTAGACGATTCATTGAAACTGCAGTGCATATTTTGGAGAAAAAGAATTCTGAGAGTATACAAGGAAAATGACCCAGCTTGGCCAGTGGGGGTGACCAGGAAGGGATGTTTGAGCTGTGATCTGAAGGCTGAGCATCACGTTTTAATATGGGAAACCAAGATGTGTTTTATCGATAAATTGTCCTAGTTTGGTTGGCGGTGTATTTTTCTTTCTTGGTGGAATGTGAAATAATGGAATATCCTCCAACTGGTGGTGGTCTGGATTCGATTGCACTTGTTAATCTGACTAGGGAAAGGGTTGTCTGAACTGGGTTTGTGGAGCCCCAAGATGCCATGCAGGTGTGGCATGAATAACTGTGGAGAGGGGACTGGAAACCATTAAAGGCTCCGGGGCCCTGGCCCCCTGACTCCAGCTAACACCAGTGCAGCTCTGGCTTTTGGTTTTTTTGTTGTTCTGCTTCACATTTGTTTCTTCAGAGAAATAGATATTGAACACCTAGTGTTTGCCCAACAGTACACACAGCATTGAAGGAAACAGAACTCTGTCCTCCTGGCGGTTATATTTGGAAGGAGGAGGTGGGGATTCATAGCCAAACAAACTGAATAATCTAAGTAGTTCAGAAGGGTGACAAGTGCAACACAGATAATAAAACAAAATGAGGGGATTGAGAGGGACCTGGAGGTGACCTGATTTGGATGGCAGGGTTAGGGTTAGGGTTAGGGTTAAGGAAGACTCTTCTGAGAAGGCGACATTGGAGCTGAGACCTCAAGGATTATAGAGAGCTGGTCCAGGGAAATCCAAGTGACCGGATGTTTTCTATCTCGCTGGGTAGATCTCAGGTAATTATGGAAATGATATCCCAGCACCTTTGCCCTGTTCTTTCGGCTAAAAACGCATCACAAGTTTCTTCCACACTCAGGGAAGGGGATTGTACAAGAAGGGTGTGACTCATCGGTGATCACCCATGGGTGTGTCTGCCACACCCACGTGATCCCCCCAATTTATCTAATCTAACTGGCTCATCACAGGCCCCTTTTCTCTTTTTGGACAATTTATGTTTCTCCCAGGTGTTATGCATTTGATCGAGAGGTTGGTATTCTCAAGTAGAAGAGGACTCTTCAATCCTCAAGGATCTGTTAGCACAACAGCCTTCTCCTAAAACCTCCCCCCAAAATGTCTCAACAAAGTAATGTTTTTAAAGTCGTGGAGGGGATTCAATCAGTTAAGTACCCTACTTTGGCTCAGGTCATGATCTCACAGTTTGTGGGTTTGAGTCCCTCATCAGGCTCCGTGCTGACAGCTCAGAGCGTGGAGCCTGCTTTGCATTCTGTGCCTCTCCTCTCTTTGCCCCTCCCTTGCTCATGCTCTGTCTCTCTCTGTCTCTCAAAAATAAAAAAAATGTTTAAAAAAAAGTTAAGAAATAATAAAGCTGCATGGATCGGAGAACTTAGGGGATGGCAGAGCAGCAAAGTAGGAGGAACCTGGTCTCAGGATGGCTTTGTGGCATAGACACAGGACCACCCTCAAGCACAGGTGTTTACAGGAATGAGAACGAAGCCTTCTGTATCACTGAAGCCACTGTTACTCGTTTTCTGTGAAAGCAAATGAGCAAAAAATCCAGCTCATGCAAAGCTAACCAGTAAACATGGTAGAAAAACAAAAATGCCTTCGATATTCCTTCAGAAGGAGTCACATGAAGACTGTACAATGTATGTCTGCAAGCCCAATATGGTCTGTTTTCCTTCTGGAATCGTTGCTTCTTCTTCTGATGACATCATTGGCTTGCATTTACGACACATATTAGATGAAAAATGTCTGCTGTTAGACATTAGAATCTCATTGGGTCGGCCACGGTGCGCCACTTGTGGAAGGCCCACGGAAATGGAGAGGAAGGTTTCCTCTTGGTCTCACACTGCAGGGCACAGAGTCATTGACGGGGCTCTTGGATGGAATGATCCTCACTATTTATTCACTCCCTCTAGCTCTGTCTTCCCCTGCAAACATATGGTTCCATTTGCCTAAATTAGATGCATGTTGGACATGTCTCCACTTTACCTGGGCATCCTCTAGGGGTCCCTGCATGGCTCCATGTCATCCAACTTTTTTGCCAACTTTTTGGCTATGGTGTGTTCCTGGTGGTCTCCGGAAGCACTAACACCTCTACCATGACCACGGGGGGAATCCCAGGAGGGCGGATTTCTGGGTCCCTCCCATGTCCATGTACCACATTCTAAAAGGACACCTGAAGATAAAGCTTCTGCAGGGCTCTCTTCATGTCCTTGTTCCTCAGGCTGTAGATGAGTGGATTCAGGGTGGGCGTGAGGATGGAGTAGAAGACAGCAGCCACGCGCCCTTGCATCGGAGAGTAGCTTGTGGCGGGCTGCATGTAGGCAGAGCTACCAGTGCCGTAAAACAGGAGAACGGTGGCCAGGTGGGAAGAGCACGTGGAGAAGGCCTTCCAGCGGCCAGCCTCGGAGCGGATCTGAAGCACGGTGGCCAAGATGCGGACGTAGGACAGGACGGTGAGGGCAAAGCAGCTCATGATGACACACCCACTGGCTGCAGATCCTGCCGCCTCGTGGGCGTCTGCGTTGGCACAGGCCAGGCGCATGAGAGGGGGGATGTCGCAGAAGAAGTGCTCAATCACGTTGGGGCCACAAAAAGGCAGGGAGAAGGTGTTGGCTGTGTGGAAGGCAGAGAAAAGGAGCCCACTGCCCCAGGCCACCGCCACCAGGGAGACACAGGTCTGGGGGCTCATTGCTGCTCTGTACCTCAGAGGCCTGTAGATGGCCAGACATCGATCGAAAGCCATGGAGGTGACGAGAAAGCACTCCGTGGACCCAAGGCAGACAAACGCGAAGAGCTGGGACGCACATGCCCCCGGGGAAATCTCCGCGGAGCGCAGCGTGGTGGCCACCAGGGCCCGGGGCAAGGTGGTGGACACGGAGCAGGTATCTACCAAGGAGAGGTGTTTGAGGAAGAAGTACATGGGTGTGTGCAGGCGGGCGTCGCGTGTCACGGCGGCCACGATGGTGACGTTCCCCAGAACGGCGGCCAGGTAAATGAGAAGGAAGGCGGCCACGCTGAGCAGCCGTAGCTCAGGGACAGCAGAGAAGCCCTGGAGGAGGAAGGCAGTTACTGCTGTGAGGTTGGCCATGGTCTGTCTTCGGAAAAGCTCCTGGACCGCAGAGGACGCCCACGGAGCAGGGCAAGAGGGGAGTGACGAGACCAGAGCAAAGACCTAGGAGAAAAGAAGGGGGCTGAGCTCATCTGGAAAGGACGCTCCGACGTTCCTTCACGAAGCACACGTGCAGCATTTGTCTCCCCGGGTGGGTCTCAAAGGCAAATACCTACAGAGGCCTGGCACATACATAAGTTAGTGAACCTAGCTGAGTGCCACAGTCGGGGGGGACGGGGCACTCAAACGAGACAGCCGCTCTGAGCTCTCGCCAGCTGTTGGTGGTGGACCAAGCAATGCCAGATCCTCTGACATTGTTCAAGGAAATTTGTAAATATGAAGTTTCCCAAGTTTTACGTGTTGGCAGTAAGTTCGAATTTAAAACCCTGTGCACATCAAACAGGGCTTCTAGTTTAAGAGTTTGGGTCTCGTCATGCGTATCTGCGTCATAACTCCATAGCGTCTTTTAAAAATTTTTTTTAAATATTTATTTTTGAGAGAGAGACAGAGACAGAATGTGAGTGGGGGAGGGACAGACACAGAATCTGAAGCCGGCTCCAGGCTCTGAGCTGTCAGCACAGAGCCCGAGGCAGGGCTTGACTCACGGACTGAGAGATCATGACCTGAGCTGAAGTCGCACCCTTAACCAACTGAGTGACCCAAGTGTCCCCATCGCATCTTAATTATGCTTCCCAATTCGAGGCCTTCTAATGATCTGTTTCCCCCGCTAGACCAGGTGCACCCCCACCTACATGCAGGGACCACTTCTTTCTCATGTCCTTGTTTCCCGGCATCCAGTGTAGGAGGTAGCAGATGGTAGGAAAATAGAATTTAAGAATGCTTTTGTGGAGCACCTGGGTGGCTCAGTCGGTTGGGCCTCCGACTTCGGCTCTGGTCATGATCTCGCAGTTCATGGGTTCAAGCCCTGCATCGGGCTCAATGCTATCAGCACAGAGCTCACTTCAGATCTTCTGTCTCTCCCCCTACCACCTCTCTGCCCCTTCCCTGCTGTGCTCCGTCTCTCAGAAATAAATCTTAAAAAAAAGAAGGAGGAGGAAGAGAATGCTTTTGCGACCAGACATCCAAGGTTTGGATTCTGCATGACCTGGACAAATACCTTAATCTCTCTGAGCCTCAGTTTCCTCCTCTGTAGAGGGGAATAATGTGCTGTGAGGGCCACGCGAGGTCCTAGAAGAGGCATACTTAAAACAAGACCGGGTAGGTGGCGAGATATCGCTAAGGGTCGGCCATTACTTTTATTAGTTTCTTTGCAAGTCTGTGTTCCTTCTCTTCCTTTCCATTATTAGTCCCTGAGCTGCTGGGGTTGGGTAGTAAAATAGACAGGAAAGCATAGTTTTAAACTTCTTAGGGAAAGTATTAGTTTTCTCTCACTCCATCAGCCCCCTGCCATTGTCACTCCCGGTGCCGTGGGAGGGCAGCCCTGGAGGCTGGGTAGTCTTCTCTGAGACAGAAGCAACCTCACTTGGCAGGTGGAATAACGCCCGGCCCTCACAAAGAGGTCCGTGCCCCCATCCCTGAAACCCGTGGATACGCGACCTGACGTGGCAAAAGGAACGTCGCAAATGTGATGAAGTGAAGGATTCTGAGAGGCGGAGATTACCCCGGACTCCCCAGATCTTGTGGATGAATTGTGTCCCACCCCCCGCAAAAGATATGTGGAGCCCTGAACCCCCAGTGCCTCAGAATGTAACCTCCTTTGGAAGTAGGTCACTGAAGATGTAATTCATTAAGATGAGGTCCTTACAAGAAGATGATCATATGGCAACAGAGACACACAGGGGGAACAGCTTGGTAACTGAGGCAGAGCTCGAGGCCATGAGGTTACGGCCCAAGGAACACCAGAGAATGGATGGCGACCCCGGAAGCAGGCAGGGGCGAGGAAAGAGCCCCCTGCAGGTGTCAGAGGCAGCGCCGCCCTGCGGACAACCTGGTCCCCGACTCCTGGCCTCGGGAACCCAGAGAGACAATACATTTCTGCGGGTTCGCAGCCACTGAGCCTGTGGGGGCCCCAGCAGACCACCTCAGTCCCGGGGCTCCTCCCAAAGATGGGAAAGGGAGTCAGAGAAGATGAGATCAAGATTGGAGCGGGGGATGCGGGCGCCCCGCGAAGCTGGGACAGGATTCTCCCTGAGGACGTGGATTCTCCCCCGCGAGCCTCCGGAAAACCACGCGGCCCCGCTGGCATCTCGATCTCTGCCCTCCCTTCAGCCTCTGCCCTCCTCCTCAAACGATGAGATTCTCCCTCCATCACGGAGAAGCGGAGCCTTCCCACATCCAAGCGCGGGTCTCCTCCTCTCCTCCGCCAGATTCTCCGGAGGAGAAAACGCTATCCCCACGTTTCCCTCAGCGGGACCCGGAGGATGAACGTCGCATCCTGTGTAGCTGTGACTTGGCTGGTTTTACGGTGTGTCTGGGGAGGAAACACCAGGCTCCCAACTCTGCAGATATGTCGCTCAGGGGCAGGCTAACCTGTGCAGGCCGATCCGCAAGGCGCCGAGGAACAGAAGCCTGGGAGCAGCCTCCGCAGGCATAGAGATCGCAAGCTTCCCACCTGGACCTCTTCATCCAGTCAAGGTCCTTCCTCCTCGACAGCTCATCTCAACGTCTCTAGGCGTACTGTTTTCGCCTCACTGCAATATTTTTTTTCAAAATTCAACAGGGAAAAAGAATAAATGTGGCCTGCGTGCATGCCGTCCAGGGAAGGGAAGTGAGATGGTGCTGACCACGGCCTTGGGGGTTGTTCCTTATTACTCTTGTTTTGGCTTTTCTGGCCCGAAAACCCAGGGACTTGCAAACAGGGCCTCAGGAGTCACCATGCATGGGGAGCTTTCCTCCGGGGGTCCGACCCCTTTCCTTAGCTGGGGCCAGTTCCACGTTTACCTACCTGACTGTTATTAGATTATCAGCTCCCTTTTCAGTTGGGGACAGGTTCCTGCCATGAAAAAATCAGTTTGAAAGTCACCAGAATTGGTACTCAAAACCAAGAGGCAGGTTGGCGTAGTTGACAGAGCAGACTCTGGAGAGAGAGGGCCTGGGCTCAAATCCCAGCCCTGCCACTTGCTACCTGTGTGGCCTTAGGTAAATGGTTAACCTCTCCATGCTTTGGTTTCTTTATCTGCAGTGGGTAGGAGTAACAGTGACCATCCGTCGCCCGTGCCATGGAATTATTAGTGTGGGCAGAGTTTTTAGAATACCGCGTGGTGTCTTTATTCCTTTCTCCAAATGGATGAGTCTGTGTTCCTCAACTGTGTGGTGTTACCTCTTCACGGGTGTGGATTAGAACCGCACAGTCTGAAGCGGCGGAGAGGAGCAGAGACCCTAGACCTGAGCCATCAGCCAGCCGCTGGGAGAAAGGGGCCTGGCCGATGAGCGACATGGAAGCGTCCATCCTGGGGGTACGCTGGGGTGTCAGGAACCGCCTCTTCACAAGAGCCTGGGCCGGTCGCAGTCCCCCCACCCCGCCGTCTCGCCGCCTTGGCTCACGTGTCTCTACATACGGGGAGATCACGGAGAGCAGCCGTTCTCAGCTAGGGAAGGTTGTGTCCCCTCAGTGGACATGTGGCAACGTCCGGAGACAGCTTTGGTTGTCAGACGGGGGAAGTGCTAGAGGCACCTAGCAGGTAGAGAGCAGGGATGAGGCCGACCATCCCTCAGCGCACAGGACAGCCCCTCCCCCCGTAGCAAAGAGTGATCTGGCCCCAAAATGTCAGCAGTCCTGAGCTTGCCTCTCTGACTTAGTCTTGAGTCCCTTGTGCTACGTCAGCAGAAGGACAACCAGCATGTAAATACCACTTCCTGGGGTGCCTCGGTGGCTCAGTCAGGTTCGGTGTCTGACTCAGTCTCTGCTCAGGTCATGATCTCACAGTTTGTGGGTTCAAGTCTCACACTGGGCTCTGTGCTGATGGCACAGAGCCTGCTTGGGATTCTATCTCTCTTTCTCTCTCTGCTCCTTCCCCCCTTGTGCACACTCTCTCTCTGTCTCTCTCTCTCCAAATAAGTAAATAGACTTTAAAACATTTTTAATAAAAAGTAGAATAAATGTCACTTCCTGAGAGCCAGACACTGAACTGAGTGCTTCTCATACTATCCACTTAATCCTCCTAACCGCCCGATTTTATCATCCCCTTTTTTTCACAGATGGAGAAACCGGGCACCGAGAAATTATGCAGTTTGCCCAAGGTCTCACAGTTAGTGAGTGGTAGTGCTAGGGTTCAAACCCGGCTGATGAGCCTTATATAAGCGCAGGTGCTCATCCCTGCTCTGCAGCCTCCAGTCAAACCAGGTAGGAGGTGGAAGCCTTTCGGAGATTTGGAGCGGCCCGACCTACCTAGGGGGTGTCGGACCATCTCCCCTGAGCGGCAGTGAAGCTGGACCTCTCCACGGTGCTGAGCTGGGGTGACAAAGTTCCAAGCTGGGATTCCGGGCGCTGGGCTGACTCCCCACTTATAAGCTGCGGGCAGGGAAGGCATTAGGGACGGGCGAGCACTGCTGACTCCTGCGCACTCAGCCCTGAGCCAGACAGTCTCTCTCATCTTGGGGATTCGTCCAAAGTCACCTCCAGGGACTTTCTATCCCTCAGTGGCTCCAAGCTCTGAGCACAAGACTCTTTAACAAGTGGAGTGTTGGCCGTGCCACCTGCTCACAACTTTTCTAGAGGGGTAATAGCAAAGCCAAGGTAGTCAATGTTGTTGGACATTATCGATGCTATTTACTGTTGAGAAACACTCTTCTGCAACGTATAATTTTTGCTTACCATGTCTTGAAGATACATGTGCTGAATGAATAGGGATTACACGTAGAAATACTTCGGTCTTTTTGACTACTACAGAGTCCCTCATACTATGGGTAAAAAATTCATGTAGCCAACACCCGCACGTTGGTGGACTTTTAGGTTGTTTTCATCTTTTTTTTTTTTTTTTTTGCCAAGACAAACAATTCTGCCAATGCTATTACACCTTTCTCGAATATCGTACTTTATGTTTTTCAGAAAAGTTTTTTTTTAATTTTCTCCATGTAAGTTTTGCATACTTCTTTTCCTCTGTCTCATTATCTTAGAGCTTCTGTGACTCTTGTGAGTGGGATCTAATTTTCCACAACATCTTCTATTGATTATTTCTGATATTCACATAAGCTATTGGACTTTGTGTTTTCATCTTGTATCTAGCCATAAGGTACTTGTTCTCTGTTCACACATATGAACAGACTAGGTTCCACTAACACGGGATTGCTTAATAGAAGGGAGTGCACATTCGAATTCTGGTTAATTATGCAAAGTCAACATAAATACATTTTATCAATGAATACTAGCCATGTATGAGACTATCAGCTTTTTGTCTTTCTGGCCAATAGTGGATGGATGTATCGATCCCTTAAACTCATGCCCAGCCGATGGCAAGAAATTCTCTCATTTTTGTTTTATGTTTCCATGGTTTCAAGAGAGGTTAAAAATCTTTTTTATGTGTTTGGCTAATTACACTTACTCTTCTGTGAAATCCCTACACATAAAATGTTTTCTGTTGGACTCTTTGACTTCTTTTATGGATTTGTAGGAATTTTTAAAATATATTATGGGAAAGTGTCTATTCATGTCTTCTGCCCATTTCTTCTCTGGATTATTTGGGTTTTTTGGGTGTTGAGTTTGATAAGTTCTTTACAGATTTTGGATACAAACCCTTAATCTGGTATGTGATTTGCAAATATCTTCTCCCATCTCATCAGCTGCCTTTTAGTTTTCTTGATTATTTCCTTTGCTGTATAGAAGCTCTTTATTTTGATGAGGTCCTAGTAGTTAATTTTTGTTTTTATTTCCTTTGCCTCTGAGACATGTCTAGTAAGACTTTGCTGTGGCCGAGGTCAAATAGGTTACTGCCTGTGTTCCTCAAGGATTTTGAAGGTTTCCTGTCTTACATTTAGGTCTCTCACCCATTTTGAGTTTATTTTTGTGTATGGCATAAGAAAGTGGCCCAGGTTTATTCTTATGCATGTCACCATCCAGTTTTCCCAGCCCCATTTGCTAAAGAGAATGTATTTTTTCCATTGGATATTCTTTTCTGCTTTGTCAAAGATGAGTTGACCATATAGTTGTGGATCCATTTCTGGGTTCTCTATTCTGTCCCATTGATCTATGTGTCTGTTTTTGTGCCAGTACCATACTGTTTTGATGATTACAGCTTTGTAATACATCTTGAAGTCCGGAATTGTGATGCCTCTAGCTTTGGTTTTCTTTTTCAGCATTTCCTTGGCTATTCAGGGTCTTTTGTGGTTTCATACAAATTTTAGGATTATTTGTTCTAGCTCTGTGAAGAATGCTGGTTGTATTTTGATAGGAGTTGCATTAAATGTGTAGATTGCTCTGGGAAATATAGGCATTTTAACAATATTTGTTCTTCCAATCCATGAGCATAAAATGTTTTTCCATTTCTTTGTGTTTTCAATTTCTTTCATAAGCTTTCTACAGTTTTCAGAGTATAGATCTTTTATGTCTTTGGTTTATTAGATGACCAACAGGCACATGAAAAGATGCTCAACATCACTCATCACCAGGAAAATACAAATCAAAACCACAATGAGATACCACCTCACACACCTGTCAGGATGGCTAACATTAACAACTCAGAAAACGACAGATGTTGACGAGGATGCAGAAAAAAGGGAACCCTCTTACACTGTTGGTGGGAATGTAAACTGGTGCAGTCACTCTGGAAAACAGTATGGAGGTTCCTCAAAAAGTTAAAAATAGAACTACCCTATGGACACCTGGGTGGCTCAGTCAGTTAAGTGTCTGACTTCGGCTCAGGTCATGATCTCATGGTTTGTGGGTTTGAGCCCCAGGTCAGGCTCTGTGCTGACAGTTCAGAACCTGGAGCCTGCTTCAGATTCTGTGTCTACCTCTCTCTCTCTGCCCCTTCCCCACTTGTGTTCTATCTCTCTCTCTCTCTCTCAAAATAAATAAACATAAAAAATAAAAAAATAGAACTACCCTATGACCCAGAATTTGCACCACTAGGTACTTACCCAAAGAACACAAAAACACAGATTCAAAGGGGCACATGCACCCCAACGTTTATAGCAACATTATCAACAATAGCCAAATTATGGAAAGAGCCCAAGTGTCTTTCAAGTGATGAATGGATAAAGAAGATTTGGCATATGTGCATATATAATATATATATGTACATACATATATATATTATATGTAAACATATGATGTAATATGTGATGTATATATTATATATATGATGAAATATTATTCAGCCATCAAAAAGAATGAAATCTTGCTATTTGCAATAACATGGATGGAGCTAGAGTCTATTATGCTTATGAAATAAGTCAGTGAGAGAAAGACAGATACTATATGATTTCACTCGTGGAATTTAAGAAACAAAATGGATGAACATATGAGGTGGGGAGTTAAAAAGAGAAAGCAACAACTGCTTTTATATTTTGTCCTTAACATTTGGCCACTTCCCACTGAAAAAGAAATGTCTTATAGCTTTTAAAGATTTTATTGTAAAGCAAATTTCAGGACGAAGTTCAGGACCTTATCTAGTATTTCATTCGTGCATTCTTTGTAAATTCTCAATAATGTGTTTTAAAAGCTATAATACACACTTCTAAAATACCAACCACTTTAAAAGTCAGTAACTACCTCAAAACCTAGTTTCTGCAGACTGACAAGCACCACAGGTAGCTGTTTCTTCCCTCGTTTTTGGGAGCTTTCCAGTTTAGTTGTAATTCGGGGTTTCTAAGCTCAACACCACATTACAACGTCATGCTTATAAATCCTAGGAGAAGGACGAGTCAGATCTAAATCTGAGATTCCACATTCTCTCAGCTCGCCTGTAGAACCTCGTTCTTTGCACTTGTGGGACTGAGGCCCTCAACTCCTAGAAGCCACCAGTCTACATAAGCAATGTGTGCTTTTGTTTCTCTCTTCTTTGCACCCACCAGGAGACTCCATCCTTTTTAAGGGTTTCACCTGATTAATCCAGGCCCATCCACGGTAATCTCTCTTTTGATTAACTCAAAGTCATCTGATTAGAGATCTTAATTACATCTGCATAATCCCACTTGCCATGTGACCCAACATAATTACAGGAATGATATTTCACCATATTCACTGGTCTCACCTACACTCAAGGGGAGGGGATTATACAAAGATGTGGGTCATTTGGAGTCATCTATAATTTTGCCCACCATAGCACTGTGAGACCAAAGCAAAACTTCTCTGGAGGAAGATACATTTGTCTTGTGCCTTGAAGAAAACCCACTAATTATTTTTTTAATGGCAATGACTGATGAAAATTCAAAGATAACCAAGCACTCAAGGAAACAAGAGAAAACGAGTAAGAAGCAGCAGAAAAAACAACACACAGCAGAAGCTGGCCCAGGGAAACTTCAGACACTGGAGTCACCAGTTACAGATTATACAACTGTCTTTGCCGTATTTGAAGAAATGTAAATTTGGAAATATCTGTAGGAAACAAGAACTGATAAAAAAGGACAGATGGTTTGAAAAAGAAATCAGAGAGAATGTCTAGAAACACAAAAATCACAAAACTGGAAATACAGACAAAAGAGATTTATTTAACGGCAGATGGAACACAGCCAGAAGAAGAATTATGAGCCAGGAGGCAGGAATATTAACAGAAATTGTCCATAATTTAGGACAGAGAGACAAAAAATATGAAAAAATACAAAAGAGAGACTAAGAAGTGTGAAGTTTTTAGTGAGAAGGTCCAGTACGCAATCAATTAAAGTCCCAAGAGAAAAGATATAAAATGAGTTACGATGGTCAATTTTATAGTGAACTTGACTGGACTTAGAGAGAAACCCCCAATAGTGCAGAGGTTAGAGCAATATTTGAAGAAAAAAATGGCTGAGAATTTCCCAGAACTGATGAAAGATACCAATATACACACTGAACAAGTTCAGCAGAGCCCAAGCAGATAAATTAATCAACACCCAGAAACATCATAAAATTCCGGGAAAAAAAAAGTTAAAGAGATTATCTCTTTAACTTAAAAAAAGTTAAAGAGAAAAAAGGTCACCTTCCAAGGAATGTCAGTAAGACTGACCGATACCAGCAAAAATGGCTGTCGGAAGTCAGTGAAGGACTTCTTTAACTTGCCTGGTATACCTGACGTATGCCAGAAAAAGCATTGCTCAAGAATGAGTGTAAAATAGAAATATTTTCAGAAGAAAAGATTGAAGGTTTGCCACCAGTAGGAGACTGAAGGAAACTCTAGAGGGTATACCTTAGACTCAAGGAAGGAGATGTAAGATGGAAAGTGTGAGTTGGAACAAGAAATGAAAAGGAAAGAAAGAGGTAAGTATGGACCCAGGTGTGGACAAACATTATGTGAAACAGAAACAAAAATGTCTGAAGGGGTCTGGAAAACAAACAAGTTACATTCAAAACACAAGGGAGTGGTGACATTTAGGCTGGGAGGAAATAAGAGTTAAAGCATTCTGGGTGCCTGGGTGGCTCTTCGGTTAAGAGTCCAACTTAGGCTCAGGTCATGATCTCCCAGTTGGTGAGTTTGAGCCCTGTGTCAGGCTCTGTGCTGACAGCTCAGAGCCTGGAGCCTGCTTCGGATTCTGTGTCTCTCTCTCTCTGCCCCTCCCCTGCTCGTACTCTGTCTCTGTCTGTCTCTCAAAAATGAATAAATGTTAAAAAAAAAAAGTTAAAGGAAAAAGGTAAAGCATTCTGAGTTGTGGTGATCTGAAGACACAAGCACTCTATGATGCGGAATTGTGCTCACGGAGATATATGTTGGGGAATGCATGTGTCTGTGCTCCTGAACACAATTTAGATAATGCCCGTAGCTACATTGGTCATAATGGCTGGAAACATAATGGAAACAATTCAAATGTCCATCAACCTTAGAATGTACGCATGTACACATATATGTGAGTATGCGGTGATGGTTGCACGTTTTTGTGAAAACATTAAAACCCACTGAATTGTACACTTAAAAAATTAGATTACATTGGTGGTTTGCACAACTCTATAAGAATACAAAAAAACCCATTTAACTGTACAATTAAAAAAATTTTTTAACGTTTATTTTTGAGAGAGAGAGGCAGAGTGCGAGCGGGAGACAGGTAAATAGAGAGGGAGACACAGAATCTGAACCAGGCTCCAGGCCCTGAGCTGTCAGCACAGAGCCTGACGTGGGGCTTGAACCCATGAACCACGGGATCGTGACTTGAGCTGAAGTCGACGCTTAACCGACTGAGCCACCCAGGCGCCCCTTACCTGTATGGTTCTAATTGGTGAAGTTCGGGGTACCTGGGTGGCTCAGTCACTTGAGACTCTTGATTTCTGCTCGGGTCATGATCTCAGGGTTTTTTGGATTGAGCCCCGTGTCAGGCTCTGTGCTGATGGCATGGACTTTAAAAAGAATAAATTTAAAAAGAATAAATGCATGAAGTTTGTGGTATGTAAATTATGTATCAATAAAGCTGTGAAAATATTAATTAAAAGATCTCTTCCCGGGGCGCCTGGGTGGCTCAGCTGGTTAAGCATCCTGACTTCAGCTCAAGTCATGATCTGACAGTTCGTGAGTTCAATTCCTGCATTGGGCTCTGTGCTGACAGCTCAGACCCTGGAGCCTGCTTGGAATACTGTGTTTCGCTCTCTCTCTGCCCCTCCCCTGCTTGCTCTCTGTCTCTCTTTCAAAAATGATTAAGCATTTAAAGAAATGTTCGTTCTTCCCTTCAGAAAAGAATGCCCATTTCTTTCTCACAAGCATTGCAGATGAGTTCCCTTTACTGTCATTCAATGTTTTAATATTTGCCGATATCATCAGCAAATATAAAAATAATACTGGCAAGCATTTATCTACTGCTTATTAATCTTCAGAGGGTATTCTGAGTTTTTCATCTGTATTAAACACTCAGTCCTCACAACAACACTCTAAGGCAAGTACTATTATTGGTCCTTATTTCGCAGATGAGAATATGAGGCTCACAGAGACTAGGGAACTCGTCCAAGGCCATACAGTTCATGACAAGGACCATGACATTAATCCAGGGAGTCTGGGGCCAGAGTCCTAGACTTTCCACTATGTTACTCTGTTACCGAATCTTTTTAAAATATATACCTTATATTTCCTATACTTTAATAATTTAAGAGTTATGCAACAGTTACAAAGATAGCCCAGTTTCCATATAACCTTCTCATAGCTTCCCCTAATTGGCAACTGAGACAACCATGCATGTGTGTCAAACAAAGAGATGGACATCGACCCATGATTAGTAACTAAAGTGTGCCATGTGCTTCTTAGATTTTTCCATGTTTCTCACTCATTTCCCTCTTCTCTCCCAAGAGCCAATTTGGGGTCCCAGTTGCATTTAGCTGTCTCCTTTTTACCGCTCACTTATTCTGGAATGTTCTAATGGATAAGCTGCCTCCTTTTTACTGCTCCTTTATTCTGAAATGTTCTATTCGGTAAGCTGCCTCCTTTTTACCACTCACTTATTCTGAAATGTTATATTGAGCAAGCTGCCTCCTTTTTACTGCACCCTTATTCTGGAATGTTCTATTGGGTAACATATTTAATATTCCTTGGCCATTTGCATTTCTCTTGTGAATTTTATGTTCCTCTTCCTTGCCCATGCTTTACCGGAGTTTCGATCTCTTGTGGGTTTGTAAGGACTCTTTCTATATTGTATATTCGTTTAGATATTTGATACAAAGGTCCTACTTAATGCCTCCAATTCTAGCACCGTCATAGCAAGTACTACAGACTGAGTGGCTTATACAACAGACATTTATTGTCTCAAAGTTCTGGAGGCTAGAAGTTTGAGGTCAAGGTGTCTGCAGGTTGGTTCATTCTGAGGGCTCTGAAGGATCTGTTCCAGGCCCCTCTCCTTGGCTTGTAGATGTCTGTCTTGTCCCTGTGTCTGTACACATCGCCTTCCCTCGTCCACGTCTGCTTCCAAATTGCCCGTTTTTATTAGCGCACCATTAATACTGGATTAGGGGAATCCTTATCCAGGATAACCTCATCCTAACTAATTACCTGTGCCAGGACCCATTTCCAAATAACGTCTCTATCTGAGGTCGTAGGAGGTTAGGGTTTCAGCATCTGAATTTTGGGGTGGGGGACACAATTCTGACACATAACAGTTTATCATTTCCTTATTTTATTTTTAGGTCATTGACTCATTCTACAACTCTTTTTTTCAATACCCCTAAGACACTTCTTCATGGACCGCTGTAAAACACAGATCCCAAATCTTGTAAAATCAAAGATGTTGGGCCACCTGGGTGGCTCAGTCAGTTAAGTGTCTGACTTTGGCTCAGGTCATGATCTTGCCCACCCGTAAGTTTGAGCCCCACATCGGGCTCTGTGCTGACAGCTCAGAGCCTGGAGCCTGCTTTGGATTCTGTGTCTCCCTCTCTCTCTGCCCCTCCCCCACTCGTACTCTCTCTCAAAAATAAACATAACATTTAAAATTTTAAAAAAAATCATGGATATTATATTCTACCTGGGAGTCAAGCAGTAAGTAAGTAAACAAATACATTTTCAGCTTTCAGGTGGTGGTTGGTATATGAAGAGAAATACAGCACGACTGGGGGCGTAGAAGGACAGCAGCGCACGTATTCAGCCAGGCTGGTCAGGGACAGCTCAGTGAGGAAGAGACAACTGATCAAGTGGCAGAACGAGCTGTGCACTGAGCTGAGGAGGGAGCGTTCCAGCAGAGGAAACAGCACATGCAGGTGTTGAGGCCAGGAGGCGCTCAGAGCATGAGGAAGAAAGCCCCGAGGTGAGCGGAGCAGATGGGAGGGTGAGGGATGGCCGGAGATGGGGAGAGGTCGGGAGACCGTGTGGCCCGACTGGCCATGGTGAGGAGAATGGGTTGGACAGCAAGCATGATAAGAAACCCCTGCAGGGCTCGGATGAGGCTGCGATGTGGTCCCAGTTACGCGGTGTAGGGAATAAACTTTAAGGGCCCAAGCTCGGAACTGGGGCATGTAGGTGACCTGGCAGGGGTTTGGTCCAGGGCAGTGGTGGCTTGGACTAACACGGTAACAGCAAAGGTGGTTACGGGTGGGTATGGATGACCGTACAGTGAAACTTTGGTTTGCGAGCATAATTCATCCAGAAACATGCTTGCCATCCAAAGCACTCGCACATCAAAGCGAATTCCAAGAACCGTTGGCTCCATTGTGGTCATGTAACGTTGGACGTCACGCACTACTTCTATTGCAAGACATCGCTCATTTATCAAGTTAAAAGTTTTTAGAAATTTTTGCTCATCTTGTGGAACTCTTGCACAACAATTTGCTCACAATCCAAGTTTTTATTGTATTTTGAAAATCGAAAGTCCAAACTTTGATGAAGAGTTGAAAATTCTTTCCAGTGGTTGCATATGGGTTGTGGGAGAAATAATAGTAACATAATGCAAAATGATACATAATATAATCATGTGGTAATATGAAATAACAATGTAATTTAATGTAAAGTAATATAATATAATAATATAAAGTAATATAAAGCATAACAATGACAGCAAACACCTGCTTACTCTGGGCCATGAACTGTCCTATATATGACATATATGATCATATAGGTATGTAATTCCACACTGTCCTCTATATGACATACATGATTACATGCACATGTAATTACACACTATCCTATATATGACATATATGGTCATATACGTATGTAAGTACACACTATCCCATATATGACATATATGATTATACGCATATAATTACACACTGTCCTATATAGGGCATATATGATTATATACATATGTAACTACACACACACACACATACGGCCCTTTGGTCCTCACAATAACCCAGCCATGAGACCCCATAACTACAACCACCCTGTTTCAGCACTGGGGGTGGGTTTTAGGTTCCCAGCCTGAGTATCTGGGTGGCTAGTGGGTGCCGTTTACTGGGCTGGGGAAAACTGTAAGATCAGATCTGGGGACACGAAGCCATGGATCTACTTCACCATGTTAACTGTGAGATGTCTGTTAGATGTTCAAGCAGAGAGACAGCAGGACAGGGAAACACGGGGCGGGGGGTTGGGACTTGTCAGCATATCAACACCACTTAGAGCCAAGGGGCTGGGTGTTATCACTCAGGAAATCACTGCAGTTAGCACACACTTTCAGCACTGCTACTTGGGCTGAATATTTAGTGTCTGCACTGAAGAGGGGAAGTAACTCAGTGAGGAACACCCAGACGCAACTGTGCTCGTTCCAACTGACCTTAACCTTAACTAACCTGTCTGCGGACCCTGGTGGCCAGCGAGACTGCTCTCACCTTCTAACACAAGCTGGGAATTCCACCAGCCCCAAATCCATTTAGCTCTGCATAACAACCCATTCTTTTACAGCTAAGAAAAGCCTCATTACATTGAAACTCCTGGTGGTTCCCCCAGGATGAGAACTTTGCAAACATGCTCAGTGCCTGAGAGAGAGGCCCCCCCCACCCTGGTATTGCAGGGCTGGGGCTTGGAACAGAAGGAACCAGATGGGGCTGGGGTAATTGGCCTCTGACTTGCCTCCAGTAGCCACTGGAGACCAGGGCCTCTGAGCTCATTAGGAACTGGCAATCAGAGACTGGCCTGGGAATTGTGAAGAAACTTTTTGACTTGTTGAACTCATTAGTAAAGCAGCCAAGGTTCCGGCAGTCACTTCTCTCCCAGGGGGCAGTGTCTCTTTGCTGAGAAAACACATCCCAGAGTTGCAAAAGAGGAAAGGATTTTTTTGGGCACAGCCCAGTGCAGCCACTGCTTAGCCATGTGTGTTTCTTGTAAAATGGGCACATAGGCGAAGATGGGGCTTTGATTGTCTGGTTCACTCTTTGCCTCTTCAGTGCCGAGAACACTCAGTGCATACTCAGTGAAAACCTGTTAAATCACTGAGAGCATCTTATATGTTTCTTTACTGCAACAGTTCTCGGTGAAGGGTGACTTTGCTCCCCAGGGGACCCTTGGCAAAAATGTCTAGAGACATTTTTGGTTGTCACAGCTGGAAAGGGGGGTGCTCCTGGCATTAATGGAGAGGTTAAGCCCAGGACAGTTAAGCCCAGGACAGTCCCCACAGCTAGAATGATTCATCCCCAAATATCAAGTGTGCAGAAATTGAGAGACGCTGATTTGCTGGCTTATAATTCACCTCTATCCACCGTATAAGACCCGGGGATTTTTGTCCGGCTTGCTCACTGCTGTATCTCCAGCAAGTGGACTCTTGTCTGATAGAGTAGACGCTCCATAACTTTGCACCGACTGCAGTGATGGCTCTAGGCACTGCTTCAGAGTCTCTCTCTGCGTTCTCCTGTTTACAGACATCGGGTATTGCTCGAACAGGCACTGGAGATCTGCAGATGAGCCAGACGCGGCCCCCGCTCTTCAGAAGGGCTCCTTCTGGCGGGGAAGACCCAGCCGCCCATGCATGGGCTCTCCATGTGTGACAGGGCGTATCTCCTCTCAGGGAAATAGAACTGCAGACAGAAATACTTTGTGACGTGACAAAAATGGTATTTTACTTCTGCGGTATTCCTCCCCCCCAACCAAAAAAACCACAGAACCCCTGTGTAATCACAGGGAAAACATCAGACAAATCCCAGTGAGAGGGCCCTCTACAGAATCCCTGAGAAGAGTGATTTTGCAGCGAGTAAACCCGAAAACATGGCCTGAGCAACAGTCCCGTCATGTCCTAAGTCATGCAGGTAGAATGTGCAGTTGAGGCCACAGGGCGGATGGCACTTTGCCTTTGCGGTCTCTTTCCCAAATCCCGTGACCCCACCCTAACTGCGAGAGAAACATCACATCCCTATACGGGGACATCCTACGATAGATCTGAACAGTTCTTCTCAAAACTATGCAGGTCACCACAGACAAAGATAGACCCAGACACTGTCACAGGCAAGATGAGCCTCAGGGGACACGGTGACTCAGTGTAATGCCAGGTTCTGGAGGGAATCCTGGAACAGAAAAGGACGTCAGGTAGAAACTCATCCAATCTGAGTAACTTACGGACTTCAGTTAATTTATGTGTCAGTTTGATGGGGCCACAGGGTGCCCAGATATCTGGCCAAACAGTATTTCTGAGTGTGTGTCAGTGGGGCTGTTTTGAGATGAGATTAGCATTAGAATTGGCGCACCAGGTAAACCACAGGCCCATCCCGTATAGGTGGGCATCAGACAATGTGCAGGCAGCGTTCAAATCCTCCAGTTGTCACTTTGGTTATTTGAGTGAATGTTCTAGTAATATCCAGCCGTTGCATGTGGTATATTTGTCTCTTTTTTTAAATCAATTTATTGTCAAACTGGTTTCCATGCAACACCCAGTGCTCATCCCAACAAGTGCCCTCCTCAGTACCCGTCACCCTCTCTCCCCCCTCCCATATCCCCCTCAACCCTCACTTTGTTCTTAGTATTTAAGTTGCCTCCCTCCCTCTCTGTGTCCTTTTTTTCTTTCCCCTCTTCCCCTCCCCCTGGTTTTTGCTTAGTCTCACAAAGTCCACCTATTCGTGGAAACATATGGTATCTGTCTTTTTCTGACTTATTTCACTTAACATAATACCCTCCAGTTCCATCCATGTTGCCACACATGGCCAGATTTCATTTTTGCTCATTGCCACGTAGTAGTCCATTGTATATATATACCACATCTTCTTTATCCATTTGTCAGTTGATGGACGCTTAGTCTCTTTCCATGATTTGGCTATTGTCAAAAGTGCTGCTATAAACACCGGGGTACATGTGCCCCTATGCATCAGCATTCCTGTACCTCTTGGGTAAATTCCCAGCAGTGCTATTGCTGGGTCATAGGGTAGTTCTGTTTCCTTTTTTTTTTTTTTTTTTTTTGAGGAAACTCCACACCATTCTCCAGAGTGGCTGCACCAGTTTGCATTCCCACCAACAGTGAGAGAGGGTGCCTGTTTCTCCACATCCTTGCCAGCATCTATAGTTTCCTGATTTGTTCATTTTAACCACTCTGACCAGTGTGAGGTGGTATCTCAGTGTGGTTTCGATTTGTATTTCCCTGATGATGAGTGACTTTGAGCATCGTTTCATGTGTCTGTTGGCCATCTGGATGTCTTCTTTGGAGAAGTGTCTATTCATGTCTTCTGCCATTTCTTCACTGGATTATTCATTTTTCGGGTGTGGAGTTTCGTAAATTCTTTATAAATTTTGGATACTAGCCCTTTATCTGATATGTCATTTGCAATTATCTTTTCCCATTCTATTGGTTGCCTATTAGTTTTATTCGTTGTTTCCTTTGCCGTGCAGAAGCTTTTTATCTTGATGAGGTCCCAATAGTTCATTTTTGCTTTAAATTCCCTTGCCTTTGGAGACGTGTCGAGTAGGAAATTGCTATGGCTCAGGTCAAAAAGGTTTTTTCCTGCTTTCTCCTCTAGGATTTGGATGGTTTCCTGTCTCACATTCAGGTCCTTCATCCATTTCGAGTTTATTTTTGTGAGTGGTGTAAGGAAGTGGTCTAGTTTCATTCTTCTGCATGTTGCTGTCCAGTTCTCCCAGCACCATTTGTTAAAGAGGCTGTCTTTTTTCCATTGGATACTCTTTCCTGCTTTGTCAAAGATTAGTTGGCCATACATTTGTGGGTCTATTTCTGGGTTCTTTATTCTATTCCATTGGTCTCTGTGTCTGTTTTTGTGCCAATACCATACTGTCTTGATGATTAAAGTCTGGGATTGTGATGCCTCCCTCCTTGGTTTTCTTCTTCAGTATTACTTTGGCTATTACTTTGGCTATTCAGGGTCTTTGTGGTTCCATACAAATTTTAGGATGGTTTGCTCTAGCTTTGAGAAGAATGCTGGTGCAATTTTGATTGGGATTGCATTGAATGTGTAGATTGCTTTGCGTAGTATTGACATTTTAACAATATTTATTCTTTCAATCCATGAGCATGGGCTGTTTTTCCATTTCTTTGTGTCTTCTTCACTTTCCTTCATAAGCTTTCTATAGTTTTCAGCATAGAGATCCTTCACATCTTTGGTTAGGTTTATTCGTAGGTATTTTATGGTTTTTGGTGCAATTGTGAATGGGATTAGCTTCTTTATTTCTCTTTCTGCTGCTTCATTGTTGGTGTATAGAAATGCGACCAATTTCTGTGCATTGATTTTGTACCCTGCAACTTTGCCGAATTCATGGATCCGTTCTAGTAGATTTTTGGTGGATTCCGTCGGGTTTTCCATGTAAAGTATCATGTCGTCTGCAAAAAGTGAAAGTTTGACTTCCTCCTTGCCAGTCCTGATACCTTATTTTGTTTTGTTGTCTGATTGCTGATGCTAAAACTTCCAACACTATAAATAAATAGCAGTGGCGAGAGTGGACACCCCTGTCATGTTCTTGATCTTAGAGGGAAGACTCTCAGTTTTTCCCCATTGAGGATGATATTAGCTGTGGGCTTTTCATATATGGCTTTTATGATGTTTAAGTATGTTCCTTCTATCCCGACTTTCTCGAGAGTTTTTATTAAGAAAGGATGCTGTATTTTGTCAAATGCTTTTTCTGCATCTATTGACAGGATCATATGGTTCTTATCTTTTCTTTTGTTAATGTGATGTATCACACCGATTGATTTGCGAATATTGAACCAGCCCTGCAACACAGGAATGAATCCTACTTGATCATGGTAAATAATTCTTTCTATATGCCTTTTAATTCGATTTGCTAGTGTCTTGTTGAGAATTTTTGCATCCATATTCATCAGGGATATTGGCCTGTAATTCTCTTTTTTTGCTGGGTCTTTATCTGGTTTGGGAATCAAAGTGATGCTGGCTTCATAGAATGAGTCCGGGAGTTTTCCTTCCATCTCAATTATTTGGAACAGCTTGAGGAGGATAGGTATTAACTCTGTTTTAAATGTCTGGTAAAATTCCACCAGGAAGCCATCTGGTCCAGGGCTTTTATTTGTTGGGAGATTCTTGATAACCGATTCAATTTCTTCACTATTTATGGGTCTGTTCAAGTTTTCTATTTCTTCCCATTTGAGTTTTGGTAGTGTGTGGCTGTTGAGGAATTTGTCCATTTCTTCCAGACTGTCCAATTTGGTGGCATATAATTTTTCATAGTATTCCCTGATAATTGCTTTTATTTCTGAGGGATTGGTTGTAATCACTCCCTTTTCATTCATGATTTTATCTCTTTGAGTTCTCTCTCTTTTCTTTTTGAGAAGACTGACTAGAGGCTTATCAATTTTGTTTATTTTTTCAAAGAACCAGCTCTTGGTTTCATTGATCTTTTCCACTACTATTTCAGTTTCAATATTTTTAATTTCTGCCCTGATCTTTGTTATTTCTTTCTTTCTGCTGGACTCGGGGTGTCTTAGCTGTTCTGCTTCTGGTTTCTTTAGGCGTGCTGTTAGAATTTGTGTTAGTGATTTTTTTTTTGTTTCTTGAGATAGGGCTGGATTGCAATATATTTCTATCTCAGGACTGCCTTTGCCGCATCCCGAAGTGTTTGGATTGTAGTATTTTCATTTTCATTTGTTTCCAAGTATTTTTAAATTTCTTCTCTGATTGCTTGGTTGAGCCATTCATTATTTAGTAGGTAGTTCTTTAGCCTCCATGTTTTTGGGGATTTTCCAGACTTTTTCCTGTGGTTGATTTCAAGTTTCATAGCATTGTAGTCTGAAAGTGTGCATGGTGTGATCTTAATTCTTTTATATTTATTCAGAGCTTCCTTGTGCCCCAGAATCTGATCTATCTTGGTAAATGTACCATGTGCATTTGAGAAGGATGTAAATTCCTTTGTGCCGGAGTCCAGCTGCAGCTGAGTCCATGGGTCCCCAAAGGATGGACGGTTAGGCGAAAGGAACAAGAGAGGCACGAGATGTAGTCTGCTCACCAAGCAGGCATCTCTGGCTATTCTGGCATTTCTCTGCCCTGCTGGTCTCAGTGTCTTTATTTAAAAGTAGTGAGTTACATTACAGCAATGGCCAACATGGCGGAGGAGTAGGGGGACCTGGTATTCCCCGTGTCTTTCAAATGAAGAAGGACTGAAACCAAAGGACTCTCAACCCCAAGAGTCTGGGAGGAAAGGAGTTGCAGTCTACAAGGAAGAGAACGCGAAATCCAGAAAGCACCAAAAAGAGTGGGTGAGTGCAATCTGGGGGAGATAAAACAAACTGAGGGGGTACAGAGGGGAGGGGAGCCCCTTCTGCGGAAAGACAAAGGGAAGAGAAAAAGCAGCTGGGAAAGTGCAGAGCGGTAGGGATCCGAATGAGAGAAAAACCTTGGACAGACGGGGACAGAGAGGGAACCTATCATCCAGACCATAACCGCAGGGCTTTTGAAGAGAAGTTCCGTTGCTAACAGCAGAACTCTCTTCGCACTGGGGCCAGCAGCGGTGGCCCAGCCCGAGTTACGGGGAGGTGCAGAGCCATCTCCAGATCGATGCCAGAGACTCAGTTTTCATAAGGGAAACCGATCATAGCGGTCGCGGCGAATTAAAAAACTCAGATAAGCGTGGGGCACGCAACCGCCCAACAAATCGCACTACGCCTGCATCCTGGACAGAGCGAGGATGGAAACAAAGGGGTGATTTGAGACTCTGGGTCCATGCAGAAGGGTGGATACAGAGAACAATAACTTGGGCTTTGGGCACAGAGATGCAGAACCTTTCTCTCCCTCCCACTCCCTTCTCTCCCGATTTATTATCACCGTATCCCTGTGATTGCATGGGGCCCACCCGGATCATCCGGGGTCCTGCCCCGGTCTCAGGAGCCTGAGTCACACCTGCAAAGTCCCTTTGGCCACATAACGTAACATACTCACAGGCTCTGGGGATTGGGATGTGGACGTCTCTGGAGGGGGTCAGAAAGCATTACCCTGTTCATCCAGAGGGCCAGCAAGAAACAGGTGCTCAGTCTAACTGCCTACCAGGGACTGGATTCCACTAACTGTGTCATCTTGGAAGTATACCCATCCCTGGATATTCTTGAGATGAAGCCCTGGTGCACGTCACGACGTGGGTCCTGAAGCAAAGGACCCACCAAAGCTGTTCCTGATCCACGCAATCGTGAGATGATACTATGCATTGTCTTCAGCCACCAAGTTTGTGGCAATGTGTTGTGTAACAACAGAGAGCTCAGACGTCCATGTGACTCACTTTGGCCAACGAGGTGCCAGCAGTTGTGGTGCGCGCTACAGCCTGCAAGAACACTTCCTCATCTGCCCTTGCGGTGAACCTGTGCCCGGGCTGCCTGCCCTTCTGGAGGATGAGAGCAGGTGGAGCAGGGCAGGAGAGGCCCCCGTTGTCCCCGATGAGGCAATCTCAGACCAGCGGATGGGCAGTCGTCACCCACACATGGAGCCGCCAGTACAAGGGCAGTGAGACCACCTAGTGGGCCCACAGCTGACAGCAGGTGCACTGGGAAGCCTGTCTGAGCCTGGAGAATGTCCACCTAAATGCTCAGATTCATGACTCAGTGCATGGCTTCCTGTGTTATATCGCTGTATTTTGTGGATTCTATTAAGCGGATTATTTAGGCAATATAGCTGATATGCCCACCTATGATTGCATTACTTTTAATAAGTATAACCCTTAGATGGCAAAATCCTAAGGGCAGCGAAGCTTGTGTTTATTTAACACAGGGTCTGGAACATAGTGGGAATTTTGTTGAAGGAATGAATGTGTAATTGAGTTCAAGATGTGGCACAAACGAATGTGTGTGTGTGTGTGTGTGTGTGTGTGTGTGTGAAAGAGAGAGACATGGAAAGATTCCCAGCCCCCACGGAGACAGTTCGGTGTAGTGCTTTAGAGCTCAGCCTCGAGGAACAGAACAAACAACTCCCAAACTTTCTAGCTTCCACACACGGACCTGCCACTCCCAGATACAGGGAGTATCAAAATCTGCCATCCAAAGCCTCCAGGAATATCCCATTGTCCAAATATAAAGTTAGGATTTGGGGGGCACCTGGGCAGCTCAGTCGGTGGAACGTCCCACTATTGATTTCGGCTCAGGTCACGATGTCATGGTTAGTGAGTTCGAGCCCCACGTCAGGCTCTGTGCTGACAGTGCCTGCTTGGGATTCTCTCTCTCTCTCTCTCTCTCTCTCTCTGCCCCTCCCCTGCTTGTGCTTTCTTAAAATACATAAATAAATTTAAAACTATTGTTTAAATTTTAAAAGTTAGGATTATTGAAACTGTTGCAAGGGAGAGTGCATTCCAGGAAAACCACAGGGTGGCTCTGCAAGAGAGAATTGGGAGGGCTTCTTTTAGGATTGCGCTTGGGCAGAATGCTTGAGTCACATGCAAGAACGTATCTTCCTTCCTGCCCCCTCCCTCCCCTGCTCCTTCAACAGATGTTTACTTAGCACTTTGTGGACGTTACTTTTCTTTTTGTGTTCCTGCCCTTTCTTTGCACCGGACAGAGTTGGCGTCTGCAGAGGAAGTGACACCATGTATCTTCCAAGGTGATACAAGGTGATGAAACTCCTGCTTGATGCCTCTTCCCCCTCCCTCCCTCCCTCTTCAGAACCTGACCATCCTGCTTCCAGAAGCCCAAACCAGTTCACAAGGACACCCTGTGGAGAGGCCACTGTAGGGTTCCAGCTAACCACAAGCTGACCTCCCAAATATCAGTGCAGACACTTCCAGATCATTCCAGCCTCCAGCCATGATGTCACCCCCAGCTTCAAGGCTTACCAGAGATGGCCCAAGACATCGCGCAGCAAAGACAAACCATCCTGCTGTGCTCTGTCCTAAATCCCAACCCAAAGAATCAGGAGGATATTAACAGGGTTGCTTCATGCCTCTAGGTTGGGGGTGGCTTGTCAGGCAGCTGTAAGAACCCCAGAGAGGGGCGGGTACCTCTCTGCCAGGAGAACCCTGACCCCCCGCAGAACCAGCAGGTGAGGGCCTCAGTTCTGGGAGATTATCTGTAGGCACTAGCCAATCAGAATAAGCCTTTTCTCCTTTGCCGGTGGTTGGTTTAGGAGAGAGCATGTGACCCAATCTGGCCAATGAGATGTAATGAGGAACAGAACAAACGAGGCTGAGGGTGGGACTATATTCCTCACTTTCCACCTTCCTTCTGTCCTTTCTTCTGGGTGTGGTCTTGTGAGGGTGGGGCACCAGCAGCGATTTTGTGATCATGAGGGCAAATCCTAGCAACTCACAAATAAGCAAGTCTGATATCATTGATACATTCAATTGACCAATTTGAAACTACTCATCTATGGTCATTTTGTTACATGAGGTGGTGGTGTCAGATGCCCAGTTAAACTGGAGTTTCAGATAGACAAGCCTTTTTTTTTTAGTATGTTTCTTTTTTATTATTCAAATTCGAGCTAGTTAACATACAGTGTAGTCTTGGCTTCGGGAGTAAAACCCCGTGTTTCATCTCTTTAACGTTTATTTATTTTTGAAAGACAGAGAGACAGAGCGTGAGCAGGGGTGGGGCAGAGAGAGAGGGAGACATAGAATCCGAAGCAGGCTTCAGGCTCCGAGCTGCCAGCACAGAGCCCAATGGGGGGCTTGAACTCACGAACTATAATATCATGACCTGAGCCAAAGTCAGATGCTCAACTGACTGAGCCACCTGGGCACCCTTCATGTTTCATCTCTTACATACAATACCCAGCACTGACCCCAACACGTGCCCGCCTTAATGCCCACCACCCATTTAGCCCATCACCCTACCCACCCCCTCAGTTTGTTCTATATATATAAGAGACTCTGAAAGACAGAACAAACTGAGGGGTGAGGGAGAGTGGGTGACAGGCACAGAGGAGGGCACTTGTTGGGATGAGCAGTGGGTGTTATATGGAAACCAAGTTGACAATAAATTATTAAAAAAAAAAAAAGAGTCTCTTACGGTTTGCCTCCCTCTCCTGTGCCATGTTTTGAACACACTTATTCTAAAGAATCATTGATATAATTATACTTTAAAGAAACTTTATTTATATGAAGTCCTGTATTTTACTTGGCAACTTTGAGAGGCAGTAACTAATGACTGTTTCCAGAGGAGTAGAACGTAATGGGTGTATGTTCTCTGGATCAAGACTGCCTGAGTCCAAATCCTGCTTCTTCCTTTCAGGGGCTGTGTGGCCTCAGGACAGCTACAAGCCTGAGACTGCATTTTCCTTATCTATAAAGCGGGGATGATGATAATGACAGTGAGGATAGTCAGCCCACAGGGTCGTTATGAGAATTAAGTTGACATACGTAAGTCATGTGCGGTGTTCCTGGCCCATAAAGATACAATTTAAGCACCAGCTGTTATTATAGTGAAGTGGGCGAGCATGTGGAATCTGGCCTCAGACATCCAGGTTCCAATCCTGGCTCAGCTATTTCCTATCTAGTGTGAACCCAACCCCTTGTGTGTTGCTGGTTTTCTCATCTCTAAGGTGGAGATGCTAATAATGCCTACCTCATGGGGTTGTTGTAAGGAAATCATTTGTAATATATGAAAAGTTCTTAGTGCCTGGCACACGGTAAGCCCTTAACTAAGTTATTATTGCTTTGGCCACTTTTTAAAAATCTTTTTAAATGTTTATTTATTTTGAGGGAGAGAGAGAGACAGAGCATGAGCGAGGGAGAGCAGAGAGAGAGAGAGGGAGACACAGAATCCAAAGAAGGCTCCAGGCTCTGAGCTGTCAGCACAGAACCCGACGCAGGGCTCAGACTCACAAACTGCGAGATCATGACTGGAGCTGAAGTCGGATGCTCAACCAACTGAGCCACCCAGGTGCCCCATCTTAGGCCACTTTTAAAACAGTGATTTAATTAGTTAGTTTCTTAGGCTTTATACTTTAGAGTGGTTTTAGGTTCATGCAAAATTGAGCAGAAGGTACAGAGAGTTCCCGTGCACCCTCCCCTGGTTGTCAACATTTGCCAACACTTGTTATGATTCAATGAGCCTCCTACATTGACACATTGTTACCCAGAATCCACAGTTTACGTTGGCATTCACTGGCGGGATTGCACGTTCCAGGGTCTTTTTTAAAATTTTTTTTTAACTTTTATTATTTTTGAGAAACAGAGAGAGGCAGAGCATGAGCAGGGGAGGGGCAGAGAGAGAGGGAGACACAGAATCCGAAACAAGTTCCAGGCTCTGAGCTGCCAGCACAGAACCTGACAGGGCGCATGAACTCACGAACCATGGAGATCATGACCTGAACTGAAGTCAGACGCTTAACAAACTGAGCCACCCAGGCGCCCCCCCCCAGAGTCTTATTTTTTAATGTTTATTTATTTTTAGAGAGAAAGAGTAAGCAAATAGGGGAGGGACAGAAAGAGTGAGACAGAAGGAATCCCAAGCAGTCTCCACATTGTCAGTGCAGAGTCCGATATGGGGCTAGAACCCACGAATTGAGATCATGACCTGAGCCAAAATCAAGAGTCGGGTACTTAAACTGACTGAGCCACTCAGGCGCCCCATTTCCAAGGGTTTTGATAAATGAACAATGATATGTGTCCTTTATTACAGTATCCTACAGAATAGATCCTCCTATGTATCCCTCTTTCTCCTCAGCCCCTGACAGCCACTGATCTTTCCTCTGTACGTTTGTCTTTCCCAGAATGTCATAAATCTGGTATCACACGATATGTAGTCTTGTTAGATTGGCCTATTTCACTTAGTTATATCCATTTAAAGGTCCTCCACATCTTTTCATGACTTGGTAGCTCATTTCTTTTCAGCACTGACTAATCTCCCATAGTCTGGATGGACCACAGTTTATTTATCTCTTCACCTACTGAAGGACATCTTGTTTGCATCTGAATTTGGGCAATTATGAATAAAGATGCTACAAACATCCCCCCATTCAAGTTTTTGTGTGGACATAAGTTTTCAACTCCTTTGGGTAAATATCAAGGAGTGCAGTTGCCAGATCATATGATAAGACTATATTTAGTTTTGTAAGAATCTGCCAGCTGTCCTCTAAAGTGGTCGCGCCATTTTGTGTTCCCACCAGCCATGAACGAGAGTTCCTGTTGCTCCACATCCTTGCCAGCATTTAGTGGTGTCGGTGTTCTGGATTTGGGGCATTCTAATAGGTGTATAGCAGTATCTCGTTGTTTAATTTGCATTTCCTTGTGGTGTATGATGTGGAGCACATTTTCATATGCTAATTTGCCATCTATATATTTTCTTTGGCGAAGTGTCCATTAAGGCCTTTTGCACATTTTAAAAATAAGTATCTCTTTTTTACTGTTGGATTTTAGGAGTTCTTTGTATATTGTGGATAGTAGTCCTTTATCAGATGTGCCCTTGCAGTATATCCTCTTAGTTTGTAGCTTATCTCATTCTCTGACATAGCCACTCTTGAAAGACATTTGATATATTGCAGCTGAATGAATACCTCATTATGGTGGCCTGTTCTCCTTTGCCCAAGGGGTGGCTCGTGCACTATTCCTTCTCATGCTTCAAGGACTGAAAACATTCAGAGTCAACTCGTTGCAGAGGTTGCAGAAGACAATATTTTGGTCTCAGCATTCTTGGAATTGTCTCAGTTCTGTGTTTTCTGAGATAAAGTGATTTGGCTTTTCCATAGATTTTACTAGCCGCCTCATACAATTCCAATAGTTTCAATATTTTTGCTTAAGTTAACTGTTCATTGATCCCATCAGCAAATCTTTGTTGAGCACCTACTATGTGCTCACCACCACTCTGAGCACTGAGGATACTGTAGTGAACAAACCGGACCAAAGCCCTTTCCTCATGGAACTTACGTTCTGGTGGGAATGTCTCACAATGTATAAAATGCACGAAGTACATAGAATGTTTGGTGGTGATAAGTGTAGTGGAGGGGAGTGTTGGCTTCAGACATGGATGAATCTAGCAGCTTCAATGATATCAGACTATAAAAGCTTGGAAGGGAATAGACAATGTCTGGTGTCTTTGCCTCTCTGCTCACAGATCGGTAAGGGGATTTGAGTACAAAGAATAAGCAATGGCTCAGGAGGCTTGGCTTTCATATGCTGAGTGAAAAGGACCCAAGGAGTTAAATCTTGATAGTTTCAAGGCAGAAAGAAAATAATAACAAAATCATGATAATGATAATCGCCACCATCATTACCAGCACCATCACCACCACCACCACAACCACAACCACAACCATTATCATCACTACCACCACCACCACCACAGCCATCATCATCACCATCATCATAACAATCACCACCATTATCACCACCATCACCACCATCATCACCACCACGTCATCATTACCACCATCATCACCACCATCATCACCATCATCATCATAACCATCACCACCATTACACCACCACCATCACCACCACCATCATCACCATCACACCATTATCATCACCATCATCATCATCATCACCATCACCATCACCGCTATCAGCAACATCATCATCACCATCATCATCATCACCATTATCATCACCACCATCGCCATCTTCATCGCCATCATCATCATCACCACCACTACTATCATCAAGATCGTCATAATCATCACCACCATTATTATCATCACCATCATCACCACCACTATCATCATCATCACCACCACCATCATCATCATCACCATCGCCATCATCATCATCACTATCATAACCATCACCACCATTATCATCACCATCATCATCACTACCACTATCACCATCACCACCATCATCACCATCACCACATTTATTATCACCATCATCACCACCACCACCATCATCACCACCACCACTATCACTATCACCACCACTGTCATCACCATCACGACCATTATCATCACCACCACTGTCTTCACCATCACCATCACCATCACCACCATCATCACCATTATCATCACCACCACCACCATCACCATAACCATCATCACCATCATCTTCATCACCACTATCATCACTATCAATATCATCATCATCACCACCACCATCATCATCACCACCACCACCATCATCACCACCACTATCATCACCATCACCATCACCATCATCACCATCACCATTATCACCACCACCACTATCAACACCATCATCATCACCATCCTCATTTCCATATCTATTCCAGCATTTGTTATCTCTTTTTTTCTCCTCCTTATTTAGATGATAAATATCATAACAGATGTGGGATGGTATCTCACTGTGGATTTGACTTGCATCAGAGAAGGCAAGTTTTTGTTTTAACCTGTCTAATTGCTTGCCTACTAGCATGGCTGCATCAGTTTGTGCTTCCTCCAGGGGAGGAGAAGAGGACCCATTTGTTCAAACCATGGCCAACCTCAAGCACCCTTGACATGGAACTGTACTTTTGCACTGTGAAGAGGTATACTCCTCTTCAGCTTTGTCATGGAGAGAGGGGGTCAATAGAAAGGAAGGGCCATGTTCCCACTGCTCACACATGGGCACAGAGGGTGGATAATGACCCCTGATTCTGAGGTCTTCAGGGAGAATGACAACCTCAAGGTCCCTGGCCAGAAGTTTATATCTCGTTAAGGCTGCTTTCAGACAAGCTTCTGAGCTGTGAACACACTGGTTACTGAGCATCTTCTTTGGGAGCAAAGTGTCTTTTGGTTATTCAGGGAAAAAAGGGTGATTCTTTCAGAATCTGACTGGAGGCAGGGGGTGTGTATGCACCTGCTTTGCCTTCTGAATTGGTGAAGGTCTTTGGGCTTCTGTTTCCTGCTTCATCCATTATCTGAAGATAACCCTGTGGAACAGGATGATGGTAGGATCATGGGGTATGGCAAGGGGATCTTTGGGTCGTGTAGGCGGACCGATCCTCTCTGAGTGTCACCTTTTCTGGTCCAAAATGAAGAGTATTGGCTGACCTTCCAGAAAACTTTACATCCCATAACTGTAAAATAACTCCTCCCTCCCTCCCTATCTCCCTCCTTTCCTTCCTTCCCTCCATCTCTCTTGCCCTGTTTACTCCTTCCCACAACACTCACCTACAAAGATGTCCATTGTGGCATTCTCTAGCATTCTAAAAAACCAAAACTTGATCACGTAGTAATGACAATAACCAAGTGCTTGCTATGTGCCAGGACCTGTGTTAAGACACTTAATGCATCAGCTCCATTCATTCCCACCACGAGCCTGTGAGGTAAGTACTTTTACTCACTTCATTTGGCTTACAAAGAAAACTTCCTAATGTCATCTATGTAACTCAGAATTGCATAGTATTATTTGCCAGCACCATGTGACAAGATATTGCACACTTATTAAAATTATGATTATGAACATTTTAATTAACACGGGAAAATACTCCAGGGATGAAACACACTAAAATGCAAATTGTAATTAAAAACCAGTTTTGTTTTCAAAATGAAACTATGTCTGTGTATGTGATGCATCAAACATCCATGGGGATGATCTATGTGGAATTACAGGTAAATTTTCATAAGCCTAATTTTTTTTCGGATTCCTAAGTGTTAAATGAAGTTATAGGAAGAGTCAAATCATAGAAAGAATTTCATGCACATGACAAAAATCTGAAGGATATAAGGCCAAACTATAAATCCTGGTTATCATTTTGAAGTAGACATTGGTTTCTGGTGAATGCTCTTTGTTTTGTGCATACTTGTGTTATTTCTTTTTTTTTTTTTTAAATAATTTATTGTCACCGCTTTGTAGTAGAGGTTAAAGTCTGGGATTGTGATGCCTCCCGCCTTGGTTTTATTCTTCAGTATTATTTTGGCTATTCGAGGTCTTTTGTGGTTCCATACAAATTTTAGGATTGTTTGCTCTAGCTTTGAGAAGAATGCTGGTGCAATTTTTATTGGGATTGCATTGAATGTGTAGATTGCTTTGGGTAGTATTGCCATTTTGACGATATTTATTCTTCCAATCCATGAGCATGGGATGTTTTTCCATTTCCTTGTGTCTTCCTCAATTTCCTTCATAAGTTTTTTATAGTTTTCAGTGTAGAGGTCTTTCACCTCTTTGGTTAGGTTTATTCCTAAGTATTTTATGGTTTTTGGTGCAATTGTGAAAGGGATTAGAGTCTTTATTTCTCTTTCTGCTGCTTCATTGTTGGTGTATAGACTGTATGGTATTGGCACAAAAACAGACACATAGACCAATGGAATAGAATAGAAAACTCGGAAATGGACCCGCAAGTATATGGCCAATTAATCTTTGACAAAGCAGGAAAGTGTATCCAATGGAAAAAGACAGCCTCTTTAACAAATGGTGCTGGGAGAATTGGACAGCAACATACAAAAGAATGAAACTAGACCACTTTCTTACACCACTCACAAAAATAAATTCTAAATGGATAAAAGATCTGAATGTGAGACAGGAAACCATCAAAATCCTAGAGAAGAAAACAGGAAAAAGCCTCTTTGACCTAAGACGCACCAATTTCCTACTCGACACGTCTCCAAAGGCAAGAGAATTAAAAGCAAAGATGAACTATTGGGACCTCATCAAGATAAGAAGCTTCTGCACAGCAAAAGAAACAACCAACAAAACGAATAGGCAACCAACGGAATGGGAAAAGATCATCGCAAATGACATATCGGATAAAGGACTAATATCTAAAATTTATAAAGAACTTACCAAACTCCAAACCCGAAAAACAAACAACCCAGTGAAGAAATGGGCGGAAGATATGAATAGACACTTCTCCAAAGAGGACATTCAGATGGCCAACAGACACATGAAACAATGCTCAATGTCACTCATCATCAGGGAAATACAAATCAAAACCACACTGAGATACCACCTCACACCAGTCAGAGTGGCTAAAATGAACAAGTCAGGAAACTATAGATGCTGGCGAGGATGTGGAGAAGTAGGCACCCTCCTACACTGTTGGTGGGAATGCAAACTGGTGCAGCCACTCCGGAAAACGGTGTGGAGGTTCCTCAAAAAAATGAAAATAGAGCTACCCTATGATCCAGCAATAGCCCTGCTAGGAATCTACCCAAGAGACACAGGAATGCTGATGCATAGGAGCACGTGTACCCCAATGTTCATAGCAGCACTTTCGACAATAGCCAAATCATGGAAAGAGACCAAGTGCCCATCAACTGACGAATGGATAAAGAAGTTATGGTACTTATATACAATGGACTACTACGTGGCAATGAGAAAAAATGAAATCTGGCCATGTGTAGCAACATGGATGGAACTGGAGGGTATTATGTTAAGTGAAATAAGTCAGTCAGAAAAAGACAGATACCATATGTTTCCACGAATAGGTGGACTTTGTGAGACTAAGCAAAAACCATGGGGAGGGGAAGAGGGGAAAGGAAAAAAAGACACAGAGAGGGAGGGAGATAAAACATAAGAGACTCTCAAAGACTAAGAAAAAAACTGAGGGGAAGGGGATGAGGGAGGGGGGAGAGGGGGTGATGGGCATTAAAAAGGGCACATGTTGGGATGAACACTGGGTGTTATATGTAAACCAATTTGAAAATAAACTATTATAAAATTAAAAAAAATAAAATAAAATGAGTTTGAAAATAAAAGAAAATAATAATAATTTATTGTCAAATTGATTTCCATACAACACCCAGTGCTCATCCCAACAAGTGCCCTCCTCTGTGCCTGTCACCTTCTCTCCCCTCTCCTACACCCCCTCTCTCCTCAGTTTGTTCTTAGCCTTTGAGAGTCTCTTATGTTTTTGTCTCCCTCCCTCTCTGTGTCTTTTTTTCCTTTCCTCTCTTCCCCTCCCCCCTAGTTTTCTATTAAGTCTCACAAAGTCCACCTCTGCATGGAAACATATGGCATCTGTCTTTCTCTGACTGACTTATTAACTCAGCATAATACCCTTCAGTTCCATCCATGTTGCCACACATGGCCAGATTTCATTCTATCTCATTGCCACGTAGTATTCCATTGTATATATATACCACATCTTCTTTATCCATTCACCAGTTGATGGACACTTAGTCTCTTTCCATGATTTGGCTATTGTCGAAAGTGCTGCTATGAACATCGGGGTACATGTCTGTATGTGTGCCCTTATGCATCAGCACTCCTGTATCTCTTGGGTAGATTCCTAGCAGGGCTATTGCTGGGTCATAGGGTAGTCCTATTTTCATTTTTTTGATGAACTTCCACACTCTTCTCCAGAGTGGCTGCACCAGTTTGCATTCCCACCAACAGTGCAAGAGGGTGCCTGTTCTCCACATCCTTGCCAGCATCTATAGTTTCCTGATTTGTTTCATTTTAGCCACTCTGACTGGTGTGAGGTGGTATCTCAGTGTGGTTTTGATTTGTATTTCCCTGATGATGAATGACATTGAGCGTCGTTTCATGTGTCTGTTGGCCATTTGGGTGTCTTCTTTGGAGAAGTGTCTATTCATATCTTCTGCCCATTTCTTCACTGGATTATTCGTTTTTCAGGTGTGGAGTTTGGTAAATTCTTTATAAATTTTAGATACTAGTTCTTTATCCAATATGTCATTGGCAATGATCTTTTCCCATTCCGTCAGTTGCCTTTTGGTTTTGTTGGTTGTTTCCTTTGCCGTACAGAAGCTTTTTATCTTGATGAGGTCCCAATAGTTCATTTTTGCCTTTAATTCCCTTGCCTTTGGAGATGTGTCGAGTAGGAAATTGGTGCGTCTTAGGTCAAAGAGGCTTTTTCCTGCTTTCTCCTCTTGTGTTTTGATGGTTTCCCGCCCCCATTCAGATCCTTCATGCATTTAGAGTTTATTTTTTGAGTGGTGTAAGGAAGTGGTCTAGTTTCATTCTTTTGCATGTTGCTGTCCAGTTCTCCCAGCACAATTTATTAAAAAGGCTGTCTTTTTTCCATTGGATACTCTTTCCTGCTTTGTCAAAGGTTAGTTGGCCATATACTTGTGGGTCCATTTCCGAGTTTTCTATTCTATTCCATTGGTCTCTGTGTCTGTTTTTGTGCCAATACCATACCATCTTGATGACTGTCACTTTGTAGTAGAAGTTAGAGTCTGGGATTGTGATGCCTCCCGCCTTGGTTTTCTTCTCCAGTATTACTTTGGCTATTACTTTGGCTATTCGGGGTCTTTTGTGGTTCCATACAAATTTTAGGATGGTTTGCTCTAGCTTTGAGAAGAATGCTGGTGCAATTTTGATTGGGATTGCATTGAATGTGTATATCGGAACGATATTTATTCTTCCAATCCATGAGCATGGGATGTTTTTCCATTTCCTTGTGTTTTCCTCAATTTCCTTCATAAGTTCTTTATAGCTTCAGCATAGAGATCTTTTACATCTTTGGTTAGGTTTATTCCTAGGTATTTTATGGATTTTGGTGCATTTGTGAATGAGATTAGCTTCTTTGTTTCTCTTTCTGCTACTTCATTGTTGGTGTATAGAAATGCCACCAATTTCTGCACATTGATTTTGTACCCTGCCATTCCTTTCTGTCTTGCCAAGTGTCTGTAGATAAGTCTGCTACAACCCTATGTGTCTACCTTTGTATGTTAAGGCCCGTTTTTCCCTAGCTGCTTTCAGAATTCTCTCTCTGTCCTTATATTTTGTCAGTTTCACTATGATGTGTTGTGCAGAAGATCCATTCAAGTTATGTCTGAGGGGAGTTCTCTGTGCCTCTTGGATTTCCATGCCCGTTTCCTTCCTCATGTTGGTGAAGTTCTGACTTCCAGTAGCATGGCAATGATTTGTTCAAGTACTCCTTCGACTCCTTTCTCTCTCTCTTCTTCCTCTGGAATTCCTATGATACAGATATTGTTTCGTTTGAGTGCATTGCTCAGCTCTCGGATTCTCCTTTCCTGTACCTGAATCAGCTTCTCTTTTTTTTTTCACTATTTCCTCTTTTTCCATAATTTTATCTTCTAATTCACTTACTCCCTCTTCTGCCTCTTCAATCTGCGCTGTGGCCACCTCCAATTTGTTTTGCACCTCATTTAAGGCATTTTTTAAATTCCTCCTGACTGTTTTTAAGGTCCTTGATCTCTGCCGTGAGGGACCCCTTGCATTCTTCTATGCTTTTTTCAAGCCTGGCGATTAGTTTTATGTTTATCATTCTATATTCATGTTCTGTTATGTTGTTATATCTGTTTTCATCAATTCTTGAGCTGTCACTACTTCCTGTAGTTTCTTTTGAGGAGAATTCTTCCGTTTCGTCATTTTGGCTAGGTTTGTTTTGGATTGTTTCTTAAGGTCGCCATTTCCTGGGGCGTTTTTTGGGTTTCGCTTTCCATTCCTTGTAGACTACAACACCTTTCCTCCTAGACTCTTGGGGTTGAGAGTCCTTTGGTTTCAGTCCTTCTTAGTTTGAAAGACAAGGGGAATACTGGGTCCCCCTACTCCTCCGCCATGTTGGCCAGAGCCCCACTTGTGTTATTTCAAATATACTTAATTTTTCTATTTTATTAAATTGCGATAAAATACACATAACATAACATTTATTATCTTAATCATTTATTATTTTAAGTGTGCAGTTCAGTAGTGTTAAGCATATTCACATTGTTGTGCAACCAGCTTCCAGAGTTTTTCATCTTGCAAATTAAAACTCTGTACTCATTAAACGTTTCCCCACTCCCCCTCCCGCTGCCCCTGGCCCCCACCGTCTACCCTCTGCCTCCATGAATCTGACTCCTCTAGATACCTCATTTAAATAGATCAAATATTTTTGTAGCAAGTTTGTTTTTAGAGGGCTTTCATTCCTTCTTCAATGTCTAAAATTTCTGCAGAAGCAGAATTTTTAAAGCAAAATACATGTCCATGGACAAAATTTTAAAAAATTATGAGGATATATAATGACAAATGTCTTACCTCCCTGACTCCCCCGGTGAAATTCTCCAGAGGCAGCCACTGTTAGCAGAATCTTATCTGTCTTTCCAGAATCTTTCACTGCATATACATATACATACATATATACAAAAATATGTAACCTCTCCTGCCATTTATAGAAACGATAGCATATTCTCCACAGTGTTTTGCATCTTGCTTCTCACGTATTAATACTGTTCTTGCTCATGTGGCTGCAGAAAAAGCTGTAGAGTTTTTCCTTGTAAGAATGCAACACAATGCAGGGCACCTGAGTGGTGCAGTTGGTTAAGCATTTGACTCTTGACCTCAGCTCAGGTCATGATCTCACAGCGTGTGGGTTTGAGCTCCATATCGCTTGGGATTCTGTCTCTCCTATTTGGCCCTCCCCAGCATGCTCTTTGTCTCTCTCTCTCTCTCTGTCTCTCTCTCTCTCTCTCAAAGTAAATAAATCTTAAAACTTTTTAATAAAAACAAAGCATACAACATAATGCATTTCTCCAGTCCTGTCGGTGGACATTAGGTTCTCTCCAATCTTCTATTCTTGGAAATAGTGCTCAGCTCTCACTAACCGTATACACAGAACTTTGAGTGCACATGCACATCTATCAGTAGGATAAATTCCTAGAAGGACTGCAGGGCCAGGAGGCTTTCTAAGTGCTAATGCGAGCAGATACTGCCACTATTCCCTCTGAAGAATCAGTTCCAGTTTATACTTCTGCCAACAATGTATGCGAATACTGGTGGGGAGATCTTTGTAATCATTTTTTTTTAATTTTTAAATGGTTATTTATTTTTTGAGAGAAGGTGAGTTAGGGGAAAGGGAGAGGGAGACACAGAATCTGAAGCAGGCTCCAGGCTCCAAGCTGTCAGCACAGAGCCCAATGCAAGGCTCAAACTCACAAACCACGAGATCATGACCTGAGCCAAACTCAGCTGACTGAGCCACCTGGGTGTCCCAAATAATCATTCTTAAAGTCTGAAGATGGAGTCTGAGGATGGAGGGGCTGTCATGGAATGTGATGAGCTCCCCCTCATAAGAGAGATGCAAATAAGGCCTTGATGTGTTATTTTCATCATGGCTCCAGAATCACAGAAGTAAAGTGGGTGAGGTCACTTGAAGAAACTAAAGATTCCATAATTAGTGACCCCATCCATACTCCGGGAAGTGTAGTTTGCTGAGTTATCATCCTCAACATTTTTGTGCATGAAAGGCCAGAGAGCAGGCTCCATGCCTCCCACTGATTTCCCAGCGTTGAGAGAAATGGCAGGACCCATGTCTGACATGTGCCCAGATATCCCCAGAAACTAACACTCGCTCTCACAACATGGTGGGTTAGGTCTTCTTAACTCCAATTTGCTGGTGTGGAAACAGAGGCTGAGTGAGGGGACACAATTGTCCCTAAGCCACACAGCTAGGAAGGTGCATCTGGGATTGTTCACTTGTAATAGTAACAACAATGACTATTGTTGAGCTCTTACTGTTGTATTGTATTATATTATCATTGTTGTATTGATTAATCTAGGTTAAAACCACCATCATGAGGAAGTTACCATTATTGTCCCCAATTTACAGGAGATGGAACTGAGTAATATATTAGTAGTATATGAACACACTTTCCTTGAAAAATATTAACTTCTTATTTTATAGTAAAACTAACATCTCAGTTATCTATCACCCGTATTTGTCCTCTCTGCTGCTACCCAGTGGTATGTTCCTCCAAGCTGCGATTTCCACTGGGGATTGTTTGGAGTCTCTGACATGCCACCTCATTGGATTCTCATGACCCTATGGATGGATCTTTATTCAAAACCTTTTTTTCTCCCAGTTTCTTCCCTAGGAGAACAAACGTCTTTGCCCATGATCACATGGTCAGGAAAGGGTGGAGCCTGGATTTGAACCCTGCTCTGTGAGCTCTGCTCATGATCTCATGATTCCAAGGGAGTGGAGGACATAATTCTCACTAGGTGAGTGCAAATGTGAGTACTCCATGGAGAATGTCATCCACCAGGACTGAGGGAGGCAGGAGGAGGAAGTGTTGTGTGTGAACTTGGGTAAATATGACAAGCATATGGGAGGAAATGAATGTGTTACTTGATAGACCATTTATTGTCTACTGTGTTAGAGGCTGCATAAGATTGAGCTTATCTTGAAGTTACACACTATGGATCCAGATCCATGCTTTTCCATTTACTTGGGCACACTTAACACCTCTGACCTTCAGTTTCCCCACGTGGGAAACAGAGATGTTATAATACAGTTGTGGTGAATTCCCGATTATGATGAACAATTCTTAGGGAGGAGGAAACGGAAATTTGGAGAAGTTAAATCAGCATCTCTCTGAGTAGGCTCATTTGATCCATGTCTTTGGAAATTCTCCCTGTGCTGATGATGCCCAAGTGTTTATCTCCATCCTGAAGCTCTCATCTACCTCCAGACCTGTAAATCCAACAGTTTCCATGACAACCCAACTAGGGGGCGGGTCTCACAGAGCTCTGAGGTTCCTGTCATGGGCTGGGGTGTGAACCCAGTAGATGGAAAGGCTTCAGTGTGAATACCTGGCCCACTGTTTACCATCTGTGTGACTTTGGGGAAGTTATTCCATTTAAGAGTACCAGTACTCTTGCCTTTGAGGAAGGCACTTAGATTCTCTGGGTTTAGTTTTCTTTTTTATTTTGTTTTATTTTTTTTCCAGCTTTATTACGGGATAATTGACAAATAAAATTATATATATTTAAAGGATAAAACAGAATCATTTGATATAGGTATATATTGTGAACTGGTTACCACAATGAATCAACACATCCATCATCATCCACTGTTACATTTGTGAGTGTGCGTTGTAAAGACACTTAAGAGAGAAGGAGACACAGAATCCAAATCAGGCTCCACGCTCTGAGCTATCAGCACAGAACCTGGCACAGGGCTCAAACTCACGAACTGTGAGATCATGACCTGAGCTGAAGTCAGATGCTCAACAGACTGAGCCACCCAGGTGCCCCTCTACTTTCTTTTTCTATGTATTTGGCTACTCTGAGCACCTCATATAAGTGACATCACACAGTATCTGTCCTTCTGTGGCTGGCTTACTTCACTTAGCATGATGTCTTCAAGATTCATCCATGTTGTAGCAGGTATCAAATTTTCCTTCCTTTTTAAGGATGGCTAAATTCTATTCTGTGTATATGCCACATTTTGCTTATTATTGCCTTCCTCCATGTACACTTGTATTACTCCCACTTTTTGGCTATTGTGAATAATACTGTCATGAATATGGATATGCAGATATCTGTTACTGCCCCTACTTTCAACGGGCAGCATTTTCTTAGCCTCCAATTTCTACCACGGACCAGGTCCGTGGTCCTCAGTTGCATTATCTCCTCTCAGAACAAGTATAAGCTATGAACATGTGTTTCCATAACCAAATTTATCAACTAAAGGCAAGAACAGTTTACCACTCATCTTTTTTTAAGTTTATTTAATTATTTTGAGAGAGAGAGAGAGAGAATGAGTGGGGGAGAGGCAGAGAGAGAGGGAGGGAGAGAATCACAAGCAGGTTCCATGCTCAGTGGAGCCTAACGTGAGGCTTGATCTCACGACTGTGGAATCATGACCTGAGCTGATATCAAGAGTCAGACACTCAACCAACTAAGCCACTCAGGCACCCCTACCACTCATCTTTATGTCCCAGGATCCAAACACAAGACTAGGTATTTGGGAAGAAATCAGCCAATGCATGATGTCCTGAACTGAAGGTGGCTCTGAGCTTTCTTCTCCCCTTAAGCCTCCACAGAGTATAAGTAGAAGTGTTTTTCACACCAACTCTTCTCCAAATCTGCAGAGACCAGAGGAGGTCTCTGAGGTCCAGAGCTCCAATTTAAGCTGGACTCCATGCCTCCTTCTCACTGTGACAATAGTTCAGCAACTTAAAACATCCAGAATCACGAAGAGAAACAAGAGTTGGAGGAGTGGGTGCCTCATTCAGGACTAGGAAAAATTTCTTCCAACATGAACTGAAAGACGACTCTATTCCTTGGTATTTCCTTCCCCAGGTAAGAGGAGCCGAACTCACCTGAGCATCTGAGCCTCTTCTAAGAGCAGCAGGAGCAAGAATGGATCTGTAGTTGAGGAAGCCAAATGTTATTCTTAGGGGGTGAGGACAAGAAACAACAGAAAGTTTTTCTTTTTTTTTTTTTAATTTTAAAGTGTTTATTTATTTTTGGGAGACTGAGAGATAGAGCGAAAGCACGACAGGAGCAGAAAGAGAGGGAGACACAGAATCTGAAGCAGGCTCCGGGCTATGAGCTGTCAGCACAGAGCCCGACGTGGGGCTTGAACCCATGAATGGCAAGATCATGACCTGAGCCGAAGTCAGATGCTCAACTGACAGAACTGTTCAGGCAGCCCGAAAGAAGGTTTTCTTTTATAGAATATCCAAGGCATACCAGGTATCGACTCTAATGCTTTAGAAATATTAACTGATGTAACTCTCAGTTAATAACCTTAGTAGTTATCCACATACTGTATATTAACTTACAAGGTAGATTTAAATGGATTGAGTGACTTTCCTAGAGTTCACTGTTTGAAAGTTCTTGAACACTTTGAGACTAAAACTCAGGTTTATTCATACCCAAATAGCCATCATTTTTGGTGCACTGTGTCTTACACAAAGTCCTTACTTAATAGATGATTACTGTTAAAGACTTTGCCAACCAAGGATCTGTCTTCTCATGAGGGAAATTCTGAGTTTCATTTAGAACAATAGGACTAAAACCCATTTCTGTATAACTCTGAGCCCAGGTTTTAATCACAACACTATGTCGCCCCTCTTCCTACAGCAGAGAAATTATATAGTTCATGGGAGAGATGATTATCTATAGTTTTGATTAACATACCGCTGAGGTTAAGTAGAACGCTCAAGGCAATGGACAGAGAAAGTTCCGTGACCTAGATTCCTGTGATGACCAGGAACGAATTCTTACTGACCGTCCTATCTCGTTCAAACCTAGCACAGCTCTTAGAAATAATTCATGGATGACAACTATTTCCGAGATGGAATAATCTCTTAACCCCTAGGTTTGGGATTCAGGGTGCAAATGTGACCCTCTGGGGGTGTGCTCACTAGTTTCACTGCAGATTATCCAGGTCTCTTGGCTCCTCTGAAGCCCTACGTTAGGAAAGACAGCACTGTGGGAAAGGATTTGTGGACGAGATCCCTATTGAGTGGATACGGATGAAGGGATAATGAAGATCAGAGGCAGGACCAAAAAGAGGGGGAGCAAGGAATCTCAGTGGAGGGGAAGGACTGGTGAGGAGGGGGGTGAAAGGTGATTGTGTTTATTGGGGCGAAAGTTCTGCTTGATGGCCATCAAACAGGTTGGTGGAGTCACATCCCTGAGTCTTGGTGCCTAATCTGTGTACACGCGGTAACGTACACAACATCCGTGTGTCCTGAGGGTTAGATTAGCTCATGCTCATCATGTCTTCCTTTGTACAGAACCTTTAAAATCTACAAACCTGGCCTTTTTGAAAACTCTGGTGCTCTGTAACCAGAAGAAATTGATAGCAACAAATTCTCTCATGCAGAAAGTTCTTCTAGGTTCCTGCTAATGTAACTTGAGAGGCTGTCTCTCAGGATACCTTCATCCCTAACACTCATGTGCAGAGTAGGTATCTTTCTTAGGAAAATTTGGCAGATATTGCCTCCTATCATTAGTTTATCCTCAATTATTTTAGCTTAAGTAGCCTTGAACTCTTATCTTGGGGCCCCCTCTAACCTGAAATCTGAAATTGCTTTTTTTGTATTGGTTTGTTTGTTCATTGACTCTCTTTCTCATAAGAAGTCAGCGCATGGGGTGCTGACTGGGTGGCTCTGTTGGTTAAGCATTGACTCTTGGTTTCAGCTCAGGTCATGATTTTGCAGTTTGTGAGATGGAGCCCCACATCGGGCTGTGTGCTGACAGCATGGAGCCTGCTTAGGATTCTGTCCCTCTCCTTTTCTCTCTCTGCCCTTCCCCTGCTCTTTCATTCTCAATAAACAAACAAACAAACAAACAAATAAATAAATAAATAAATAAATAATTTTTTAAGAAGAAGTCAGCTCACCACAGACTTGGACTGTGTCTTCTTCACCCACATATTCCCAACACCTAGTATGGAATGGAAAGCCTAATGGATGTCATTGAATGAATCCCATGAATGACAGCCTGTAGTCAAAAGGATTCTCTGGCTAGGTCACTTGTCAGCTCTTTACTCCCCATGTCCCGAATGTAGACTTTTCAGGCTTGATTGTAACAATGGAATGGAATGGGGTTGGCCCAGCATAGACATCTGGTCCAGCTGTGTTGTCTTCTTTGTGTTGTTGTGTCCTGGCCATGTGGTCTTGGGCAAGTTAATGTATCTGTTTGGGCTCCATACTGTTTTATGGCAAAAAAAAAAAAAATATGTGTATATATATATATATATATATATATATATATATAGGTAGGTTTTATGGCAAGTTAATGATGCATACTAAGGGTTCAACAAGTTATGGAAATTTTAATTATGAGATTGTATGTCCCAGTTTACATTAACAATTTTTTCTGTAAGCCTCAGCTTCCAGAAGCTTATCAGTGGGGAAATAGTGCCTATGTGTGTTTGTGCACACACACTGATATAATAAATGGTATTTCCAACCCTCTCATGAAAGGCATGTCCGTTGAACATCATCATTGGTGACCTACAACCTAATACAATTCCCAAAATTAATTTGCATTAAGAAGAGGAATATTTTTTTAAAAAAAAATATTTAATAGACAGAGAGTGAGCAGAGGAGGAGCAGAGAGAGAGGGAGACATAAAATCCGCAGCAGGCTCCAGGCTCCAGTCAGCAGGGAGCCTGACTCAGGACTCAAGCCCATGAACTGCGAGGTCATGACCCGAGCCAAGTCAGATGCTTAACCAACTGAGCCACCCAAGTGCCCCAAGAAGAACATTTTGAAACAAAAGAGATGAAGCCTTGCTCTACTCCAGATTTATAGAAGACTCCAAAATTTTTACACAGAGTGAGGAACCTGGGTGGCTCAGTTCATTAAGAACCCGACTTTTTATTTCAGCTCGGGTCATGATCTTGCAGTTCAGGAGATCAAGTCCTGAGTCAGGCTCTGTGCTGACAGAGTGGAGCCTGCTTGGGATTCTCTATCTCTCAAAATAAATAAACATTTAAAAATAAATAAATAAATTTTTATGCAGAGTATACAAAGAAAGTAAAAATATGACCCAGAATAAGCACTTTTCCGGGAACTGAATAAGAATAATTCTAATTTCTTATTTGATATAGCAATTCCCATGCATTGATTTATGATTTAAAAACCTCGTGGGAAGCCAATTTTCTCCCAATTTTCAGACAATCCAATTGTGTAAGGACACAGACTTAGTAAGATCGATTAAAGTAAAAACAGCAATGTCATGCTTAGAGTTTGGTTCACAAACCTCTATTCGGCATTTCTGTATAACAGTCTATTTCCAACAGAATTTGGGCTAGCCAAGTGCCTAGGGTCTCCATGCACCGTTACCATATTCCCAATTTTTTTACTACTGTGTCTCTGAAGAAACCAGAATGTCCACAAACTTTATTTGTCCCTCTGCAGATGGAAAGGTCCCTGGAGTTGGTCAACATGACCAGAGTCCAGGAGTTTGTCTTGCTGGGTTTGTCCACAAGCCTGGGCATAAGGGATGTCCTGTTTGCCGTCTTCCTGACCCTCTACCTGCTGACCCTTCTGGAGAACACGCTCATCATCTACCTCATCTGCAGTCACATCGAGCTCCACAAGCCCATGTATTTCTTCCTGGGCAACCTGAGCTGCCTGGAGATGTGCTACGTGTCCGTGACCATGCCCAGCCTGCTCGTGGGGCTGTGGACTGGACCTTACCATATCTCCTTCACAACTTGCATGACACAGCTTTTCCTCTTCATAGTCCTCATCTGTACGGAGTGCACCCTCCTGGCCTCCATGGCCTATGACCGCTACGTGGCCATCTGCCGCCCACTCCACTACCCACTGCTCATGAGGCCCCAGGTCTGCCTGGGCTTAGCCTTGTCCTCATGGATTGGGGGGATGCTGGTCTCAGTGGCCAAGACGACATGCATCGCCAGCCTGTCCTACTGTGGCCCCAATGTCCTCAACCAATTTTTCTGTGATGTCTCCCCTCTGCTCAACCTGTCCTGCACTCACGTGGCCCTGACGGAGCTGGTGGACTTCATCTCTGCCATTGTCATCTTCTGTGGAACATTGTTGGTAGCACTGGCCTCCTACTCGGCCATCGCGGTGGCTGTGCTCCGTATGCCGTCAGCCGCTGCCCGGCACAAGGCCTTTTCCACCTGCGCCTCCCACCTGATTGTGGTGGGCATCTTCTACTCGGCAGCCCTCTTCATTTATTGCCGTCCCAGCCGTATCAAATCCATGGACCTCAACAAGGTGCTGTCTGTCATCTACACGGTGGTCACGCCCATGTGCAATCCCATCATCTACTGCCTGCGGAACAGGGAGGTCCATGTAGTGCTTCGGAAAACTCTCCACTGGCCTTGACCATCGTCTTGGATATTGGACTCCTCATCCTCTGGTTGAAAATCTTTCATGTCCATGAAATACCAAACATAGTACGAAGGGCAAAAGAAAAACTGGAGAAATGTGTTTCCCATTTAATAAACAATGAGTTCATTTCAATTAACAACAAAATCTGAATCACACATGAGAAGAGTGAGCAGTGTCCATGAGAAGGCAAGTCATTAATGATGAGTGATAAGTGACTGGTAACTCACATGACAAGATGGTCAACTTTGTTAGTAAACCAAGAAATGCATATTTAGCAATCCCATCATTTTATTCCTAGGATGACAAATATTTACCAAATGTTTCTATATGTTCCCACAAGTAAAGATAGATAATATATATATGAAGATATTCGTAGCATCTTCGTGATGAAAAAGTCAGAAGTGATCTAATATCCATTTAAAATTGATTAAATACATTATATTCATTCTGAGATAAACGTTTGGGTACTACATAAAAAGAAATAGATTTATACATTTGACATAATGATATGGCCAAGATACATATGCTAAATAAAAAATTAAGGCAGAAATTTTATTTCAATTCCTTCCCCATCCCTTTGCTACTAGCTATTACCTATCTATCAGTTTGTTCTCTGTGTTTGCAGGTCTGATTCTGATTTTTGTTTGTTTATTCGTTCATTTTTATATTTTAGATTCCACATAGGGGTGAAATCTTATGGTATTTGTCTTTCTCTGTCTGACTTATTTCACTTAACGTAATTCCCTCCAGGCCCATCTATGTTGTCTTGAATGACACAGCCTCATCTTTTTTTACATCTGTATAATTTTCCATTGTGTGTGTGTGTGTGTCACATACATATATCTTTATCCATTCATCTATCAGTGGATTCTTAGGTTGCTCCCACATTTAGCATTTTTAACCTTTAAACTTTGTGCCAGCAATGTTTCAGGTTTTTTACTGTGGAGGTCATGTGTATTTTTCATTAAACTTATTTCCATGTGCTTAATGTTTTCAGTACTTTTGTATATTTAATTGTTCTGTAAATTTTATTTTCCTATTGCTACATCTAATATTTAGAAACAAAATTGGTTTCTGTGTACTTGTCCTGCGTCCTACAATCTTCTTAATCTCACATAGTCACTCTAGTATATGTTTTGTAGATTCCTTAGAATTTTCTGTGTAAATAGTCGTGTTATCTGCAAATAATGATAATTTTCCCTCTCTTTTCCAATTTTCATAACTTTTATGTCTCTTCATGCATCATTGTGAATTTTACACATCCAGACCTATGAGCTGCAGATCCTGAGTGCTGAGTGGGTTCCTGTGGGTCTCCTCCTGGTGGTGTTGAAAGAGGCACTTGGCATAGACTGGAGATGGTGTGCTCTCCAGTTACCCCAGTGTGGAGTTCCTCAAAGCCTGCAGCAGTGGCTGAAGGAAGAGGTGAGTCTAAGAGGATCATAAAAGGCAGAATGCAGTCTGCTTCCGTTACAGCCGGCATACTGAGATTTATTTCTCATCTGCACCATAATTCAGTGCAGCTTGACAAGGGGTGCTCTACCTCCTGCAGTTGCTCAGGGACCCAGAGTCTTTCCTTAGAGCACTTGCTATCTTCCAGAACCTTGGGGCTCTCCACTTAATATTTCTCTGCAGAGAAGCAGGGAAAGAGAGAGGGAGAAGAAATGAGAATGAGGCATCACCCAAGGTTTGAAGGGCCAGGTCTGGCATTTGCATGCATCACTGCTGCCCACACTTTATTGGCCAGAAATTAGTCACATGGTCATACTGATGTGCAAGGGATGCTGGGAGATGTAGTTTAGTGGCATGGTCTGGATTCTGCCACATTGCTGATAAGCACATCACTACTGCCCACACTTCATTGGCCAGAACGTAGTCACATGGTCATACCAGTGTGGAAGGGATGCTGGGAGATGTAGTTTAGTGGCATGCTCCTGATTCTGCCTCATCTCTAAACAGCATACAAATGTACATAGAAATAACGATGTTATTTTTCATCGGTGAGTACTAGAAAGTTGAGACAATTTAAAAAAACTAGCATAATTACAGGGGGATAAAGCAGGCATTCTCAGATGTCTCTGAGGAGAATGTGAATCAATGCAATATTTTTAGACAGTAATTTTGTAATATGAATAAAAAATTGTAAAATGTATTTTGACCAATAATTCTGCTTCCTTAAATGTATCTTATAGATATATTTCTATACATGGGCAAAAATAAGTGTGCCTGGATATCTATGGAAGCAGAGTTTGTACTAGAAAAATCTGGAAAACTATACAAATATTAAAATACATGATGGCCCATTATAGGCCTTTCCTCTCCCAGACTTTTCTTCTTCCCTCCACTATTTCCCTTGCATCAGACATCCTTTTTATAGTCCATGATCAAGTATTCCAAAGTTAAAACAATTAGCATTAAAGAAAAACTTTCTAGGGGTCAGGGTCCAGGTATGAGGTTTCCCTTCCCCACCATATCAACAAATATTTCATTGTAAAGAATACAGAAATAAAAGACAGAGTCCCTTCTCTGTCTGAAGACACTTTAGTGGTGAGGACTTAAAATAAAGGTAATAAGAACTATACTGGTTAGTGTCAGGAGCTAAGCAGGTTTTAGTCTTAAGGGAAGGAATTCACATTCACTGACTACCGTGTGTCCATTACAATGCTAGATCTGTACACATCTCTATTAGTTTTTACATCATCTCTGGCAAGTGTATGTGATCTCCATTTGACAGGTATCAATAATAGCAAAAGCTACCACTCACTGAGCTCCTAATACGTACTAGGAATCGTAATGGACACCTTATGTGCATTGATTAGTTTAATATTCATGACAACTCTTCCCAGTGAGTATCATGGTCTCCATTTTATAAATGGAGACATAGAGGCTCAGGGATCAGGAATTCGATTCAGATTCTCATGCTCCAAATTTGGCTCGAAGCCCAGGCATTCAGTCCAATTCCTAGATACCTACTGGGGATCATGTCATTTTTACTTTGCTACACTTCTCCCCCTGGGGGGAAAAAGGGTTAATTCCTCGTGTCTGGAAAAGGAGAAGTGGGTAAGAGTTTCTCTAAGTTGGTGAAAATGAGCCTGAGAGATGAGTTAGATTTCATTCAGAAGGGAGGGACAGAAAGACAGAGGTGGGCATAGGTGTGCGAAGTTCACTGTTTTGTGTTTGTGTGTATTTAAGTACTTAAAGCAGAGTACATTAAAGAATTTTAGCCTTCGTTCCCTTAAAAGATGGGAGGAGCAGGGGCACCTGGGTGGCTCAGTCGGTTAGGCCTCTGACTTCAGCTCAGGTTCGTGAGTTCGAGCCCCACATCAAGCTCTGTGCTGACAGCTCAGAGCCTGGAACCTTTTCAGATTCTGTGTCTCCCTCTCTCTCTGCCCCTCCCTGCTCACGCTCTGTCTCTCTCTCTCTAAAAAATGAACATTTAAAAAATTAAAAAAGAAAAATGGGAGGAACAGAGGACATACTGAAGAAAATGTGCATCAGACATTAGCTCAAAAATATTTTGTATTGCTAGTTGACTGAAGTATATTATAGACTAATGGCTTTATTATTCCTGAGAGAATGCTATGTTATAGTTATGGGCACATTACTTTTAAATGTATCTTTGGGGGCCCCTGGCTGGCTCAGTCAGAGGACCATGCAATTCTTGTCACGGGATCGTGAGTTCAAGCCCCACTTTGGGTGTAGAGATTACTTAAAATAAATTAAAAATAAATAAACAAATCTAGGGGCACCTGAGTGGCTCAGTCGGTTGAGTGTCTGACTTTAACTCAGGTCATGATTTCACAGTTCGTGGGTTCAAGCCCCACGTCGGGCTCTCTGGTCTCTGCTTTGGATCCTCTCTCTCTGTCTGTCTGTCTCTCCCTTTCCCTCTCTCTTTCTCTATCTTTCCCTCTCTCTCTCTCCTTCCCCTGCTCTCTCTCTCTCAAAAATAATTTTTTTAAAAAAATAAATAATTAAATAAATCTAGGTAAGTTGATCACACAAGAGGAGAAAAGAAAAAGGATAAAATTTAATTTGACAGTTCTCCCTCCAAATTTGCATTGGGCACCCCAGGAGTAGGAAGACCCATTTAGTCGCTAATCCACAGAACAGAGAGGAAAAGATGTGTTTCATGCACTGAATGCCCAACGTTAAATGTTCACTCAGGCAGCTAAAATATCCAGCAGGCAGTGGGGAAAGGTCATTTTAATTTCCCATATGAGCTGGAAGAATGTTCTATCTACCTATTTCTTGTCTTGTTTCAAGCAGAGGTGATCTTGTAACGCTTCGGACAGACTGAGCTCAGAATCCCTCCAGCAGCGTATTTCCAAATCCCCAGGTTTCCCTGGTCCAAACACCCACAGGTTGCTCGTCTCTTACTACAATGTGTATAAACTTGAGAGCAGGAATTATGTCTCATTCTGATTTTGCAATCCCAGGATCCAGCATAAATCCTTGTGTCTATTATGGGCTCCAAACTGCATGAGAATGGGCTTGGAACTCTCCTTCCCAAGCCTCAGTACACTCATGAAAAGTCTTCACTTCATTCTTCCCTCTAAACCCACAGAGATTACAACAGCCCCCTAAGGTCCATCTCTTGGATTTAAACTGGCCCTTCTCTTGCAGCTGGCTGCAAGCACAGAGTCCTCTTGGCAGCTCAGAGAACACAGAGGTGCCAAAATGAAGAGAGGAGAGTGAACTCGCTGCTCAGGACAAAGGCAACTTCTTCCAAACATCTCTGGCCAACTCTTCAAGTCACTCGCATTTTCACTTATGTCCTGGGGAAGAAGCTGGATATTCTTGGCCCCCAGAGTCTCCTTGAGAAAAGAAAAAGCAGGACCTGTATCACTTTAGCTGAGAGGTAAGAAAACAAGATCACTTGACTCGTGGAGGGGAAAAGAGAAGACCAGAAAAGTTCTCCCTCCTATAAGTCACCTGTGGGGTGCTAGACACTACCTGGGTTCCGGGGAAACTATCTGAGGTCTAATCCCCATGACAGTATGAGAAAATCAGGGCTATTATCTCCCTACTGGAGATGACGCGAGGGTCAGAAAGTCAGAGCCCTTGTCTGAGTCAGAGACAGAGCCTGGGTTAGAACCAGTTTTGTTCTGATTCCAAAACCCTTCTCTTAACCTGAATGACAGTATATTTTAATTTTTTTAATGTCTATTTATTTTTGATGTGGGGAGGCAGAGAGAGAGGGAGACACAGAACTCACAGCAGGCCCCAGGCTCTGAGCTGTGAGCACAGAGTCCGATGCAGGGCTCAGACTCACGAACCATGAGATCATGACCTGAGCTGAAGTTGGATGCTTAACTGACAGAGCCACCCAAGTACCCCATGAATGACAGTATATTTTAAACTGAGGGTTATAAAATAATTGTATGAAGTCAGTACTAGTATTAAAGATCACATGGCAGAGGGGTGCCTGGATGACTCAGTCAGTGGAGCATGTGACTCAGTCTTGGGATTGTAAGTTTGACCCCCATGTTGGGTGTAGAGATACTCAAAAAAAATAAAATCTTTTAAAAAATCACATGGCAGGGTGCCTAGGTGGCTCAGTCAGTTAAGCATCCTACTTCGGCTCAGGTCATGATCTCACATAATGTTCGAGCCCCACGTTGGGCTCTGTGCTGACAGCTCAGAGCCTGGAGCCTGCTTCAGGTTCTGTGCCTCCCTCTCTCGGCCCAACCCCCACTTGCGCTTTTTTTTTCTCTCTCTCTCTCTCTCTCTCTCTATCTCTCAAAAATAAATAAACACTAATTTTTTTTAAAAAATCATATGGCTAGAACATGAGAGAAAATATGAAAGGGACTCACACAGAATAAAGGTAAGTGTTTTTGTTAGATTTCTGTTTTATTTGTGTATGTGGTGTGAGTGTGTGCACACCATAGTGATTGGGTAACAATGTGAGTATATTTCTTAATTTGGGCAGTAGTGAAAATGCATGAGGCCAACTGCACTGTATCTTATTGCATCTAGATTGCCAGGACATAGAAAGCAGGCAATAAATGAAAGCCATCTGACCTAGTAACTTTTTTATTCCTGTTGGAAATATGTTACCGTCTTCAGTAATAGTTAACTCAGGTTTAGAGACATTAAGAATCTTGCTCACGGTTACACAGGGAGCAAACTTCTCAACAGAAACTCTGCAGGGGGAAAAACCAAGTCAACCATGGCTATATCTCAGGTCCTTTGTGCAATTCAGGTGCAAAATGTTTGTGCAGTGGGCATAATCTTAGAACCATCCCCAGAGAGTCCGGTACCTTTTCAGGGACATTTATGAGTTCTTCGGCAAATTAATCAAAGACATTCCAGAGCATCTAAAGTTATCAGAGAGGCAAGGTAACCTGAAGAAGCCTTCACAAAGAAGTTAAGAACAGGAGCAGCTAGGAGGGAAAAAGCAGGACAGAGGTAGCAGAGCACAGAGAGGAAGGAAGTCCATGGCAAGAGGCTTCAGCCGACACTCATTTTTAGCACCAAGGACAGCACCCTGCCGATCCTCTTAAGGGCTCAGCTCTTGCTCGTGGCCAAGAACAGCCCAACAGGCCAGGTGACCTTGTTCAGACTTAAGAACATCCACCCCAGGCAGAAGTTGGCCTGGAAAGAACTTGAAGCACCAACTTTGAGCCTCATTGTGCTCATCTGAAGAATGAGGGCTTCTGCCAAAATACCAAGAAGGAAGTTTCCACTAAAAACTTATCTACCTTCCTGTGCCAAACTGTGTCTCCGTAATCATAAAATAACGTCAACAGTGACAACAAATAATTTATTGCATTCATATTATTCAACACTTTTTCATCTGTTACTTGAAGGGGACTATAATAACGACCTCGTCTATCTTTGCCTGAACCGACAGTTTTGGAGGGAATGATCCTTTTTCCTTAATTTGGACATGTTAGGAATTAAGCATCGTCAGGCGGGAGACTTTACTGAAATTGAGGGAGAAGGCATTACAGAATTGGAGAAAGAACATAATATTTGGGTTCAAAGAAATCTTAGTACTCACACTTCGTGTGTAATTTTTATCATTTTTTTTAAAGGGAGGGAGAGAGGGTGGACTCATACATTAAGTTCAAGAATATGCCATCAATATTTCTGGAAAGACCTTCAAGAAACTGATACCAGTTGTTACCTCAGGGAATGATATGGAAGCAAAAAAAATTACTTTTAAAATTTATTTTTAAAATTAGCATACATAAAACTGAGTTTTTTTGGTGTGTAGTTACATATATTCTAACACACATAGAAACGATTTTTATAATTAGCTTTTACAATGGCACCTGGGTGGCTCAGTCAGTTAAGCATCTGACTTTGGCTCAGACAGTGATTTCACAGTTTGTAAGTTCAAGCCCCTCATCGGGCTCTGTGCTTACAGCACGGAGCCTGCTTGGGATTCTCTCTCTCCATCTCTTTCTGCCCCTCCCCTGCTTGTGTGCTCTGTCTCTGTCTCTCTCTCTCTCAAAGTGATAAATAAATAAAGTTAAAAAAGTAAAACAAAAGAAATAACTTTTATATAAATAATGAGCAGATGCAAAAAATGCAACTCAGAAATAGGTATAAAAATAATGATGCATTTGTCTTTCTCTGACTTATTTCACTCAGGATTATACTCTCTAGCTCTATCCATGTCATTGCAAATGGCAAGATTTCATTTTTTATGGCTGAGTAATATTCCATTGTATATGTACACACACACACACACACACACACACACACACATACCACATCTTCTTTATCTATTCATCAAGTTGATGGACACTAGGGCTGTTTACATAAATCACTATACTGTGCACCTGAAACTAATACAACACTATATGTTAATTATCCTGGAATTAAAATAAAAAGTAGAAAAAATAAAATAAAGATGCAATGACTCCCTTGTACTTATTAGCCATTTTAAGAACACGATCTTCAAAGCCCCTGTGTGCCCTTCCTACACCACTCCTCACTGCTAAGAAGTATCTTTCTTGAATATTGGGCTCACCTTTCTCCTATTTCATCTGCCACATGACTTTATATCCCTAAACAGTATGTTTCCTAACATTTTAAAGGCACAGTTTGGCTTTTACGTGAATGGAATTATAACTGCACACTCCTGTAACTTTCTTTGTTCAACATAACATTTCTGAGATTGATTTATTCATAACATTATTAAATGTGGCTCTGATTCATTCATTTCTTTATAGAATAGTATTCCGTTTGTAAGGAGATCACAGTTTATTTATCAATTCTATTACTAAATACTTGGGATGTTTACAGTTTTTATTTCTTTTTTTCTAGTAAAACAGTGCTGCTGTGAAGTTTAGTTACTCTAGATATGTGCTTGGACACAGAATTTCTGGGGCATGGTCACACCTTTAAATTTACTACATAATGCCAAATTGTTTTCTGAAGTGATCATGCCAATTCAGACTGCCAGCGACCGTGTGTGAAACTTCTCATTATTAAACTTAATATTATCAGGTGTTTATATTTGTACCAATTCCACGGATATGAAGTGGTATCTAATTTGGGCTTTAATTTTCATTTCCTTCATTCCTAATGAGATTAGCATATTTCCATGTTTTGAGTGATGAATTATTTTTTCATGAGGTATACATTCAGGCCTTTTCCCCAAATTTCTATGGAAAAAACCTATTTTGCACATTAATCGACCAATTCCTTTGTATATCCTACATGGGGGTTCCTTGTCACCCATATGTATTGCAGGAATATTTTTCCAGTTTGTGACTTTTAATTTTTTGTGGTGATCAGCTTTTCTTTTGATGATTATATTTTTACATTTTTTCAAGTTTATTTATTTAAGTAATCTCTACACCCAACGCGGAGCTGAAACTCACAACCCCAAGATCAAGAGTCACACACTCTTCTGACTTAGCCATTCAGGTGCCCCAGATTTTTACATTTTAAAGCAGCCAAGTTTTGAATTCTTTTCCTATATTCTTATAGTTTTCACCACCAAGGCCATAAAGATACACTTTTTTTTAATACACTTTTATTTTGTTTTCTAAAATTTCAGAGATTTCCACTTCACATTTTGTTTTTCATTCACCTGAAACTGATTTTCTGTACATGTGGTATGATGTATGGCTTCAATTTCCTTTTATTTTTCTATACAAATTACTAATTACCCCAAAACCATTAATGGAAAGAGCTATCTTCCTCTGCTTATCCTCAATACAATTACGTCATAAATCAAGTTCATCTATATGTGTGACTGTGTTTTCTTCACCCTGTTACTCTGTTTATCTCTGAGACTTAATTTCTTTCATTAGGATGTTTAACTCAGAGACTAGAATACCCCGAGAGATTTAGAAGACATCAGGGTGGAGATGGAGGTCCAGAGAAATGCATTTTGCTCAATGCGTAGTGGACAGAAAATGACTTTCTTCCCTGTTCACTTCTGCACTGTCAGGCCACACGGGCTTTCGTTTTCCTCAACGATGCTAAACTCCTTCGTGACTTAAGGTTTTTGTACTTGCTTTTTCCTATTCTGCCTCAACTACTCTTCCACCAGCTCAGTGCTCTGCTTATTCCTCCAGTCCTGTTTTGCTTTCTCCGTGGCACTTACCTGCCAAAGTTTATCCCTATGTTTGTCTTTTTGTTCACTTTCTCTATTCCTCACTATCAAGAATATAAATTGTGGGGGCGCCTGGGTGGCTCAGTCGGTTTGGCGGCCGACTTCAGCTCAGGTCATGATCTCGTGGTCTGTGAGTTCGAGCCCCGCGTCGGGCTCTGTGCTGACAGCTCACAGCCTGGAGCCTGCTTCGATTCTGTGTCTCCCTCTCTCTCTGCCCTTCCCCTGTTCACGCTGTGCCTCTGTGTCTCTGAAAAATAAATAAACATTTAAAAAAAAAAGAATATAAATTGTGAAAGCTCATGGCCACTGGTTTTGTTCACTATTTGATTTCAGGCCTCTTTCGCATAGTATATATTCAATAAATAGTTGTTGTCTGATACATATGGTAAATAGTAAGTGAGAAATAAGTCCAAATAGCATATTCTCTGCATGCCAGTCACCTAAAAATCATATTGGATCCTCAGAGTCAACAACAGAGGTAAAGGACCTCTACTTCTTTTTTTTTATTTTTTAAGTTTATTTATTTATTTTGAGTGAGACAGAGAGAGTGCAAGCAGGGGAGAAGCAGAGAGAAGGAGAGAGACAGAATCCCAAGCAGGCTCCGCACTGTCCAGACATGTGGCTCTAACTCATGAAACCACAAGATCTTGACATGAGCCAAAACCAAGAGCCAGTTGCTTAACCAACTGAGCCACCCAGGCACCCCATAAAGACCCCTACTTCTAAAACTCTGTCCTTTTGAGCAGGTTACTTACTGCCTATGAGCCTCACTACAGTCGTGTATGAATGGATAAAATCATGCTATTTGTGTAGAGTCATGAAAATTAATTGATCTCCATGTGTTTAAAATGCGCAGCACAGTGTAGGGGCACATATGTAATGTTAACACATACAGTTTCTTTCCTTAAAAAAAAAGAATGTGTTCTCTTTCGAGAAGGGGTCATTTTTAGAAATATTCAGAAAGGATATTATTCATGGTCTTTTTTAGAAAAACCATTATTGATGGTACTTTTCTCTAATAAGCGATGACAAATTTCCTCCAGAAATTCAACCAGTTAAAAGAGGTATACATTTCAGAATAAAGGGATTGTGAATCTTCTTTTATTTAAACGACTGCAGATAACCCCTTGCATCTGCAGCCCCCAACCCAAACGGCAATGGGAAACTTTTCAAGAAAGAAAGAGAGAGGGAGGGAGGATGGGAGGGAGGAAGGAAGAAAGAAAGAAATCCAACCTAGAAAAGACCACTTAAAGTTATCTAAAGAAAAGAAAAACAGGGGCACCTGGGTGGCTCAGTTGGTTAAGTGGCCAACTTCGGCTCAGGTCATGATCTCACGGTCTGTGAGTTCGAGCCCCACGTAAGGCTCTGTGCTGATGGCTTATCAGAGGCTAGAGCCTGCTTTCAGATTCTGTATCTCCCTCTCTCTCTGCCCTTCTCCTGCTCACGCACTGTCTCTATGTTTCTTAAGAATAAATAAATGTTAAAAAATTTAAAAAAAAAAAGGAAAAGAAAAGAAAAACAATCATAGCTTTTACCTCCATTTTACAGACAAGGTAACCGAGGTTCAGTTTCAGATTCTGTGTCTCCCCCCGCCACTCTTCTCTGCCTCGCCCCAACTTGAGCTCTGTCTCTCTCTCTTTTTCTCTCTCTCTTTTTCTCTCTCTCTCAAAAATAAATAAACATCAAAAAAAATTTTAAGATAACTGCATCTCATAAAAGTTGAATCACCGAAGATCACAGGTTTACTAAGTACAGGTGGAGGTTTTCCATTTCCAGTTTTGTGACGTTCCACCTCACCGGTCCTCCTGACGACGGTCAACCCACAGCACTTACGTTGGCTCTCGGGACCCCTGATTCTCTTTCTCCTTTACTTTTTTACTCCTGCGTGGATCGCAGTCTCTGGTAACCTGTTTCTGTCTGCACTTAGATGGAGAGGTCCCTGGAGTTGGCCAACATGACCAGAGTCCAGGAGTTTGTCTTGCTGGGTTTGTCCACAAGCCTGGGCATAAGGGATGTCCTGTTTGCCGTCTTCCTGAGCCTCTACCTGCTGATCCTCCTGGAGAACACGCTCATCATCTACCTCATCTGCAGTCACATCGAGCTCCACAAGCCCATGTATTTCTTCTTGGGCAACCTGAGCTGCCTGGAGATGTGCTACGTGTCCGTGACCATACCCAGCCTGCTCGTGGGGCTGGGCTCCAGTCCATGCCATGTGCCCTTCACAGCCTGCATGATACAGCTTTTTTTATTCATAGCTCTCATTAGTACCAAGTGCACCCTCCTGGCCTCCATGGCCTATGACCGCTACGTGGCCATCTGCCACCCACTCCACTACCCACTGCTCATGAGGCCCCAGGTCTGCCTGGGCTTAGCCTTGTCCTCATGGACTGGGGGGATGCTGGTCTCAGTGGCCAAGACAACGTGCATTGCCAGTCTGTTCTACTGTGGCCCCAATGTCCTCAACCACTTCTTCTGTGACGTCTCCCCTCTGCTCAACCTGTCCTGCACTCACGTGACCCTGACGGAGCTGGTGGACTTCATCTCTGCCATTGTCATCTTCTGTGGGTCATTGCTGGTTTCTCTGGCCTCCTATGTGGCCATCGGGAGGGCTGTGCTCCGCATGCCATCAGCCGCTGCCCGCCGCAAAGCCCTCTCCACCTGTGCCTCCCACCTGGTAGTGGTGGGCATCTTCTACGGAGTGGTCCTCTTCACGTATTCCCGCCCCAGCCACATCAGTTCCACAGACCTCAACAAGGTGCTGTCTGTCATCTACACGGTGGTCACACCCACGTGCAGCCCAGTCATCTACTGCCTGCGGAACAGGGAGGTCCACGCGGTGCTGCAGAAAACTCTCCATTCGCCCCGGGTCTCTTCAGCGAGAACACACTTTGCCCGCTCCTGATTTTAACAGAGCACACTGATGGTCACCAGAAGGGAGGTGGGTGGGCGTGAGTTAAACAGGGGATGGGGATGAAGGAGTACACTTGTCATGATGAGCGCTGGGTGATGTATGGAAGTCTCGAACCACTATATTGTACACCCGAAACTAATATTACCCTGTATGTAACCAACTGGAATTTAAATGAAAACTTTAAAAAAATAATAAAATAAAACTACTTCCCTGTAGCCAATGACTTTTGCTTCACCATATAATTGGCTTTGACTAATGGGATGTGGACCAAACTGAGAGTTCTGAACTAATGTCTAAAGAAGCATTAACTGTTTCCAGTGCCTTCTTGTCATTTGCCTTGAGAAGAACATTCTCCTGGTTCTGGGATAAAAGACAAGTAGAACAGACCTAAGCCTGCCCGGCAGCCTGAAGCAGAACACCACCAGTCAACCATAGATCCAAAAGTAAGGAGGAAAAAAGTGTGCTATTGAAGTCACTGAAAACATTTTTTTGGAATGCTTGTTACATAGCAGTACTGTAGCGATAACTGACTGATGCAGCATCATATTGGTTAGGTGATGGGTTTCAGCCAAAAAATAGTTGCTTAAACAGGATACAGCGAATTTTCCATCAATGTAGCAGCATTGATTTGGGATTGATAAGAGAGTCCAAAATGTCAGAGATCCCCTATCTTGTTGTTCTATCAGTCTCAGCATGAAGCTTCCAGGTCAGGGTGAAAGATGGCTGCTCCAGTTCCAGCCATCATGCTTGTATTCCCACCAGAAGAGAGAGGGAGCCAAGGAAGTACAGAGAAGTATCTTTCCCCTAAAAAGCATAACCTAAAACTTTGCCATTGACATTTGTCCAACACATACTCCTATGACCTCGTGGAGGGACAATAGAAGAGCTGAGAAACATTTCTTTCTGGGTTTCCAGCTGAGATGTGGTTGGATCTATGACTAAAGGAAAAGGAAGGACCGACGTTGGTAGATGACCACAAACTTCGTCACACGTACCTCCTTCACAGTGTGACTGTAGGGCTTAGAATGTCACAAATCTGTATAAAGGTTTGCATAGGGTCTGGAATTCAACTAATTCTCTATAGGCAGTAGGTATTATTATAGTCATAAATCCTTGGGAATATGGAAATGGATAAAACATTATCTTTCTTCAGTGAATTGTTCTCTTATTTATTCGACCAAATTCACTGAGCAGCTAATATGGACCAGGCATTGTTCTGAGCACCGGCAATGAGCAAGACCAATGGGGTCCATGTTTCCACAATGTTCCCGTTATGCTCCACATATTTTCACCTGGTGTGAAGTGAGCTCCATGGGGGAAGAGCAAGAGGAGTGGCATGTGGTGCCGCAGCATCAGGGCAATTGGGACGCGGAAGCGGACCTCGAAGATGGAACAGCGTGTGCACAGGCACCAGGTGTGACAGACCTGACACGTCTACGTAACGCTGAGTCTAGTGGCCGGAATGGGAGCAGAATGGGTTCTTGAGTTCCCAGTGAAGGAGGGTCAACTTTGTCTTATGGACACAAAAGACAGAGATTAAAGTGATTTTTTAGGGGCACGTGGGTGGCTCATTTGGTTAAACGTCTGATTTTGGCTCAGATCATGATCTCACAGTTCGTGAGTTCAGGCCCCACATCAGGTTCTGTGCTGACAACTCAGAGCCTGAAGCCTGCTTCAGATTCTGTGTCTGTCTCCCTCTCTCTCTGCAGCTTCCCCACTCATTCTCTGTCTGTCTGTCTCTCTCTCTCTCTCAAAACCAAATAAATATTAAAAATTTTTTTGAAAAAAAGTGATTTTTTTAATTGAAAATTATATCTTTAGGGTGAGCCTGAGTGGCTCAGTCAGCTAAGTGTCTGTCTCTTGGTTTCAGCTCAGGTCACGGTCTCAGAGTTCATGGGATCAAGCCCTGTGTTGGGCTCCACACTGAGAGCACAGAACCTGCTTGGGATTCTCTATCTCCCTCTCTCTCTGCTCCTAACCCTCTCGTGCTTTCTCTGTGTCTCTCAGAATAAATAAGTAAACTTAAAAAAATACATCTTTATTACAAAAGCAATACATAATTATCACAAAAAATTGACAAAACACAACAAAATGAAGATGAAGGCAAACCCTTCCCAAATTCCTTCACATAATGGCAATCCCTATGAACATTTTATAGTATTGATTTTCAAATTATTCCCTGTATACATATAGACACACACTGCATTTAAGCATGAAAACGCCGTTGCACTCTAATGGGTAAATAATGCATGGTATATACATACAATGGAATATTACTCAGCCTTAAGAAGGAATAAAGTATTGATAGATGCTACATCATGCATAAGCCTCAAAAGTATTACACCAAGTGAAAGAAGACACACAAAAAGCCACATATTTTATCATTTCATTTATATGAAATGTCCAACACAGGCAAATCCAGAGAGATAAAGAAGACTTACAGTTTTTTAAGGCTGGTGGGCTGGGCTTTGGGAGTGACTTCTATTGTGTACAGGATTTTTTTGGTAGTGATGCAAACGTTGTAGAAGTAGATGGTGGTGATGGTTGCACAACTTCGTGAATATACTAAAATCTGCTGAACTGCACATTTTAAAGTGTGATATTTATGGCATGTGAGTTATATCTCAATAAAAATGAAAAGTATTGAGGGGCGCCTAGGTGACTCAGTCAGTTAAGCATCTGACTTTGGCTCAGGTCATGATCTCACAGTTTGTGAGTTCAAGCCCTGCGTTGGGCTCAGTGCTGACAGCTCAGAGCCTGGAGCCTGCTTCAGATTCCGGGTCTTCCTCTCTCTCTGCCCCTCCCCTGCTCATACTCTGTCTCTCTTTGTCTCTCAAAAAATAAAAAATATATATATATTAAATTTAAAAAATGAAAAGCATTGATAACTTGAGATCTCCCTCATGCCCTGTCAGCTGGTCAGCTTCAGGACTGGTGTAGGGTTCTGCGGAATGCTGCCTGGACCTCCCTGTTCCGCAGACAGTAGATGACGGGATTGCACATGGGCGTGACCACTGTGTAGATGACAGACAGCACCTTGTTGAGGTCCATGGCTTCTATGCGGCTGGGACGGGCATAGATGAAGATAGTGGCTGCATAGAAGATGCCCACCACTACCAGGTGAGAGGCGCAGGTGGAAAGGGCTTTGTGGCGGGCAGCAGCTGATGGCATGCAGAACACAGCCCTCCCGATGGCCACATAGGAGGCGATGGCCACAAGGAGGGAACCCCAAAGGATGAGGATGGCAGAGATGAAGTCCACCAGCTCCGTCAGGGCCACGTGAGTGCAAGACAGGTTGAGCAGAGGGGAGACGTCACAGAAGAAGTGGTTGAGGACATTGGGGCCACAGTAGGACAGACTGGCGATGCATGATGTCTTGGCCATGGAGACCAATAGCCCCCCAAGCCATGAGGACAAGGCTAAGCCCAGGCAGACCTGGGGCCTCATGAGCAGTGGGTAGTGGAGTGGGCGGCAGATGGCCACATAGCGGTCATAGGCCATGGAGGCCAGGAGGGTGCACTCCGTACAGATGAGGGAAATGAAGAAGAAAAGCTGTGTCATGCAGGCTGTGAAGGACACATGGCAGGGTCCAGTCCACAGCCCCACGAGCAGGCTGGGCATGGTCACGGACACGTAGCACATCTCCAGGCAGCTCAGGTTGCCCAGGAAGAAATACATGGGCTTGTGGAGCTCGATGTGACTGCAGATGAGGTAGATGATGAGCGTGTTCTCCAGGAGGGTCAGCAGGTAGAGGCTCAGGAAGACGGCAAACAGGACATCCCTTATGCCCAGGCTCGTGGACAAACCCAGCAAGACAAACTCCTCAACTCTGGTCATGTTGGCCAACTCCAGAGACCTCTCCATCTAAGAACAAAATACATCTACAAAACAGTTTGCACATCTTTCTCTTTACAGCTTGCCTTACCCTACATCCAAGCCGTTATATCACCCGAGTAAATGAATTTACCTCGGGTCAGTTTCTCTGCCACCTTTCTTGCTCTATCTCCATGCGGCAGCTAGTGGAGTCTTTCGAAACCATAGATTGTATGGGGCTGACCCTCTGATTAATGCCCTTGACACACTCTGCATTATCCTTAGAATAAGTATCATGTGTTCTATCATAGCCCTTGAGCCCCCAATTTTCTGATCCTTGCCGACTGCTTCAAGTTTAACTCATGTCACAGCCCCTTTTCTCACATCCACTGGAGCCCCACAGGTGCCCTTTCACCCCCTCGGATGCTCCAAGGTCCTTCCAGCCTTAAAGAATTCCCACAGGAATTCTCTTCTTCCTAGAACAGTCTTCTCCCCATTCTTGTGTTTCTCATTTCTGGGAATCCTTGACATTCTTGGCATGAGTTTTTCAATGTCATCTTCTCAGAAAATCTCCTATCAAATCCTGTGTTATTATTCTTTACCCCTACAACCCATTGCTTCCATCAAGGTGATTGGTATTAATTTTATTTATTTTAAATTACTTGCACAAACTGCGGGTAGCCAGAGGGGAGGTGGGTGAGGGCTGGATGAAATAGGTGAAGAGGATGAAGGGGTGCACTTGCTGTGATGAGTATGGAAACTGAGGTGTGGAAGCCTTGAATCACTGTATCGCACACATGAAACTAATATAACACTGTATCTTAATACTGGGATCAAAATTAATGAATGAGGGGTGCCTGAGCGACTCAGTTAAGCGTCCGACTTTGGCTCAGGTCAATGATCTCACGGTTCCTGGGTTCGAGCCCTGCGTCAGGCTCTGTGCTGACAGTGCGGAGCCTGCTTGTGATTCTCTCTCTCCCTCTCTCTCTCTCTCTCTGCCCCGCCTCTACTCGTGTGTGTGCATGCTCTCTGTCTCTCTCTCTCAAGATAAATAAATAAACAAAAAAAAAAGAAGTATGGGGTGCCTGGGTGGCTCAGTCAGTTGAGTGTCCAGTTTCAGCTCCGGTCATGATCTTGTGGTTCACAGGTTCAAGTACCACATTGGGCTCTGTGCTGACAACTCAGAGCCTGGAACCCACTTCGGATTCTGTGTCTCCCTCTCTCTCCCCCCCTCCCCCCTTGTGCTCTGTGTGTGTGTGTGTGTGTGTGTGTCTCAAAAATAAACATTAAAAAAAGTTTTTTTAAATAAAAAAAAAAAAAGAGGAAGCAGAGAACACTGAAGATCCCCACATAGAGGAACAGGGTCTTCTCACACTGAACAGTTCTACGCCCCCTGGCCAAAGACTCTCTAGACAATGGAGACATTGGAGAACCAGACTGAGACTGGACCACCAGCCCCAGGGGTGATAGTGACGCCTTGGAAGAAAACAGGAACTACATGGAAATTGAACAGTCAGGTGAGAGCTTCGAAGACCTCATCCTCAACTATACAAGAGGAAGATACCCATTTCTTTTTTTGTCTTATTATTTTTGCTTTTTTTGGTATTACTATTATTTAAATTACACATCACAACAAAACGGAAGATTTTTCCTTCCAGTTCAAAGCAGGAAATGTGCCGTGATGGTCTTTGTTCCAAAATGGTGGAAGGTCATCATCTGACCAGAGTGTTAACGAGGCAACGGCTTCTCTGAAGATTACCAGTAATTACAGTTTTTAACACACTGTGATTTGAGTTTGCTTATTATGCAATTTTATTTGCTTCACTTTTTGTTACGTCATCTTACACAGACATTCGCCACATGTGGCTGGTGCTGACATGGGAGGTAGGTCTCTCTTCCTTGGTGCTTGGCGCTTTGAAGCAAAATGTCACAAACAAGGGGTATATAACTTTTTACCCACATTCTTAGAGGTCAATTCAATCAGCTGGCCAAAGTGTGGAGCAAAGCATTATCTGTTAGTTTTGTTCTGGATTTCTTTATTGTACTTCTTCTGGAAATGTTACTAATCCTAGTTTTAAAAGACCCCAACCTTATAGCTAAATCCTAAAGTATCTGGCCCTGCTGGCTCAGATTCTCTTTCTGCCATCCAAATACTATTATTTTTAACATTTATTTATTTTTGAACAAGAGAGAGAGACAGAGTGTGAGTGGGGGTGGAGCAGAGAGAGAGAAGGAGACACAGAATGTGAAGCAGGCTCCAGGCTCTGAGCTGTCAGCACAGAGCCCGACGTGGAGCTCTAATTCACAAACTGAGATCATGACCTGAGTCGAAGTCAGTCATTTAACCAACTGAGCTACCCAGGCACCCCCCAAACACTGTTTTTTAATGCTTATTTATTTATTATTTTTGAGTGAGACAGACAGACACAGACAGAGAGAACATGTGGGAGGGGCAGAGAGAGTGAGAAAGAATCCCAAGCAGGCTCCACACTGTCCGTGCAAAACCCATTGTGGGGCTTGATCTCATGATCCGTGAGATCACGACCTGAGCTGAAATCAAGAGTCAGTTGCTTAACTGACTGAGTCACCCAGGCAGCCCCCAAATACCATTTTTTAAGCACACATTTTATGCTCCCAGACTGTAAGCTACAAGGATGTGTGTAATAGTGGTTGGCATATAAGTAATTTTTTTTTCTTCTAGGAAAATTGCTTTGGATATTTTTAGATAATTAAAACATAATTTAAGTTAATGATATTGCTCAATCTGACAACAATTTTAGGTAATACATTAATAAATGTCTCTAGAATTTCTGGTGATAGAGAGATTGTGCAGTTTACGGTGGACACACATAAAATGTGGTAGAGATACCGTATTTTGGCCTGAATTACTGAATTAGACTTAAAGGTAGACATTGTGGCAAAATAGTAGTAAATACACGTACAATTGCTTTTAGTTAGCACTTGAATGTAGCACAGTCTCTTCCAAGCCTTCAAGCCAGGAGCAGAGTGGAGCAGAGTTTAAAATTATATCAGGTTTGTTCGCTTTATTACTTTATAGGAAGTTTGAATAAATCTTAGGGGCCATTATCATTTAAATAATATTGTATGTAGGCCTTTCAAATTAAAATTATACCTGAATTAAGCTGTTTGCATACATAAAAGATATATGTGTACACTGACTTTTCCCCCTTGCTTTATTTTCTTCTGTTTTTCTTTTCATAGCAACTGGAAATTATTTATGTATTTCATTTTAGCCTTTCTTCTTTTCTTAAGTTTATTTATTTTGTGTGAGAGAGAAAGGGAACATACATGCAAGCTAGGGAGGGACAGAGAGAGAGGGAGAGACAATCCCAAGTAGGCTCTGCACTGTCAATGCAGAGTTGGGTGGGAGGCTCCATCCACGAACCAGGAGATCATGACCTGAGCCGAAACCAAGAATCTGTCTGAGCCACCCAGGTGCCCCTAGTTTGTGTTTCTATAATAGAGTTGATCAATATTTAAATAGGTGGTTTGTACCATGGTTCATTTACAAGGGTCACTGCAACTTTTTAGAAAACATAACCTTTAATATACATTAAACATCCACTCAGAAAGCCCAGGTGAGCCCGTGGGCATGTGCTTTGTAAAAATGGAAGAAGCGACAATCTACCATTTCTTCCAGGCAGACAATTTACTGTCCTAATAGGGAAGGGGAGCAAATGGAAATACATCTAAGATATTTTATTGCAGTAATTTTTCATACCTAAAATTATATGATTTAATATTTTGAATAAGATTTTTAAAATAAATAACGAAGATATTTTTAATGAAAGGGAAAGTTCTATAAAAATGAGTTAATACTTCTAATAAAGTTGGATTAGTCATTTTTTTAAGGCGCCATTTAAAAACAATTCTACAGGGGCTCCCAGGAGGCTCAGTCAATTGAGCATCTAACTCTTGAGTTCAGCTCAGGTTATGATCTCTCAGTTCATTGGTTCAAGCCCCATGTCAGGCTCTGTGCTGACAGTGTGGAGTCTGCTTGGGATTCTCTCTTTCTCACTCTCTCTGCCCCTCCCCTGCTTGTGCACACACTCTTCCTCAATAAATAAACTTTAAAGAATAAAAATTAAAAATAAATAAAAACAATTCTACAGTGAACTTCAGTGCTTCTCCTGGGTCCTTTGCAGTAGAGAACAATGTTTCTCTCCATATTCTGAGATTCCTGTATTGATTTGGTGACATTTATTGATGAAATTTGCCACCATTTATTAGAGAAGAGAATCAGGTATGGCAATTTTCTAGAAAAAACAATGGAGGTTTGATCCCTGATTTTCTATAGAGAGGCTCTATCCTCCCTACCCTGCAAAATTTCTTATTATAAAGATGGAGACAACATTTATTGCATATATGTTATGTCCAGGTTGGGTCCTTTTTTAAAAATAATTTTAATGTTTATTTATTTTTTAGAGAGGGACAGAGCACAAACAGAGGAAGGGCAGAGAGAGAGAGGGAGACAGAATCCAAAGCAAGCTTCAGGCTCCAAGCTGTCAGCACAGAGCCCGATGTGGGGCTCGAGCTCACAAACCGCGAGATCATGAACTGAGCCGAAGTTGGACACTTCACCAACTGAGCCACCCAGGTGCCCCAGGTTGGGTTTTTTTAACATACGATTTCGTTCATTGCTTAATACCCTGCAAAGCAGGTGTCATCTTCCTTGTCGTTAAAGATGAAGAAATGGAGTTTCCCAGAGGCTACAAGTAGGAAGTAAGGACACTGGGATTTTTTTCAAACCAGTTCTGTCTGGTTCTACCACCCAGCAGCGCCTTGCATGAGGTTGCACTGTTTATGAAATAAGCCCTTGGTCTGTTTCAGAGCCGCGGGCGTCTCATTCTGTCGCAAAGCCTTCCTGGCACAGCCTCACCTCACGTCTATCCCGCTGCACAGCACGGATGCTGCTTACTCTAGTCCTACTCTGGCTTCTGCTTTTCACAGGGATCTTCTTTGGAATGAAACGGGCATATCTGTGAATCCTAGTCATGCCACTGCCTCCCTAAGAGCCGGTCACTTAATCTCGCTGAGCCTTATTTGGCTCACTAATATATCCTGGGTTCTGAGTGCAGAGCGAAGACTCGAAATTACAATAGTCTTCATTTTTCAACATGTACCAAATGCCAAATGTTGTGTCAGGAGATCTTTGCTCTTATTTTGTCCTCATCACAACACTGAGAAGTAATCACCAATGTTCCCATCGTACAGATGTGGAAACTAAGGGTCACAGAGTCTGCTTGTTTCCCTGAAGCCTCCCAACAGCACAGAGTAGAATACAGATTCAACTGCCCAGGGGTGGCTGACCCCATCACTCACTATTTTCTTCTCTATCTCTTGGGATTTGGAGTGAAATTTTCATTTTATTGGTGTTTTTTTTTTAAACATGTTGGCCAAAGAAGAAAAGCAAATTAGCCTTCTAGTCTAGGAAGGGAATGTTAGGACTGAAAGGGCCATTTGAAGGTACCCAGTTTGACATCCTTGTTTTTTGTAGGAGGAAACTGAAAATACCTATGCAAGTGCAAGGGCTGTGGTTGGCGCTACGGTTACATAGTTTGAATGGATTTGAGTTTCCCAAAATACCAGATGTCAAGTGGCTACAGCCGTACGGTGTTGGGATCTCAGACGAAGACTCTATAGGTTGGATCTTATTTCATTGTCCCATCCACCTTGTGAGGTAAGCTTTTTCTTTTTTTTGGCCCCGTTTTACTGATGAAGAATCAGAGGCGCATAAAGTGTAAGGCATTGCTCAAGTACCTAGACAAATTATGGAGGTGGTGCTGAATGGAGATTGGCCTTCTGGAGCCATATTCTACGGGTTCCTTCACCACCCTGGGTCTCAATTCCCTTGATGACATTTCTAACCTCAGAGAAGATTAAATGCGGCAATGAGGTTCACGCAGGCAATGCTCAGCTCAAGTTTGCTCCAGTCCAACGGTGGTTGGAACTGTGCCCGGTCCCAAAACAAGCACATTACACCTGCCCACAGCCTTCCTCCTCCCAAAGAGGCTCTGTGGTCCTGGATGCGACTCTCCGAACAAGCCCCATTAGCACTGAATGGTGGAGCTCCTCTTGGTGCTAAACAAGAACGCTTCCAGTGCTCTCTTCCGTCTGTGTACCCACCTCATCAGATTTTCCTCTTCCATGACCGCTTTCTCTCTGCTCTTGTGTCCGTTCATAATCCCTCTCTTTGTCCCTGCCCCAGACTCACTTCTGCTACGAAGTATCCCATGAGTCAAACATCATAGCAAGGCACCTTAGATGCGAAGAGGTTTTGGGTTTTTTTTGTTTTCATTTTTGCTTTCTGTTTATCTTACATAAAATCCAATCGATTTAACTTCAGATGTCACTTTGGAATTCTTCAGCCCACAAGCAGAGTGCACAATGACTGTTTAGGAGTTTTGTTCATCCCATAAACATTTACCCAACATCAGCAAGGTACTGGGCATTGTGCTAGGCATGGTGGGGATAGGGGGATGAACAAGATATGCCCCTTCTAGAGAAGTTTTCTATCTGATTTTTTCTTATCGGCGCAATTGGATAAGTTACTTAGCCTGTCTGGTACTTATTATTATTATTTATTTATGTAATTATCTTCATCTGAAAGTATGTAATAACATCTCCACTACTACCTAAGGGTCAGATAGGAGAAAGACAAACATCGTATGATTCCACTCGTACATGGGATCTAAAAGCAAAACGAATAAACACAAAGCAGAAGCAGATCTATAAATACAGAGAACAAATGGTGGTTGTCAGAAGGAAAGGGCTGGGGGCGGGGTGGGCAAAAGAGATGAAGGGGAGAGGGAGGCACGGTCTTCCAGTTATGGAATAAATGTCATGGGAATAAAAGGCACAGCATAGGGAATATCGTCAATGACATTGGCATAGCGTTGTTTGGTGACTGACAGTAGCTACACTCGTGAGCACAGCAGGTGGTTCAGAGAAGTTGAATCACTATGTTGTACACCTGACACTAATGTAACATTCTGTGTCAACTATACTCAAATAAAAATTATGGGGCACCTGGGTGGCTCAGTCAGTGGAGCGTGCGACTCTTGATCTTAGGGTTGCGGTTTCAAGCCCCAAGTTGGGTGTAGAGATTACTTAAAAATGAAATCTTGGGATGCCTGGGTGGCTCAGTTGGTTAAGTGTCCAACTTTGGCTCAGGTCATGATCTCACAGCTCGTGAGTTTGAGCCCCACATCGGGCTCCGTGCTGACAGCTCAGAGCCTGGAGCCTGTTTTGGATTCTGTGTCTCCCTCTCTCTCTGCCCTTCCCCTGCTTGTGCTCTGTCTCTCTCTCTCAAAAATAAATAAACATTTAAAAAATTAAATAAACAATAAGAGTCAGATAGATAGATAGATCCAGCTCCAAACACTAGGTCTTCTACCTAGTAGTTATGAGACTTTGCACAGGTTACATGTCCTACTAGAACTTCAGTTTCCACACACGCAAGCTGGGAATGAATTCAGTTCTTGCCCTAGAGTTACCCTGTGCCAAGTTTCTGGCGCACAATAAACAATAAATGTTAGCTATTATTATTACTAAATAACATTCCATCCCAATACAGGTACCATCTTATGATAGGCACATTATTCATTAATCTGAGTTGTCCCCATTCTGTGAGTGAGATGTTATGCTTTGCATTTTGCACAGGAGGAATTAAAGCTAGGAGAGGCAAAGAAGCTTGATGTGGAAGTCACACAGGTAGTTAGTGGCATATCCAGCACTCAAGCCTGATCTGATTCCAAAGCCAGCGATCATTCCTCTAGATTGTGCTGTCTGTCTGTGTGAAAGCAGTCACACACGTTTGAGTGTGTGCAGTGAGGCTATCCTTTGTTCTGACCTCCAAACTAGATTGCAGGGCTCACCCGTTGATCTAAACCATTCCAGCTGGAGGAGGCAGTCAACAAGGAAGAGGCAAACAGCAGTCAGGATAGGGGTTTGATGAGAGAGTATTCACTCCTGGAAGGAAGGACTAGGGAATCCTTGCAGAGGATCTGACATTTCAACCGAGTCTTGAAGGATGAGTAGGATTCTGAGTTAGAAAATGGGTAGACTAATGGGCAACCTGGGAGGAAAAAACTATGCCGGTAAAGACATCAATATGTATTGGGGCGCCTGGGTGGCTCAGTCGGTTAAGTGTCCAACTTTGGTTCAAGTCACGATCTCACGTGCGGCGGACCAGCCGTCACGGAATCGAACGGTTCCTGATCGGGGGGCGAGGATGAACTGATACACAAGGCACAGTTGTTAAGGGAGGGCTGGCGCTCCCAAGCGTCACCAGCCCCGAGTTTATTTTCACTCAGGTATTTATCCACAATCTGAGGGTGGTGTACGTACAAGGCACATCTCCTCTCACAAGTTCTCAGCAGGCCAAATGTATTTTGCTATATCAAACTTTACAAAGGCATTCTGAACCTCCCCACACGACCTGGCTGCGGTCCCGACTCAAGGACAAAGGCTGCACTCAAAGCCTTCGGCTCCCAGCACCGCTCAAGGGCTCTGACTCTCAACATCTCTCAAGGCCTCGGGCTCCCAAAACACCACTCAAAGCCACTGGCTCTCAACACTCACGGTTTGTGAGTTCGAGCCCTGTGTCGGGCTCTGTGCTGACAGCTCAGAGCCTGGAGCCTGTTTTGCATTCTGTGTCTCCCTCTCTCTCTCTGCCCCTCCTCCAGTCATGCTCTCTCTCTCTCTCTCTCTCTCTCTCTCTCTCTCTCTCTCTCTCAAAAATAAATAAAAACATTAAAAAAATTTTTAAAGGACATCAAGATATGACCCCACTTTGACCAAAGTCACCCAGCTAGTTGGGAAGGTTTCCAGCTTCCAACCCAGCCATCTCTTTCCATCATCCCTGAGAGACATAATTCAGTCCTGAGAATCACACAGACCTGGACTCCAGCTCTCCATCCAGCTCATGTGAAATCAAGTCTGTTTACTTACTTACTGACCTTCAGTTTCTCCATCAGGAAAATATACTTGTACCTACATGAGAAGGTTATTGGGACAACTGATGGAGCTCACACAAGGAAATCACCCAGTAAAGCACATGACACAGAGTAGATGCGTCCTAAGTACCATTTCCATCATGTTGATATTTCCTTCCCATTGGCCCCCCAAAGACCTGTCCAGTCTCCTTACCAGAACAATTCAACGAAGGTGGGTGTATCTAGTCTTCTTCCCTCTGTAGGGTCTCTGGTCAGTGATCAGATGATCTAGGCATCCAGTCGGGGACAGAATTTTCAGGAATCAGTTCAGTAGTCAGAGACGAGGATTCCTCCTTGAATTCCTGATGGCCTGAAAAAGGCTCTACCTCAGTGGACTCATTTTACACCTTCATCCACTGCACACTCTGAATGGGCTCCTGTCTGAGCTCTGCCAAATTGCAGCCTGTCCTCACCACCAGTAGGCAAGCAGAAAGGTCAGTTTAAACTACCGCTGGGGATCTTGAGACCTCTCTCTCCCTTAATCTCTGTGGAGTCACAGACCAGATGGGATTTTTTTTCTCAGTCTCAGTTGGGTTTGAGGAAAGACAACAAAGCCACCCCTACTTTGGGGATTCATCTGTAGGCCATATCACTGAGCATGCATGGATACCCTACTGTGTGCTATCATGTGTTCCGTATGCTGGGAACATGAAATCAAATCAGACTTCACTTCTGCCTCTCAGGTCTGGGGTATAGGGGAATATGGAACTCCATGAGAGCCAGAAACTGGGGGAGCAGAGAGGAAGAAGACTAGTCTAGTGTGGGGACTTACAGTAGACATTCAGAAGAATGCGCTGGCAGAGCTGAAGATTCAGAGAGTCTTCTAGAATTACCTTCACTCAGCAGTCAAGAAACATTCCATATGTACACTAGGCACCTACTAGGTCATATGTAAGGAGTTTTTTAAATCTTTTTAAAAATTTTATTTGAAAATAAATAAAATAAAATAATAAAATAAAATTTATTTGAGAGGGGAGAGGGCAGGGACAGAGGGAGAGAGACAGAGAATCCAAATCAGGCTTCGCGTTCAGCACAGAGCCCAATGCAAGGCTTGATCTCATGACCTTGGGATCACGACCTGAACCGAAATCAAGAGTTGGATGATTGACTGACTGAGCCACCCAGGTCCCCATTAGGTTTAAAAACAAACAAACAAACAAACAAAAACAAACCAACAAAACAAAATAGTCTCAGGGTGCCTGACTTGCTCGGTCAGAAGAGCAAGAGACTCTTGATCGTAGGGTTGCAAGTTCAAGCCCCAAGTTGGTGTCGAGATTACTTTAAAAACATAATAAATAAAAAAAAATAATAAATAAATAAATATTTAAAAAGCACTCCCCTCATGTCTCCTGTATGAATTTAGAATTTCTTGGGGCGCCTGGGTGGCTCAGTCGGTTGAGCGTCCGACTTTGGCTCAGGTCATGATCTTGCGGTCAGTGGGTCCGAGCCCCGCGTCGAGCTCTGTGCTGACAGCTCAGAGCCTGGAGCCTGCTTTGGATTCTGTGTCTCCCTCTCTCTCTGCCCCTCCCCCACTCATGCTCTGTCTCTCCCTGTCTCAAAAATAAATAAACATTAAAAAAAATTTAAAAAAAAAAAAAGAATTTCTTAGTATGGTATTCCAGGCCCTGGATTTTATGTCCCCAGGCAAGACTTTCTGCTTCATTTGCTACCAACTCTCCCCACCCCATGTCTGGAGCACCTAGTTCCCTCTGTACCTTCCCTTATTCTGATCCCTCTGTCTGAAGTACCCTTCCCTGTCTCCATTTTTCCTGTAGAAAATATGACTCATCCTCTGAGGTTGAGTTATTTGGAAAAGCTATCACTAGCTTTATTTATCACTGACCCCAACCTCCCCTTTTATCTTTATGGATTTTTAAGTTGGTAAAATACAGGTAACATGAAATTCGCCCTCCTAGCCCTGTTTATAAGTGCACAGTTCAGGGCATTAAGTACATTCACAGTGTTGTGCAACTGTCCCCGCCATCCGTCTCCAGAACACTTTCCCTCTTGCGAAACTGAAATTCTGCACCCACTGTACACTGACTCCCCATTTCCCTCCACCTCCCAGCCCCCTGCACCCACAGTCCTACTTTCTGTCTCTGTGACTCTGACTACTCTGGGCCCCTCGTATAACTGGAATTATGCAGTGTTAGTCTTTTTTGTGACTAGAGTATCTCACTTCATGTGATGTCCCTCCTTTCATCTACATTGTGGTGTGTGCCAGAATTTCCTTCCTTTTTGAGGGTGGATAATATTCCACTGTGTACGTATAGACCACATTTTGCTTATCTATTTTCTCTTCATGAACACTCGCACTCACGTTCACAGCAACCCTTTTCACAATAGCAAAAAATAAATGTTTTTTTAAAAATGAGCAGAGGAGGGGTATCTGAGTGCAAATTATTATTTGTTATTGCAATGAGGCTTCTGTGAATGTGCGCACACGAGTATCTCTTTGAGATTCGGTTTTCAATTTTTCTCCAACCCCAACTCCCTTTTTCAGTGCTACCTGGGGGTAGTTGGATACCTTTAAAACATTTTTAATGTGTATTTATTTTTGAGAGAGGGGAAGCAGAGAGAGAGAGAGACACAGAATCCGAAGCAGGCTCCAGGCTCTGAGCTGTCAGCAGAGAGCCCGACGCAGGGCTCGAACTCACAAAACGTGAGATCATGGCTTGAGCCAAAGTTGTATGCTTAAGCGACTGAGCCACCCAGGAGCCCCTGGATACGTTTAGATCAGAGACCTATAGGGCTGGTCCCAGTCCTGCCTGGAGCTCATGAACATGAGAGGGGCTTCCAGTATCTGATGGGTTCTGATGAGGGGAATTGATGGTGGCTGTTGTCTGAGCTGAAGCTCAGCTCAGCAGCTTGAGTCAAGAAAATGGGTCTGTCTTCTGCATATGTGTGATTTTTTTTATTTGAGTATAATCGATACTGCCACATTAGTTTCAGGAGTACGACATAGTGATTGGACAAGTGTATACACTTTGTGATGCTCACAAGTGTAGCTACATGGCTCTTACAATGCCATTACCTATATCCCTTATGCTGTGCTTTTTACCCCCACGATTTTTTCTTTCCATGGCTGGAAGCCCGTATCTCTGACTTCCCTTCACCTCTTTTGCCTAACCCTTCACTCCCCACCCCTCTGGCAACCACCATTTTATTTTCTGTATTTATAGGTCTGATTCTGCTTTTTGTTCATTTATTCATTTGTGTTTTTTTCAAGATTCCACATTTGAGTGAAATCATATGGTATTTTTCCTTCCCTGACTGCCTTACTTCACTTAGCATAATATACTCTAGGTCTATCCATGTCATTGCAAATGGCAAGATCTCATCCTTTTTTGTAGCTGAGTAATATTCCTTTATATATATGCCTCACATCTTCTTTGTCCCTTTTTCTATTGGTGAACACTTAGGTGGTTTCCATATCCTGGCTGTCATAAGTGATGCTGCTATAAACATAGGGGCGCTTGTATCTTTTCAAATTAGTATATTCATTTTCCTTGGGTAAATACCCAACAGTAGAATTAGTGGATCATATGGTATTTCTATTTTTGATTTTTGGAGGAGTCTCCATACTGTTTCCCACAGTGGTTTCTCTAACTTACATTCCCACCAATGCTGCACAAACGTTCCTTTTTCTCCACCTCACCACCTCCTGTTATTTCTTGCCTTTTTTTTAATTTTAGCCATTCTAATAGGTGTAAAATGACATCTCATCATGGCTTTGATTTCCATTCTCCTGCTGATGAGTGATGTTGAGCATCTTTTCATGTGTCCGTCTACCGTCTATGTCTTTTTTAGAAAAATGTCTATTCAGCATCTCTGCCCATTAAAAAAAACTTTTTTAATGTTTATTTTTGAGACAGAGAGAGAAGAGTATGAGCAGGGGAGGGGCAGAGAGAGGGAGACACAGAATAAGAAGCAGGCTACAGGCTCTGAGCTGTCGGCACAGCGCCTGACGGGGTTCGAGCTCACGAACTGTGAAATCGTGACCTGAGCTGAAGTCAGATGCTCAACCGACTGAGCCACACAGGTGCCCCATTTTTTTAAAAAAAAAGGTTTATTTATTTTTGTGAGAGAGAGAATGAGTGAAGGGCAGAGAGAGAGGGAGACAGAGGATCTGAAACAGAGTCTACACTGACAGCACACATACGGGGCTTAAATTCACAACCATGAGACCATGACCTGAGCTGAAGCCAGAGACTTAACAGATGAGCCACCCAGGAGCCCCCTTCCCACCACTGCCCATTTTTTAATCAGATTGTTTGTTTCTTTAGTGTTTAGTTGTATAGTTTCCTTGTATGTTTTGAATATTAACTCCTTATCAGATATATCATTTGTAAATATCTTCTCTCATTCAGTAGGTTGTTTTTTTGCTTTTGTTTTATTGGTGGTTTTACATGCTGTGCAAAACCTTTTTATTTCAGTGTAGTTCCAATAGTTTATGTTTGGTTTTGTTTCTCTTGCCTTAGGAGACATATCTTAAAAAATACTGCTATGGCTGATGTCAGAGACATTACCGCCTATGTTACCTTCTAGGATTTTTTAGGGGTTCAGATCTCACGGTTAGGTCTTTAATCCATTTTGAGTTTATTTTTGTGTATGGTGTTAAAAAGTGGTCTGGTATCATTGTTTTAGATGTAACTGTCCTATTTTCCCATCACCATTTATTGGAGAGACTTCTTTTCCCCCCTGTATATTCTTACCTCCTTTGTCACAGATTAATTGACCATACTATTATGGATTTACTTCTGGGTTCTCTACTTGATTCAAGAAAATGGATACTTCGTTAGGAAAACCACATATAAGACAGGTAAGAAGGAGAGCTTTGGAGGGAGATTCAGGTTAAAATCCTGATTATGTCAGATACTAGTTGTGTGGAAATATTTCTTTTATAACTGTATCTTTTATGTTAAGTATGGTTGATCTTCATGCATTAGTAGCCGAGGGTTTGGTGTGGATTTTCCATCAATACAAAAACCATTGGAAAGGTGTCAACATACTTGGGGCAAGTTATAAATTGTTTCAGTTATGAAACAAATATTCACTTTAAAAAAAGCTTGAATCTTATAGAGTTAATATTTCCTTTCCCATTCTGAATTAGCCGTTCTTAGGAAGTAAGAGAAACAGATGTTATGTATCTTTCCAGGGTTTTTCCATATACAAATATACATGCTTTTGTTTTTCACAAATGGGATCATACTATGCATACTTTTTTATTATTATTTAACTCTCTATCATGATTCATCTTTCTAAATCAGTATATATTCATCTCACTCATAGTTTTCAATAGCTGAGTAGTATTCCATTGTCTGTTAGTCACCATAATTTATTTTACCAGTCCCAATGGTGTAAATTTAGGCTGTTTCCAATTTTTATCATTCTAAACAATTCTAAAATGAAAATTATTATAAAAATAACTGTATTGATGCAAGTGTATTTATAAGGTCAATCCCTAGTTGTGGCCTTTTGGAAACAAAATAAATATACAGTATAAATGTCAAGGGATGCTAACAAACTATTTCCTAGAAATTCATTCCAATGCAGCCTCCTATCAATAGTGAATGAGAGAAGGGAAATCTGTAATAAATATATATTAGAGAACCCTCAGATAAGGTAGCTAGTACTCCATCGCATGATCCTGGGAGACAGGATAAGGTCTTATTCAACATTCGTCTTTAACACACAGCAGAGACTACTACATAAATAGTAGTGGAAAGGAAAGACAGAAGGAGAAAGATATTCCAAGAGAAATGTGGGGTAGGAGAAGCATGGCTTTCAGCAGCAGGAAATGGATGTGAAGGACGAACAGCAACTCCAAACGGAGAAAATGCCAGGAGCTGGGCTATTTTAGAGGCAGAGAGGAGGGTAAGTCAGGCATAGGCTGAATTCAGGCTCCTGAGAGCTTATCCGATGTCTTGGAGGGCCTCTTTTAGTTGTGAGCAAGAAAAAGATAGGATTCCAAAGTTGATTAAGAGAAAAAAATTAGGGAGCGCCCAGATGGCTTTGTCAGTTAAGCATTAGACTTTGGCTCTGGTTGGGACCTCATGGCTCATGAGTTCGAGCCCCACGTCAGGCTGTATGCTGATAGCTCAGAGCCTGGAGCCTGCCTCAGATTCTATGTGTGTGTCTCTCTCTCTGACCCTCCCATGGTCCCACTCTGTCTCTGTCTCTGTCTCTCTCAAAAATAAATAAACATTAAAAAAATTTTTAATAAAAAATGATTTTAAAAAAGAGTTTGAGTTTTCAGGATCACCAAAGCCATTACAAACGACAGTCAGCACATCTTGTAGTCAGGCACGGTCATAAAATTGGGAAACAAGCATGTGACTGACATCACAGTGTCTACAGACTCGCCACAGAAGCACCATGAGGTCAGGAATCATGGACACCTGATCCCCCCCTACTGCCTCAGGAGCCAGCGTGTGTACCACTGTGTGGCATGTGCCAAGTGGCTGCTCAGCGACAAAAGAAACATACAAGTGGATGTTATGTGTGGCCAAAGGCACATCATGCCCCCAGTTGGGGCCTTCTCTTCTTTATAAAACAGCAGGGCTCCCTGCCCTCCCCTTTTCCCATTACTATGCATTGAGGTCACACTTGTACATATACGTAATCACCTGCCTGACTTAGCCGTTGCTGAACCCCTGATCTCAGCGTGACCCCGGCAGCTTGGATAGACCTTCATCAGCAGTGGGGCTGCACACATTATTTCAGGGACTTAACCAGGGAAATGCCCGCCCGCTCTATGAGTGTAAAGCACTGAGCTTTGCTACAGAGAGAATAGCTAGCTTACAGATAAGGAAGCAAGCTTGAAAGTCTGGGACTCAATGGTAGTTAGATGTGCCCTCTATGACCTTCATTTCCATAGTCCCCTGCAAAATGGAAAAACAACGCCTTTCTCACAGGGGGAAGGTCCAGAGTCAGTGAGGCCAGGACAGAAGGGAAGCAGAGCTAGCTGAAGGCTTCAAGCCCCCTATTCCTCACAACACGCAGCAGTGATCAGTGCAAGGGGGCAGCACATTGGATGAACTGGTGTCCATCTTGCCTGTACCAGTGCCTGGTGGCCTCACTGTCACCTTGTGAGCTTCCATTCTCCCCTCTTGCCACACGGGGCCATGCTGGAGCGTACCAGAGAGGGAAGGAGGGTGTTGGAAGAAGTAACCATCACTGGGTCCTAACTGTTTCTACACATTCCTACTGCCTCTCTCCCCAGCAAAGAGTTGATGCCTCCACTGACCACACCAGACTAAGCCCTCCACACTGGGTGTCCCTCTCCTGTCACACAACCCGTGCATGTGCAGCTCTCCATCACGAGCCTTGTGCTCTCGTCCCTGTGGGACACGGAGGACGTGGAGAACAGAAGCAAACCAACATAAAGTCTTGGCTGCCTACCCTTCGGCCATTAGTCCTAACATTCTCCATCTCTGACCCAGAAGGCTTATGTCTTTTTCCAGCATCTATTTTGTAGGTGAGGGTATAATGAGGTACAGTCCCAAACCTCCCATGGTGCTGGGCAGAGAGACACACCCCAGGCAGGAAGGTGCAAGCTGGCAGCAGACAATGAGGCAGCAACACCATGCCTCCATGATACACCCACAGTTTGTAGCTTTCTAGAGGCTACAAACCTCACCATGAGGCAGCAGGTGAGGCTAGACACAGCTCTTGCTGGGCGCTGGCCGCCTTGTCCTGAAACCAGATGCAAGAGGGGGTCAACATCTATCCATCCCTCTTCTCCTTCAGCCATTGAGAATTTCTGGGACAGTCTCTTTTGTGTGTACATCATAGACACACACACACACACACACACACACACACACTGAGCCTAGGCTCTTTGTTATTGCCTACTTGGGGTGTGTGTGTGTGTGTGTGTGTGTGTATGTGTGTGTGTGTGTGTGTGTGTGTGTGTGTGTGTGTGTGTGTGTGTGTAATACATCCTCCCTAGAATGGCCGTAGAGAAAAAGCTCACAGTTTACAACCCAGAGTAGGCAATCTAGAATGTTAATTTATTTCCTCCCTCCTTGGCTCCGCTTCTTAGAAGACAGACTTTCTCCCCAGAAGCCTCTGGAAGGCCCCTTTCATGTCCTTGTTCCGCAGGCTGTAGATGAGGGGGTTCATCATGGGGGTGAGGACGCCGTAGGACATGGAGATGATCTTATCTCGGTCATGGATGATCTTGTCCTGAGGCATCATATACATGGAGATGGCCGTGCCATAGAAGAGGGCCACCACTGTGAGGTGAGACCCACATGTGGAAAAGACCTTGCTGTGGCCCTCTGTGGACCGCATCCGCAGCACAACCACCAGGATTCTTCCATAGGAGGCCACAATGAAGGCAAAAGGAGCCAGCAAGGTCAGGGCACTGGTGCCCACCATGAGCGACTCATAGATTTGCAGGTCAGAGCAGGCCAGCTTGAGCAGGGCCAGAAGCTCACACGAGAAGTGATTGATGACCTGGCGACCACAGAACTCCAAGGGCATGGTCAGCACAGGGACTACGGTCAGCAGGAACGCTGCAGTCCATGAGGCCCCAGCCAACAGCCCGCAAAGCCGGGGCCCCATGCGTGTGGCGTAGCGCAGGGGATCAACAATGGCCACACAGCGGTCATAGGCCATGGCAGCCAGCAGAAGACACTCCACGACACCCAGATACAGTCCCACGGCCATCTGGGCCACACACTGTCCCAGCGAGATGACAGGGATGGTCACCAGGCAGTTGATGAGGATCTGGGGCACGCTGGAGGTGGTGTAACACATGTCCAGGAAAGACAGGTGGCCGAGAAAGAAGTACATGGGCGTGTGGAGCCGGGGATCATAGCATATCAGGAGCAGGATGAGGCTGTTCCCGAAAAGGGTGATGATGTAGGACAGGAAGAGCAGGGAGAAGAAGATGGTCTGAGCCCGTGGGTACTGGGAGAGCCCAAGAAGAATGAAGTAGATCCCCTCGGTGCCATTCTGGCTGTGCATGCCCCTTCCAAAACTCCAGCTGGGTGAGAAAATATGGATGCTCTTGAGAGGTCATTCAGAAACTGGCAGCCTTTTATAAATAAGGTGGGACTCTTTCAAGGCACCAACATGAATGTGTTCCTGGGCTCTGCTGCACAGATAATAATTATTATTCCTTTACCCCTGCATAGCTCTGGCCCTTGCTAAACAATGCTCGCTTAATATAGTCCACCATTCAGTAGCTATCACTGACTCATTCAATTATATAGCCATCCATTGATTCCTGGATTAATGGATCGTTGAAGAGATTGGGTGGCTCAGTCATTGATTCTTTTACGTACTTGTTAATGGATTCATTCATTCATTTATAATTGTCATTCACTCACAAATCCATGGATGGGTGAATTCACTCATTACTTCTTTAATGAATTTATTCACTCATTCAACCAACATCTTCCAGCAGCCCTAACTAGACCAGATTCTATCGCAGGCAATGAAATAATAGTGCGTAACAACAAAAGCAACAACGAAACAGGTCTGTCCTCAAGGAGTTGATAGACTCAAGAAAAATTTGAAAAGTAACATCAGGGAGTGCCTGGGTGTCTTGGTCAGTTAAGCATCCAACTTCATCTCAGGTCATGATCTCGCAGTTCACGAGTTCTAGCCCCATGTCAGGTTCCGTGCTGATAGCTCAGAGCCTGGAGCCTGCTTCTGATTCTCTGTCTTCCTCTCTCTGCCCTTCCCCTGCTTGTGCTCTGTCTCTCTCCCTCAAAAATAAATTAAAAACATTAAAAAACAATTAAAAAAACAACATCAGTGTCCTAAGGCAAGTGTTAAGACCTTGCTCTGCCACCATCATCTTTCCTTCCCTGAAAAACATGTCTGCATGTATCCAAGGTCTGCAACTTCTAGAAGTTTATCCTACCGATGTGATCACATGGGCAAACTGAGACCAATATTATTTTTTAAACATCTATCTTTAAAAACATAAGAGCCAGGTTGTAACCCAGGAGATGGAAAACTATCACAATATCTATAAATATGGTACCGGGTAAAGAAACTGTGGCCCATCCAAGATAAGAATGCTCTGCGGAAATGAACAGGAATAAGAAAACATAAGAATAAAGAAAATTTTATATTGATATACGTATAGAGATTTCTAATATATTGTTAAGCTAAAAAGGTGAAGTGAGTTTGGTGGAGTAATTATATGGGAGCAGATAGGTATGGTTCAGTGAAAGAGAAAACAGTACCTACAATTTTTTTAATGGGAAAGAAAATATGTTGTATACCTCTGTCTCCTCCTTTAACCTGACACCCAAATTGAATGCTGTCATTTGAAGGAGATGAGAGAGGTTATGTCTGAAACCATGACAAAGGAGCACAGTGGGAACACTATAGTACCCACCTAGGGCTTGTAGGAATTTGAGTTTCTGACATGAGGTAAAGCGACCCTGTCCTAATGAGGTGATAAAAATGCTTCCCAAGGAAATAAAGGAAGAGCGTTGGGAGAAAAAAGTGACCTGATTAGCATGGCCAGGAGGGAGAAGGAAGAGCATGGCAGGCAGAGGGGATAGAATGTATGTATGTATGTATGGATGGATGGATGGAAGGATGGTTGGATTGACGAACAGATGTATGGGTGGGTAGATGGAAGGGTAGAAGGAAGGAGGGGAGAGGTAAACGGAAGGGTGGATAGATGGATGGATGGACAGATGAATGATGGATGGACAGATTAAAGGATGGATAGATGGATGGAAAGATAGATGGATGAAAGGATGAAAGGAAGGATGAAAGAGAGGAGGTAAAGAAGGAAGGAAAGGAAGAAGAGAGGGAGGAAAGGGTAAATGGAAGCGTGAAAAGATGGAAGGATTGACAGGCGGATAGATGGATGGTTGGATGGATGGACAGATAAAGCTGTATCAGGCTAAACATCCTCTTCCCACACTTCTCCCATACACAGCCACACACCTAGTACCAGCAGAGTACAATCCAGGAACTTCACTTCTTCCTTCCATGAACAAACAGGAATCAGGCTGCTCTCAAACTTAGGGGAAAATAAGAAAGCAATTCTAAGGAGCCTATGTACATCTTGGTTCCCAGCATGTTCCCAACCAGTATCCCTGAGAATAAGGACATCTCCTCTCCCTCCGTCTCTGTCTCTTTCTTCAGTCTCCCACACAGTCTCCAGAAAGCCCCGTGGGAACAGATTGAGCCAGGGCTGGGGAAGAAGTGAAGCAGCAGAGAGGTGAGTAATTGGAAGTTCCTACCCACTGCAGTCTCTGGAGGGTCCTGGGCACCACCTGGGATTCCATACTTGTTAGCAAAGGTGGTACTGGGATATTGGAAAAACAAACTTTCCAGGTCTCCCGGAGCCCTGAGAGGAAAAGTTTGGTGTGTGGAGAGCCCTCCCTCCCTGCAGGATCTGCACGACTGAGTGCAGATATGTGTTTGCAGACAGAGATTCACAGTCCGAGTGTGTGGAGGTCATTACACACGGACCGGCTCTGGGGCCTTCCTGAGAGTCACACTCTCTGTGTGTGAGATGGACAGAGGAATCCCAGTTGTCATGGCCCAGCAGGGCTCGCAGATGTGGAGACCAGAGTGATGACTGGTACCAGGTGTGTGGCTGGGTATAGGGGAAGAGTAGGAAGAGGATGCTTAGCCTGATACAGCTTTACCTGTCCTGGCATTCTTCTATCCATCTATCCATCCATCCACTCTTCTACTCATCCTCCCTTCCATCCATCCATCCATTCATCCATCCATCTTCCATCTTTCCATCTGTCCATCCATCCGTCCGTCCGTCCATCCATCCATCTGTCTATCCATCCGTCTACCCTACCATCCTTCCAACTGTCCTTCCATCCTTCTATCCTTCCATCTACCCTTCCATCTGCCGATCCATCCTTTCATTTGCTCATCCGTCAATCCATCCATCCATCCATCCATCCATCCATCCATCCATCCATCCAACCAACCATCCATCTATCCATCTTTCCATCCATCCATCTTTCCATTCATCCATCCATTCATGCATGCATGCATGCATGCATGCATCCATCCATCCACCCTTCCATCCTTTCATCTGCCCATCTATACTTTTATTTGCTTATCCATCCATCCATCCATCCATCCATCCATCCATCCATCCATCCAACCATCCATCTATCCATCTTTCCATCCATCCAATCATTCATGCATCCAGCCAGCCAGCCAGCCATCCACCCTTCCATCCTTTCATCTGCCCATCCATCCTTTTATTTGCTCATCCATCCATCCATCCATCCAACCATTCATCCATCCATCTATCCAACCATCCATCTATCTATCCATCTATCCATCCTTCCATCATCCATCCATCCATCCACCCTTCCATCCTTTCATCTGCCCATCCATCCTTTTATTTCCTCATCCATCCATCCATACATACATTCATCTATCCATCCATGCATCCATCCACCCTTCCACCCTTCCATCCATCTACCCTTCCATCCTTCCATCTTTCCATCTATCCTTCCATCTGCCTATCCATCCTTTCATTTGCTCATCCATCCATTCATCCTTCCATCTGTCCATCCATCCATCCATCCATCTACCCTTCTATCCTTCCATCTGTCCTTCCATCCTTCTATCTTTCCATCTATCCTTCCATCTGCCCATCCATACTTTTATTTTTTCATGCATCCATTCATCCTTCCATCAATTCATCCATACAAACACCCTTCCATCCTTCCATCTGTCCTTCCTT